>JAIPRL010000170.1:22056-172304 GCA_025469235.1 Pemphigus obesinymphae
ACCAAATCAAACGCTGTAATTACACCCTTATACAGCTTGTGTAAAATATTATTTTATAAAATATAAATTTTTCGTATATACAGCATGTGCAAAATAAAAAATATGTGTGTAAACATGTTAATTGACGAAATTTGATAAAAAATACCGGAAAATGCACTAAAAAAGGAAAATATGACCTAAAAAGGCAAAAAAATTACCCAAAAAATTAAAAACGCCGAAAAATACAAAAAAATGCCAAATAAAAGTTTCGTTAATGACTTTGTTGTCACATGATTCAAATTTTGTGCTTAGAAAGCTATGTTTCACAATGAGCTAAAAAAAATGCACTTTCCTACAAATTCACAGCCCTAGTCATAATATATGATTTCTGATCAATTTTTGACCACAAAGACCGAAAGCGAACAAAAAGTTTGATGTAGCTGTAGGTAACGCTGCTTGAAATGTTGCTCCAGCAACTATATCAAATATATGGTGTCCACATGTAAGCTAAAATAAGTATTTTCCGAGTTTCTATTCCAATAGTATACATCATGACCCATTCCACCCTCCCCCAGTATTCGAAAAAAGTCGTGTCAAAACCCATGACAACAATATCATGGTTAATATTCCATTCTTAATCACCCAGATAATAAAAAAACGGCTATAATAAAAAAATCATATTTGATTGAAATGGCTCAAAAAGTATTTTATTTTATAAATATCATTTAATTAATCATTTTTAGACTATAGAGAACAACTTTAGGGGGTAGGAGGTAAATATTTTTGATGTTAGGTTTTTTAGACCACTTTAATATATAATTATGTTATACTATGTTTAAATAGTGATAATTGGACGTCCACCGATGATTTTCATTGGTAAAAATATATTCACATAAAATAAAAGATCCATTAAAATTATCTTTATTAATTACCTATCAAAAAAAAACGCACATTGGTTAAAAATAATTGTAAAATTCTAATAACATTATCCCCGTACCCGTATCACTTTTTATTGTTGTGTAATCACGAAATTTCCGCCTAAAAGACCAAAATTGCGTAACAAAATTGTAGAACTTCGCAAAGTCGGATTTACAATCTATAAACATATTTTTTAATGGGTTGGCCTGTCTTCTAGGGATCAATCAAGGCATTTTTCTTTATTATTACAGATTAAAATGTAATCAACGTTTAAAAATGTAGATTTTTAATGATCAATAACACGGCTAAAAAAAATAATAAAAAAAATGCCTGGATCGATCCCTAGAAGACAAACTGATGAATACAAAACAGTTTTCAGAATTGAAATGTGACTTTTTCAAAGTCCCACAGTTTTGTCACGCTTTTAGGTCGATTTTTCGTTGGTGTTGTGGACCCTTAAGAGGACGCTACAATAACAAATTTTCGTAGCGATATAGTACTTTCGTTATATTCAAAAGATACTAAGTCTATAATAAACATTGAGACATAAATTATACACCGTTTAAAAAATGAAAACTTTTTCGATGTTTTAGATTTTCAAAATATTTTATTTTTTATATTGTATACAATTAAAAATATTTACTAAATACGCCTTTTTTCTATATAATTTTTAAAAATTGGCTATTAAGAAAACATAGTATAACTTCTCATCTTTCAAACGGTAGTACAATTTTGTTTCTACGCGTTATTTTAAAGTTACCTACTATCGGCATTTGAATTGTGTAATTACGATTTTTAATAAATATCGTGATTAAATAACAATAAAAGATGGTATTGACACAATTTTATTTTTTAATTAATTTTAAAATATATTTAAATATTTTTCATTTGTTTGATTTTCATTTTTCTTAAAATTTCATAAAAATTGCCTTTACAAAACCACTTAAAATCAGGTGTGGCGTCCTTAAATATTGTATTCTTCAAATTGTACATCATTATAATTCTAAAATCACTCGAAAATAAATTTTTGTTTGTTTTAAGTAAACATGTTTTTGAATAAAGTAGTATAGTGATTAGTGATTGTATAACAAAATCACTTTTTCCGAATCACTTATAAATTATTTTTAAATGTTTTTATACAGTTTTTATAAAATTTTCTATTTATGTATACCTAATGTACATAATAAACCTACCTATATTGTCCTCCTAAAAATCTTGCAAAGTTCATTTAAAATACATATTAACTAGTTAATTGTCTTTTTAATTAAACTTCCTTAAATTTTATTAGTAAATGAACTTTCATATTGGAAAAAAAGTTCACAGTGAATCAATTTTAATTTTTAAACATTCCTTTACCAATTTAAACTAAAAAAATTATTAATTATAATATTATAATTTTTGAAACGTGAGACCTTTTATTTTAGTTTTTGCTTTTTCGTCGTTTGGAAAGAGGCAATTTTTTTATTTTTTAAATATAGTCACCCGAGTATAATGAGCTGTATTGTCACACCATTTCACGATACTCTGCGTGCATAGTGGCGACAAGCGTGCCCCTTTTCCGCCAAAATCGTACCTTTCCCTTTGCCGCCAAATCTAAAAAAGGTCGATTCACTTATCCCCCAAAACCGTACCTTTCCCTTTTCGGCCGATTCACTTTTCCGCCAGGTATAAAAATCGATAGTATTCAATCGATAGTATATATCTATGTATAATAATTATCTTTCTAAATACGTAGCGTCTCGTAGGTAAAATATCTACTATATAGGTACATATAGGAAAAAATTGTACGAATTATAATGCTTTAATACTTTTTAGTGTATAATAATTTTGTAAATGAAGAGACATAATATTGGTCATTAGTTTAATAATATTATTAAAGTAAATAGGAATATAATTAGGTGTTTTCTTTTTTAATCATTTAATGGATAGGATTAATTTACGTTTTTTCCCATATGGAAATATTTTCGTAATTATTAAAATGCATAGTACGATTTCAAGGAAACTGTTTAATAAGGAATATTTTGGTGTTGAATTGCTTGTAGAATTATTTATATATAAATAAAAACCCAATTTATACAAAATAATTAATTTTATTAAAATGAAAATTATGTTTTTTTTTAACAAATCTGTACTTACTTATTTTATTTAATAATTGAACGTTCTTCACTAATAGGTAAATTTAACTAGTTAGTATAGAGATGTTTATAAAATATAGCGATATCTATTATTGTTACTATCGATTTTTATACCTGGCGGAAAAGTGAATCAACCGAAAAGGGAAAGGTACGGTTTTGGGGGAAAAGTGAATCGACTTTTTTTAGATATGAATTGACGGAAAAGGAAAAGGTATGGTTTTGGCGGAAACGGGTTGTGCCCGTCGCGACGTGTAGTCGTATATTTCCGCAGTCCAGCATTCATAATACGATTTATTTCATTTACCTACCTATGTAGTATGTAGTATGTACCTATTATGAATATGATTTTTATTGAATTCGTCGGAATTAAAAAATCAAAATTTTTAATTTAAATCGTAGGTTGCCATTTGAAAATCGAAAATTGATATAGGTTTAACATATAAGGGAGAGGAATAAAATTTAAAAGTATAGAATGGAGTATATGCAAATACAAAAATTAGTTAAGGGTATACTTAGATTACGAAATTTAGCCTGTCTTATGATAAAAAAAAGTACACTTAGGTGTATGTGTATATGTGTGTTTTAATTAGAAATATTTACGCCATGTGATAGGTACGCAATAGAAAAAATAATAACAATATAAATATGTTTAATATTTATATATTTGTAGGTCAATGATATTAAGTAGAAGACCAAACGATGACGACAGAAGAGATGGTTTTACGAAATGGCCATTTATGACTACACATACCTGGGGAGAATATCCGTGGGGCACATGGACACTTGAGGTATAAAATATAATTTTACCTACGTAAAATATATAAATTTATCGGCGTCTATCCTAGAAAATATAGGTATTTCTAAAGATATTTTAGAAGGACCCGTACCCACCCACCCAACTTTCACCAATTTGTTCCTTTTTTACGTCTATATACATTTTTTTCGAGGTAGAAACAGTCAAACATGAGTTTTAAAGTAAATAACTTTTTCAATATAAAATTGGTTCTATAGCTGGTACTTTGATTAGGTAATTTTTCGATTTTTCCCAGTAGCCAATTAGGAAAAATTGCCTTTTATAACGAAAATATTTTATAGATGTAGGGGAAATAAGTAATAACAAAATAACCAATACAATTGTTATGGTTACCAATACATACAAAATTATATCATATATAATGAGTTTTTATTATTAAAAAAAAAATGTCCACAGATAATGCCATATTCCATATTACCTTTTGGAGTCTTGGCATTATATATAATGACTTGGAGGAGTAAGAATTATGTATATTGCCTGGTGTTTTTTGGCACATAAGGGCTATTTATTTATGTAAATTTCAAATTTTAAAAACAACCTAGCCTTACTAAAAAATTGACAAAAAATTTAGTGGTTAAATCGTTGATTTTTGTTAATTATTATTTTGTAAACTACGACCTCCCAAAGTTTTGTATAAATGAATATTGTAAATTGAATATCGAGGAACAGTAAATCATTGGGGATGCGCGTGACGCTCGGTTGGCAACGAACCCGCGGTACAACTCGTTTGCGCACATTAATTATTACAATATGTTCATAAAAAAATTAATATAAAAAGTATATTTTATTTTAATATCTAATTATATCACCGTAAATTTAAAAAATTTGTATGTATAATACATTTTATATATACATTGTAATTTTATATTTCGTGTATCCGCTTTATACATTTCTCAAACTTTAAGGGGTGGTAGTTGACAAAATTATTAATCAAAATTCAAAATCGATGACTTAACCACCAAAATTTGGCCTTAAATTGTGTTTACCACCCTTTTTTTTTACGTGGAAAATTAACAGAAATTTTTTTAAAATATTGATTTTTTCGAAAATAACGTTATTTATACGAATTAAAAATATACAACATATTTTTATTATAGAATAAATGTTATATTTAATCATAATTTTATGATAAAATTATGCATTTTTGAAAGTTATTGACACATCGCGTTTTTTTTTTAATGAAAGACGTATATTATATATTTTCAAGGGGTTTGTATTTTTATGACATTTAATAAAAGTTTAAGAATATTTTTTAAAAACAAATTTATATCACCGTTTGAAAGATGAGACGTTGGAAGCCGATTTTTAAAAATCGTATTAACAAATTTTAAAAAAGCCGGTGGAAGCACTTAGCGCATTGGGTAGGATAACGATGACGAATATATTGAATTTGAAAGAAATTATAAATCATTACCTAAAAAAACGATTCTGAGCGAATCTTCTGTGGATGTACTTGACAACTACTGTAGATAATACTAATAATATATAATAATATAATGAACAAAAAAAAGTGGGAAAATAAAAAAATAATTTAGAAATATCGAGAATCGAACCGAGGAGGACCCTGTGTATGAAAACCCCATTGACTGCCATTAGACCACATACGAATATTGAGATATTTAAAAAAATGAAGCGTTTAAAGGAACATAGCAAAATCCCTAAATTTCAATTTGATATAACTTTAAAACTGAGTCCCTCAAATTCTGACTTCACCAATATTTTTTTTTGATCAAAAAATACATATTTTGGAAAAAAATTAAATAGCTATTAAAAAATTGTTTTAAATTAATTTTATGTGTAGCTAGAATGACGTCATTTTAATACCGTAATAAATTTTCACGTCTTACAACCTATAACTAGTTTACAATAATATTACCTATAAATATTAACTTCTCCAATAACCTCTAATTAATTGAATTCATTTTCAATTTTTCCAACGATTTTTTAGCTCAAACTTGAAGTTTAAGACCTAAAATTCGTACAATACATTAAACACGCTTACGGATCGTCCCTCAATCTCATTAAAATTTATAATTAAAGTATTTACATTTTAAATTACCTTATGAAATATTTTGTAATAGGATTTAGGACGACTGGAGGATGTCACACATGTGTTATTTTATCGAAAAAAAAAACTGTTATACGAAAAAATATTTTCTCAATCTGTAGTGATAATTAAGAAACTAAATTTTTCCTAGTCTTATTGTCGTATTTTTTTAACGAAAAAATTTTGAAAAGATTAATAATTTTATAAAATCACTTTTTTAGTGGGATTACTGGGATTTTTACATATGGTATAACATATTAGTTCTATTCATGCTATCGAAAAAAGGGTAACGGTAGAACATAGATAATTTTGTATATTATATTGTATTTCTTTATTACAACTACAGCTCTAGAAAACATTTATGTGTAAAACAGTCGTGTCAATATTCAATAAATATCGTAATTACACAACAATAAATAGGTAGTGGTACTGACATGGAACTATTTTTAAATTACTTTTAAGAGGACACTAGTCACACGATTTTTAAGGGGTTTTGTATAGGCAATTTTTATGAAATTTTAAGAGAAATGAAAAATGCAACAATTTAAAAATATTTAATTATATTTCAAAAGTAATTTAAAATAATCATGGGTCAGTACCATTTCTAATTGTTGTGTTATCACGATATTTGTTAAAAATCACGTTCACACTATAACTATAATTTTTTTGTATAATCGCAGTCAAAATGTATACAAAATATGAAAGATGAGAATATTTACTATACCGTAGCGTGTAGATTTTTTTCAATATGTTTTTTTGAAAACCTAAAATCCATGATTGAAAATCGTGAAATTTTTAAATTTTTAAAATTAAAAAAAAATGTTAACTAAAAAAAACTTAATATTTTTTATAAATTTTGACTCGGAATTACTACAAGAGAGAAGTTATAATTATCGAGCGTCTATAGCTTTCTTTTAAAATGTACTTAAATATTTATAAATTCTTAGATATTTTTTTCTTATAATTTCTTAAAAATTTCCTGTATAGAACCCATTAAAAATCTCTTGTATGTCGCTCTCTTAAACGGAACGATTGATATATTTTTATTATCTATGCGCGGCCTTAGAGTAAAAAATGTCTATGTCAGTTTTTTTTCGATTTTGACTCTTTTGTATATTCATATTAAGTTTTAAATGGTACATGTTTTAAGCTAGAAATTATTTAAAAGTTTCCAACTAATAATGCAAATAAAGCAAAAAGGTTCTAAGTCTCTGAAATTCAAAAATGTAATAATTTGGCTTTTATTAGATGAACCCTTTTACTCATAATTCTTGTTTGAGAGTAATAAAGTTCTATAAGGAATGAAGAATAATTTATTTCGAGTATATAAAGTAGGTAGGTACCTAAAGTACCTATATAAGATATATTTTAAATCTCGATACGTCATACGCGTAGATACCTATCTTTTAACTTCACGGAAAAAAGGGATTTAATAAATTATACATGTTATATATTTTGTTTTAAGAGGACGCCCCACATGCGATTTTTAAGGGGTTCTGTATAGGCAATTTTTATGAAAATTTAAGAAAAATTAAAATCTTATAATTTAAAAATTATTTAAGTAGATTTTAAAAGCAATTAAAAAAATCTATCTGTGTCAGTACCACTTTCTTTTGTTGCGTAATCATGATATTTGTGAACAAAACCGTTTTACAAGAAATAAGGTTTCTGAAAGGGGAGGGTGATAAAATCCTAAAGTGTACAGTACGAAAAAGCATATATTTTAGCCTCTGGATGAAAGCACGGTTGTACACGCAACATTGTTGTTACAAAACTGTTGTAATTTGACATATTTTATTCGACACTTAAATCAACTATTAACCGATAACAAATATAATATGAT
Organism: Pemphigus obesinymphae; assembly: GCA_025469235.1. NCBI lineage: Eukaryota > Metazoa > Arthropoda > Insecta > Hemiptera > Aphididae > Pemphigus > Pemphigus obesinymphae. The sequence goes on from JAIPRL010000170.1 coordinate 29,793, forward strand.
AACGGTCAAAACCGAAAATTAGGTGTAGACACCAGCTACTCTACAGTCGGTGTGAAAAAAGTGTACACTGCAGATATAACGCTATTTTAAAACAAACATCATTTGTTAAGACTACACTATTTCAAAACGAACACTTTGGTGTAGGGGAGAATGGAGGAATACCGCGGGTCACCTAAATACAACTTCAAATATCTCTAGAAATAAAATTCCAAAAATGATGCTACCGCCTAAAAATGAAACAATAATATAAATATTACATAATAACAGTTTTTGAAGTTCAAATTTTCAATATTTAAAAAAAAAAACTGAAAATGAACGATATTCCCTTTATCTTGGGGCAATACCAATTATGTAAAATTACATACAAAAACATAGGCCTTAAATCATACTTAATAAAATCAATTAAATAATAATTATAATCGCAAGTTTTCATTTTACATAATTACTGAGAACAAATATATCAATAAGAAATAATGGTTTATTCCAAAAACTCTCAACAACTCAGAAATTTTGCTTATTCTTATACCTATTATTTCTTGGACCGCATGTACCTATATCATAAAAACGAACTAGTCCTTTTTAAGGGACGATGTATTAAAAAAAAAAATTTAAAAAAATAGTAGTTAAATAGGTAGAAGTACCTACTAAATTAATAATTTTTTTATTTGCAGTAGGTAGCAAATAAGAGTATAAAATTTTATTTTATTGCATAATGTGCACGACACAGGTGAAATTCAATACGCCGTCTGTAAAGCGCGATGGACCGTCGAACGGTGTGGACGACAACGACGACGACGACAACGACCCAACGGTGGCCAGCGCTACGGCGGCCGCCGCCGCAACCGGTGACGGGACGCCGGAAGATCGGCGGGACTCGGGCGAGGGACCAGAAACGGCGGCGCACGTCGGTTTCCTGAAGGAATGGACGCTGATGTTACACGGCACACGGGAACCGCCGTACGGTCAACTGTCGGTCCGGGATCCCCATTCCAAGCTGGCGATCGTCAAGAAAGCGCATACCATAACCGGACCCGAGACCACCGTAACCCAGCCACAACAGAGCGCATATTGAATGGGTTTTTTTTTTTTTTTTTAAACCACCCAACACCAATGAAATTACCATATTATTACTATTATATATAAAATATTACGTCATTCGCAGAGACCTACAAAATTATTAACCTATATATTATATATATATATATTATTATATTAAACAAATATTATATTTACAACATCCCAAACACCCGTAAACCTTCGAAAAATTGTGTCGATATCACTTGATATATATATATATATGTATATATGTGTATATGTTACGGATAAAGTAAATCAAATCGGGCAAAGTAGATAAAAAAAAATGTAATTAAATAACGAAACTTCGAAGGATCTTCTTATTCTTTACACGTTGTAAAAATATGCGTGCTATTTTATTATTTTAAAAAAGCAAAATTAAACACGAATATTGAATAGTCATTTTTTTTTTTTTTTTTTTTTTTCCATTTGCTCTCACGCGATAATAGTGGTTCCGCTGTGAAATTTAGATTTGCAAAATATAACTAAACTCTTATCGCAATCATACATCACACTGAACCAAATATCATTGGTAGAATGAACAATATGCAATAATCAAATTTTAACAAACTGTTTGTTTACAATAACAAATTCATTTTGTAAATTTCACAAAATATATAAGTTGTAATTTAATAAAAATAATTTGTAAAATTAATACAGATTTTATTATTATAATTAAATATGTTAGTTAATTGAAAAATATTCTGTTACAAATGGGTGTTTGTTCTACAAAGAAAAAAGAAAGAAATGAACATGAAAAAAAGATATTGTTAAATCGATAATATATCTTGTTATTTTACTGTTAAATTAACAAATATTTTATTTCTAAATCAACAAACTTTTATTAGACGTAAATTAACAACCATATTATTAAATTAATCTATAATTTTATTGAAATCACAAATATATTTGGTTCAGTGTACGTTTGCATGTTTTACAACAACGTCTTACGAGTAGGTACAGCGCGATCATATCCTTATATAGCCACCCAAATTCAATAATTATTTTCCGAGCAGCTTCTCTTTGAGAAAATTGTACCTACTGTCGGCCCTTCATTGGTCTGGATGTTCACCTCGCGTGTCGAAAAGTTCCGGCTAGTCGGTGAAAATGTCGTAACCAGTTCAAGTCGGAATATTCAATGTAAAAATGTAACTATTAACTATACTAATTCACATTTTCAAACTATATATACACAAAATTGAAAATTTTACGATCATTTTTACATTGCCCTAAATATATTTGGCCTAACTTTGCCCCGTAACATATATACGAGGTGGGTCGAACAGTTGGAAGTTCGAAAAATCTAACCAAACCGAACTTGATTAAAGAGTTCGAACTCGATGATTTTTGGAATGGGTTCGAGTTCACCACTAAACTATATGTCCAATGACCTTCGTCATAAAAGTATATGCGTATAGGGTCGCAGAAAAAAGATGATGAACTTTTTTTTCGCTTATTTATATTTTTAAGGAAGTATTTTGTTGTAAAACTATAAGGGTTCGTCGAAAAAAAGAAAACTACTTTTTTTTTTTTTAGCTTATTTAAATTCAAAGTTCAATCGGGTTCGAATTTGACATAAAAAAAAAACTAATAAAAGTTCTGTTCGACACCTAAATTTTGAGTTCGACCCATCTCTAAATTATATTTATATATATACACACATGATATATATATATATACACACACATGATATATATTTTTTAAAGAACTGTTCACATTATAATATATTTGATTTCATTATAACGAAAATGAAAATTTAGTCAAAACATAAATAAATATTATTAGATAAGAATTAACTATATATACTATCAATATTGTCATATTATAATTTTTACCAATATATATATATATATATATATATATATTGCCTCAATAATAATAGGTAATTATTATTATTCTGGTCTGATAAAATGCCAAAAGTCGGAGAACGTTATAGTATTATAGAAAAAAAAAAAAAAAAACGATATTTAGAAGATGGGAGTAAATGTTGAAGATGCGGATAATAGAGTAAGTGGATGTGTGGGACTAGGGTGGCCGAGCCCAAATAGTTTTGCAGAGAAGGCGAAGGAGAAGAAGAGTATTATCACATATTACATTATAGTAGGTAATATACATATTATTGGCTATTACTTGTCAATATTCAAAACCCATACTTAATACTTAAGAGAATGTCAGTGCGACATTTTGAAAGGGCTTTGTATAAGCAATTTTCAAGACATTTTAATAAAAATATAATATACCTATTTCCAATACCCAACTAAATGTCAATTTAAAAATGATCTTATATCATTTATTTTTTTTTTATTATCAGTAATACCGATATTTGTTTAAAAAAAAAAAAAAAAAAACATATATACGCATTTTTCACTTTTATCAACTTAAGAATATCGTAGAAAGATGAAGTAAAGAAAAAATTATAGACAACAAAATTATACGGCGCCCTACGTAGCCGTTTTTTTTTATATAATATGCATTTTTACGGGTTTTATTTAAAAAAATCAACAAAATTTATACTTTAACAACTTTATATCTTGAAAAAATGAATATATCAAATAAAGGCTAAGTAGGCAAATAGACAATGTTATTAGCTATAGTTGTTTTGTATTTCGTATTTCTAACATGCAAGTTGATTAAAATTAAAAAGTTTATGATAAACAAACAAAAATGCTTTTTAAAATGGTTTTAGAGTTAAAACACGTATTATAAAATATTTAAAAGACAACATTGCAAATACAATCTCATAACTTTTATTATTCTCTAATTCTACAGCACAATATTAAATGTACAAAAATCCTTTCTTTTAGTTTTTAAATAGTTTTAACTTTTTTGTTAATATTTTGCAAAATCCCTATGAGATTATTTCCAAAATATTGTTTTCTACAAATTTAAATATAAGTATTTGAACTCTAAAATCGCTTAAAGAGACATGTTTTACTACTGAAAATCATTGAAGTGGTGTGCTCTTAATAGGTATCTAAAATGACAATTCTACCTTATTAATTCATATTATGATGCCTATTATTTCATGATGATCAGTGTAGCCACTGTATAATATACCCAATTTGACCAGTTAAGATTATTTTCTAAATTAAATCATTTTAAATGCTTGCGATTTCATATTTCACAATGGTACAATAAATTTACATTATTCATTGTTCTAAATTTCTATTTATATATATATTGTATACATTATAAAATTGTTTTTTAATATTGATAACTTCAAAAAAAAATTAACTCAAATAAGAAATTTTAACATCATTAATAAATTGTTTGATTATTAAGCAAACACTTAATGGTAAAATTTAAATTTTCCAAAATGTTTATACAAAAATAACTTGTTGCTTAATTTTATATCATACCTTTATTATAGTATTTCAAATGGCTACAAAAAATGGGAGTAATCAAGATGGCAAAAAGTAACCAATTTTATTTAAATATATTTAAAAAGACATTCATTAAAACATATTTTATGAGAATTGCAAAAAAAAAAAAAAAAAGAAAAAAAAAAAGTTAAAATATATGGGATTAACATTATGGTGTCATATAAAATATTATGTTAAGTAAGTTCTTAAAATAAATTATTAAATTAAAAATGATGAATGGTAAAAATATCACTAATGAAATACTTGAAAATATCACAAATGTAAAATATTTTAAAGCATATCATCAAATGATTATACTCATTAGTCATTTTTAAAAATACACACATTATAATATAAGTATAGACTATAAAATGACTTAAATACAAAAATAAAATAATAAATTTAAAATCGATGTATCAGCATTAATAAAAACACATATGTAAAATTAAATATAGAAATATAACACACAAAAACAAAAATAAAAATATTTATGGGCAGAGTTCTTACAACTGCCCTTAACAATAATTATATTAATTGAATAAAGAATATTAAAAATAATAATAATTCACTATTTAAACTATTAAAAAATTAAAATAGTTAATTAGTTGCTTATAAATAGTTATTTATATTTTATGATAGAATACTATCATTACTAGTATTTACACCACTTCGCTGGATATTATGATGACTTTGGACACTACCACCAGTGGTTGACACAGGTGTTAATCCAGTGCCACCGTCCATGAGTGAATCAAAATTCAATACTTTTACGCCATTCACAGACGATTTTTTATTATTACCAAAATTACTATTGTTTAGTTGTAATAAAGAAGTAGGTCGTCTTCTGTGAGACTGATGCATCACAGTTGTAGGTATAATATCTATATCATCTTTGTTATCGTTATCGGATAGTATGCCAGAATGATCCTCACATTTTATCAAAATATTATCAATGTTATTACTATTATTTTCACTGTTCACATTCGTATTGATGTTCTCTTGTAAAGTATGTCTTTTAGTTGCTAATAAATTATTACTTAATACAGTGGTAACTGATTCAGACATTTCATTTGAATCTAATACTGTGATAGTTTGATTTGATATTGATCCATTATTCATATTCACAGAACATTTGTGATGAGCTAACATCTGTTCTAAATCAGTTTTTTGTTGTAGAAGGTTTTGAATTTTATCTTGCAATCTGGATTTTTTATCTTCTAGTTGTTCAGTTTCCTACAAAAAAAAATGTACAATACATTATAATATGTATAATTGAAGTTTTATAAAATATGGTTTTGGAAACTAAAAATAAATACAAATTTATATGAATTGGATGAAAATTGAAAAGTAAATTTTTTATGTTTGTCTGGAAATTTTTTTATTTTTAAATAGGGTAAAATTTACCAGTTAGATCAAGCATTCTGGTTAAAATGTTGTTCACAGAAAAAAAAAATTAACATCATTGAAAAACTGTAAAACAAATAGCACCAACTCTCAACTTAGAAACAAAAAATATGTTAAAAATCAGTGTTTGAAACTTCAAAAATTCAACGGCTTATATTATAAGGTAATTATTTTTATATCAATTTATAGAAAACAAAAATATCAATAATAGCATGAGTACAGGTTTTAAATATCACTATGCACAATCAAGTGAATAAAACTATTATTTATATGTTGGATTGTCTCTAGATAATGGTATTTTAATATTTTACCTCTAATAGTTCATTTGTATGATCCATTCTGCGTTTACGGCAACGAGCTGCTGCCAATTTATTACGTTCTCTTCTGATCTGTCGACGTTGGTGTTCTTCAGCTGACATCTACAAATATAAATAAATGTTAAATATAGTCTTAGTCTTAAATATTAATAAAATCCTTCATAAATAATAAATATATATCCAACACAGAAAAATAGTACGAGTCTAAAATAAAATATATGTTACCATCGAAATACTATAATTAGTAAAACTGAAATTACGTATATTTACATTATGAAAATGCAGGAAAAAACACCAAATTTGTAAAAATAGGATATTTTTAATGTCACATGTTTTTTGAAAAATATTTTCTAACAAAAAGTTGCTGCTGCTATTAAAAAAAAATAATAATAAAACTTAAAATGATGAAACTTTTATGTTAAACACAATATATGGTAATAGATGTTTAACAGAGATACCTAAATTAGTAATAATTGTTTTGTGTAGTGCAATTTTGTTAACTATATTGTTTGTAAGATAAATAATGGTAATATAGAGGGTATCCATATAGTAAAATAAAATATTGTATAGGTACATAATAAAAAACCCACCTTAGAAAATTGATTCTAAATATAAACTATAAATACAGGAAAAAAAATTATATTGTAAAACAAATATCACAATAAATAGCTACAAAAAAAAACATAGTTATTAACTTACCATTTTATTGTCTTTATTATTAGTTCGACGACTGTTTCCAATATTATTAGAAGCATTTCCAGTGTTTTTGAATTCACTCTTAATTCTGGTTTTTGAGCTAGACTTGTTATTTTTAGTGTTTTGCTTATGTGTCATTTTTCCACAAGTTGTGTCACTGCTGCTTGAATCTTCATCACCTCCAGAATCATAATCTTCATCACCATCTTCATCATCGGTGAATCGCTGTTTTGTTGCACTACGTACTCCACGTTGAGGCCTTTGAGTAACTACTGCTCCCTGCCAATGTGAAGACGAAGCCAAAGTAGTTGAATCTTTTGCATTAAATATAGAGCTTGTTCCAGAGTTGGTATTGTTTAATATAACTGTTGTACCTATTAAAAAAAAAAAAATGTATTAGTTTAGTAATAAGCCAACAATGAACAGTAAGTATAAATTAAACATTTTTGTCATGTCATACCTGTTGATTGTTGAATATTCACATTGCTATTAATTTGCAATACAAGTGGAGGTACAAAACAAGCTTGTCTAGATGTAGCCGATGAAAAAGAATTATTATAATCATTGCGTTGTTGCTGGTTTAAACTATTTTGATTTAAATGTTGATGGTTTTGTAAGGTAGTAAGAGTTATATGTTGATTGTTCAGGTTTTGAAGACTTAAATGTTGGTTGCCCAGATTTTGTAGACTATGGTGATCTTGTAAATCAGAATTTAAACGGTCAGCAGTCACTGATGATGATACAAGATGATGTAAGTCAGAAACTGCAGTAATAGCAAAATCTTCATTTGGAGCCGGCGACAAATTTGCTATGTCAGTTGCAATGTTACGCAATGTAGTAGGCGTCAAAGTAGGTGTGGTACGAGTTGGTATACCACCACAATTAAGACCATCCAACTAAATAAGGAAAATAAAATTTAAGTTTGCTAAAATAATAATAATAGACAAATTACAAATTGAATTATTTATATTTTGTTTTTAAGTGATTTAATTTAAGAGAAATTACCTATTAAAAACCTTTTAATTTTTACATATAATAATTATTAATTAACTAATAATACTGGGTAGTGGGGTACCAGGTAATAATTTTAACTAAAAAAATCATTAGCCATTTGGGCATTAATATTTGTATTTTTATAATCCATTTGAACACCGATTGTATATAATTATGTACTTGAACTTTACAGTATACAGTGTACACATACTATATTATATACCAATGACAATGAATGACGAATACAACAATAAGCTACAAATATTATAAAACAAAACGAATAATGTCCATTTCCCTAGTAACCAAATCAACAATGGTCTTCGTAACTGTGTAATAAAAATATAATAAATGGAATAATACTATCTCCCTAGTATAACCTAACCTTGACCCTGAGCAACAATTGTTTCGAAAAAACTTGATTAATAATTGATTTAAACAATTTTTGAAAGCCAATTCTGCAAACACGCTGAATTGCCATTTTCTATACATATTTTAAACAAACAATGAACTATTCTATGAACAATAATTAGTTTAACTATTAATTACAAATTACTAATTTATAAACAATGGTTTAACCTATTATACTTGTGAATAAGCACTTGAAACTAACAAAAATTGTAAATATTCATGTTGGTAATCACAGCGACGAATAGTAAAGACAAACGGACGTATAATATAAGTCTAAAATGAAACGAATAATTTCTTCTCCCTGGTAATTCAATCAACAAACTCATAACTATATAGGTACTAATAATTACGGAGAGACGGACAGACGGAAACAACGAGGACATTGTTATGAGATGTGTAACTTATGTTTAGAAACCTAAAAGTTAAGACTTGGGTAAATACATGAATAAGACACATAACTATATAGATATTTGATTATAAAACGAAAGTCATTTTTAGGTAAGTAAATGTTATAATTTTCAATGTTTTTGACATTTGAGTAATTTAAAACCCAAATTTTTCTATTCCATCATAACTTTAATTTGAACTAAAATTTATCCGTATAGTAATAAGGAACAATACGCAATTACTGACGAAAGAAAGCTTATCCATTTAAAAACGGTCGGGGATCGTTTGTAACGGACACTGTGGTAAAATAACACGTAAAAGATATAGCACAGTGTCAAGTTGCAACTTATCACTAAGTGATATAAGTCTTATGTATACCAATATTTATTTATGCATATATTACACGTTTATTTACAAATAATAAAGGTAACTTCTTGACTTTGTTTTATTTTGGTTTTTAATCTCACGAGAAATTTTAAAATAAATTAAATTCTTAAAGTCATGAATGGGACAATAAAATGTTGTATTAACGTGTGGAAATAATTGTAAACTGCTTTTGAAATATATTAAAATATTTTCATGTTTCTTATAATTTCGTAAACATTGACTATACAAAACCCCTTGAAAACCGGGTGTAAGGCGTCTTCTTGAGTGGTCCGAGGAAATTCTACACTCAAAACACATTTACGTTGCATTATCGCTGAAAATCGTAATACCAAAACGCAGCGTAGGTATAAAATATAAACCTGTAACCTATTATAATCTGTTCTGCAGTATGAAAAACACGTATTTAAAAAAAAAAATCGCTTGGATATTATTATACCTATCTACTAGTAGATTTATTCCTATTTTTGAAATAAAAGAGACAAATCCGGTTAGGTTTTTTTTTAGATTAGGTGGGGTAAAGGGGAGCCATTACATGAAATTCGATCCGGTGTTATTTACACTATGCCGGGCTCAGGGACGAGCCTAAGAAATATTTGTGGGTAGGGGAGGTGTTCAAAAAAATGGTCATAATATCAAAGATGTCGTCGATTTGCCGACCGGGAGAAAATTGAAAAAAAAAATTGCCAAATAATAATAATAAAAAAAAAAATGTCGTCCGACCGACACTTCCATTTATGCCTGCTCTAGTCTCGCGTCCCTGGTCGGGGGACCGTGACCGATCCCTCCGAACATGACGAATCCTATACACACGTGCAAGCTGTGAGTATATGATGGCGTATATACTCAGGGCCGTCCTGAGGGGGATATCTCACACTCCACCTCGTAAAGCAGTCGGAAAAATTAAATTCAGTTGGCAAATTTTAGTTCATTTGGCAAATACTAGAAAAAGTTAGTCGATGCCCTTTTTTTGGAATTTTAACTCGGCAAACTATAAATTAGGATTGTAGTCGGCAAAATAGGAAAAAAAAGTATCATATCATTTTTTTTTTTTTACATCATTTTCACCCCCTCCCTAAAATAAAATCTTTCTTCGGGACGGCCCTACACATCATAATATATACTAATCACGTTCAGTGCTACGTACAGTAAAAAATCGTCGCGATAAGGGTGGTGGCGTTTTCGAAATATCATAAAATATAGAGTACCTAGGCAATATTGTAGCTCCGTCCCTGTGCGCGCCCCAATTCACGAGGAGCACTGCTCACAATATCATAATAATAGGTATGAATACGCGTATAAAATGAAAATATATAATAACGTTATGAACCTTGTACACGTCGTTCGGTAACGAACGGGCGGATTGTGATTTATTCGGAACGTCGTTGGCCGTGGTGTAAATACTATAGGCGGGCTCCAGTTGCATGACTTTCCAGATGCACGTGCACGCGCCGACGGGGTCCAAACAGTCCGGGCAGACGGAGAAATCGTTGTAAATATCGGCCGACGGTACCATTTGTTCGAGTAGACGCATATTATTCGGGCGAAAAATAACGAATAAAAATCTCGGGACACAATATAATTACGGACACTTGTTATATTTTATCGTATACTATGTTTTATTTAAACACTGGCCGCGGAATAAACGATCATATAATGTGATATATATCGTGTCGATTTGACGAGATTTTCGATGCGTTTTGGACCGTGTAATAATAATAATAATAATAATATGATTTATACGCGCGGAAACCGTGTAAATCGAACGAAAACGCGAGTTTGGTCGAAAAAAAAAAAATAACGGGCACTGCGAATCGGTATGTATACGGTAATCACGTGAGACCGGAGCCGTAAGACGGGCACGGCGGATCGCGGAACACTGTATAGTCGAGCGTAGTGTATAATAATAATATAATATTATTATAGACGCGTAAAACGTTGGCGGCGGGGCGTTTATGTAGCGGCGAACGGCCGGGGGGAGGGGGAAGCATATTCTGCGTCCCCGTACCCGCCCCCCCCCCAAAACCGATATACCGCGGATACGTCATGTTTGACGCACACGTCGTAGCACCACTCTACGACGCAACGATAAATACGCCGGGGGCGGCAGTGATTCACCGCGGAAAAGTTTTCACCGGAAAAACGGGTTGAGTCATAGCGGGCCAACCGGGCGGTCTGCGCGTTTTTACGCGTTCCGAGTGTCCCATAAAAATCCGCGACAAATGAGTCAATCGCGGCGGAGGCCGCCGGCCGAGTATGTGCATAACATATTATTTTCCGATATTCTAGGTATATTATTATTATTATTGTACAATATATTATATACAGCCTCGATAACGATAGGTAGGGTACCTAACCGTCGAACGCATCTAATTTATATTACAATATTATATGTTTTTTGGTATAAATTGCTTTTGAAAAGTGAAAAAAAAAATACACGTTACATTATTATATTACAATATGCGGGGGGGGGTCGAAACCCCCCCTGCGAAATTCAAGAAATACGAGAAAACTGAAGACCCGACTTGAGAATTTTCGAGTTATTTGGTTAATTTCCCCCCGGATCAAAGACCAAACCAAAACGAAATGGGGTAAAAATATTACCATTGATTATATAAATTATAATCAATGATATTGCTCACGAATCAAGATACTATTTTAATTAGTGGTTTGTAACCCTTAATTTGTATGTATATTAATACAATGATTAATATTATGTAAAATACACGTTACACGGACGTCTATATATATATATATATATATGTGTGTGTTTAACATTTTCAATTCAATGTTTTAGCCTTTAGGTATTGACTATTATTATTAGGTACCCAGAAACTATCTAAAACGAGGTTTAAAATTACTCAAAAATCAAAACTATTTTTTTTTTTTTTGTAAAAATTACCATATAGCTTATGCCCAAAACATAACTCCAATTGTAATCAAATTTACATAATATATAATATATTAATATTATACCTATATTATCAATTTAAATTTATTGTATTGCTTGATTTATAATAAATAATGTGAGTATTACCGTTGATTATATTAGTATTTATAATCAATGGTATTATATATAATAAAATTATTTTTAAAATATATTTAAATATTTTTCATTTTTATATTTATTAAAATGTCATAAAAGTTACCTATAGGTATACAAAACCCCTTGAAAATCAGAGGTATGACGTCCTCTTAAATAAAAATATTAATGTTCATTTCACTTTCCTAAAATTATTTTTATCAATAGTTACATTACTTCAAAAGTATAATAACGTTACTTTTTTTTAATGTTTTTTACACATAAAAAATTATTTAATTTATCAAATAGTCTTGTACGCCCTATATAATTTATAACGTCAAAAATAACGGGTTAAGTTAATCTATCGAAATTACTACTACATTACCTACTCGAAAAATTATTTTATTACAGTAACACTGTGTATAATAATTTACTTATATGCATATCATATATCAGTAGTCACGTATACTTATTTTTATTGGACAGTAATTTGTTTGTATGTCCTATTGTGCTATAATTATAAGTATCTACGTCGTCCTACATCTATTCTAAAATATTGTAGGTATTCATTCTAGAATTTTAAACAATTTTATTGATTTTTCATTAAAAATACAGAATATGAAGAAATTTTTTATTTTTTATTAGGCTCAATTGAAATATAGCTTATATAAATAATATATATAATATAGGTACGGTACACAAATTCGCATTTAAAAAAATTGTCGGTATACACTTAAATTTATATAATTTCCAATTTTATTGATTTCAGTCAAGGTCAATTTCTTGACCTCTTCATTTAAAATTTTAATCTAATTTAAAACAAATGTAAATTATTATATTATTACATTTGTAGTAGATGTTGTATTATACAAGTATGAATAGTACGATGTTCAAAATTTAAAATTTAAATATTCGTAAGATATAGGTAGATACTAAAATGTGATTTTGTAATATTCACCAAATGATGATTTTTGTAAATCGTTTTGTTTATATTATATTTATTTTATGGCCATTATAAATGGCTATCGATATATATTATTATTATTATCGCCACTCCATAAATACAATATAATATCATGTGTATTTTTCAACAAGGATATATGATACGTTAAATACATTTAACAAAGATACTAAGTGCGAATTTTTTTTTTCATTACACATTATTTATCGTTATAAATATATATATATATTTTTTTTTTTTTTTTTTAATACGAATCGGAATTCACTTGCAATGTAGGCGTATAAAATGTGTTTGTACTTCATATCTGTATTCTATAACTAAATTATTTCGTTCTTGACACTTTTCTACCAAAGTACCTACTTAATCCTATACATTAAATTTTATAATAGTGTCACGTTAATTTTAGATTTCTATTACTTTATAGTTATTTGTAATATGTATAAACGTTTGATTTGTTTCATGTAGGTGCCTAATAAAATGAACCTAGGTATATAATTTTATTTCTAACGTCGTTATAATATTGACTTTACAGTTTGTTTAACTAAACAAGCCCGAGGTGCTAAATTAAAGTCTAATTAAAGTCTAAATGAGAGAGGAGTTAAGAGAATATCAACGCAAACAAATGTTCAATGAAAACTCGCATTAGCATTTCTTATTTTTATCAACTTGCAAACATCTTAGATATACGAAACAAAAAACAAATGATATACATATAAGTAGATAATAACATTATTTTATAGTATCTTACATAGCATTTTTCGATTTTTTCGAATTCAAAAAAATTATATTATTATAATTAAAAAAAAATAAAAACGATACACTTTGTAACTATAATGTCCGAGTCTATTCGAAAGAGTTACATATAGTAACCCAACAGGTTTATAACCATGCACATCTCTTATATTATATAAAAAGCGAATTCGCGATTTATTAAAAGAGAATTGGTACTTGGAAGGTGTTCACGAATTCAAATTTCATACATAAAATAAGTTCTCCTTCACACAACCAAACAAATTATTAAAGAATGCATTACGCATGTGGCGTAATTTATTCAGCTATTTCATGCTAGTCTATATAACAATTATATTTAATCGCACAACACAGAACTTAAATTGTGGCTTTAAAGTTTAAGCACCTATTATATCAAATTTAATGAACAATCGAATGTCTGTAGTGTCCTTTTATAAAATACTATCTGGAATTTAACAAAAAAGTTACAGCGTTTAAGTATTTGATTTTTTTCTACTAACTAAGACTTCTTCGTCAGACAATATATGTTAAATAATAAACTACGAAGTACTTAAAAATATTATAGTAGGTATATTATGATACTTAATTTTAGCAATAACTAATAGGTGTGTAATTGAAACTAATAAACGTCCAAGTAATAAATTATAAAAGTTCAATTAAATGAAGAATAATTAAATTATATTCTTTGTTATATATACAGAGGCATCTAGATGCATTATTACTCTACTGCATTGTTAAAAAAAAATACATTTGTATGTTAAAATAATTATTTTCCTAAATATATTTATTTACACAAAACCCAATATTTATACAAATTAAACTTTTTATTTCTATACTATTTTGTACTTATTGTCTTACCGCCGAATTAATTATAATATTACAAACTTTTAATCTATATACTATGCCAATCTTTTTTTTTTTTTTTATACATATTTTGAACTTTAATCGTTAAAAAAATAGTAATTTTTTTTAGAAAATGTATATACAATTAAAATTAAAATCACAATTTAATAAATACGAATTAATAATATACTAATAATTATTTGGACTTTGGGATGTATTATGTATATTGTGTATTTTGGGACCTATATTAAATGTATATTCTCCAATTTTTTGTAAATAGTTAAAATATGTATAACCAGTTTGTTTTATTCAAAATTGTTATCACAAAAAAATATAAACATTTATGTTACTGTATTTATTTAATTAGGAGTTATTATTGTACAATATAAAAATAAGGTAGTAAATAGGAGATTAATCGAATTCAATTCCGCAAGACTAGCTTAAAGGTGAAGGCATTGATTAGAGGGGGATGATGTTTAAAAATGATTAGGTTAGGTTAGTAACCTTTTTTTTTTTAATTTTTTTTTTTATTTATTTAAAAATAAGTAAAAACTTCAAAAAGTTTTTATAGTTTATTTAATTCGAGTTTTAAACGTGAAGCTTGAGTTCTTGAAAATATAAAAATATTCAAAACATATAAACATAACTGTGTAGACCATTAAACCAATAATTTCGAAGATGAAAAATAAACCTCCGATTACAATGAAATACGTATAATAATGGGTAAAATAAATTTCAAGACCACCGCATAAACATTAGTTAGAAATCCGAAATAACAGTAATTTCCGAGTGGTCAGTTAAATGAACTCTTAGAGAAAGTTGTTTTAATAAACACCCAGTGGCGGCGGCGGCGGCGTCCAGGGTGGCGGTGACAGGTTTTTTTTGTGGTGACGGGAATACCATGACGAATGGTATTATTGACGTCATACTTATAAACCCATAGGTCCCTCACTCCAACACAATTATTTCGTAAATTATTATTATAACATAACCTATGCGTATGTATATTAATGTTACAAGGTGAATGCAATTAGTATCGAGAGTTTATAAGTATTATTATTTTTTTCAGACGATTTAAAAATTCATTAATAATTCATATACAGGTAATACGTGAAATAATATTGACGAAAACGTTCGTAAAATAAAAATGAACCAATAGTGTCAGGGACGTCCCGAAGAAAGTTTTTTTTTGGGGGGGGGGAGAGAGGATGGGGATGAAAATGTAAAAAAAAATATAATACTTCCCTTCAAAACATAAAATAAGCAAAAAAAAAAAAAAACGGCAATACTTTTTTTCCATTTTTGCCGACTAATAACTTATAGTTTGCCACTTATAATTCCAAAATACTTCATAAACACGTAAACACTTTTTCTACAATTTGCCGACTGAACTCGAGACGGCCCTGGATAGTGTATTATTGTTACACAAAATTTTTTTGTCTAGTCGTGAGCAAGAAGTGTTTTTGCCGTTTTCGGCAACTTTTTTTATACACGATGTAAACAGGCAACAGGCGTATCTAGCTATAATATATTGAGTTTAATTTTTAAGAATATAAATAATATAATGGTAATTGATAATTAAATTATCATTATCCGCAAAACATGAACATTTTGTCGTACCTGCTATAAATATTATTATGAACCCAAATCATAAGTGTTTCACGTCAAAATAATAAATTTCGTTCAAAATATAAGCGTTAAAAAAAATATGGGTACTTATGACATGAATAATTATGTTTTTTTAATATACTTCGATAATTACAAGAACATTGTGACTTGATGATTTTTCGTTGAATTATGTTTGAATTTTTAGTTAAAGAGAAATTTGATTTTTAATAAACTATCTTGATTTCAATTGATATATAAATATTTTTTTTACGAAATCGGAAATAAATATTTTAAAAGCCATCCAGATATAGGTGGTGGAAGTTGGTACATCGTCCCTTCAATCTTCGGACAGGATAGTAGGTATATTATTATTGATTTAAATTTAAAAGCTAAGTTAAATCATTCCATTCCAGGTGTCATATTATTTTCGACAGGTTTATAAAAAAATGATGATAATTTTCGGTCTTTTTTTACGCTTATAAAAAACCTACTGGGAAAATCGAAAAATGACCTCTTTAAAATAACAAAGTACCAACTAGAACCAATTTACTACCTTTAAGCTCTTTGCTTGAAAACTCCTTCATGAAAAAGTGTATACATAGAATCAGTCACGTATTTGAGGGGGTGATACTCCCCACCCCAAAGCCTATATTATACTAAATTAGATAATTAATTAATTGTGTTATATAATTATATAATAATACCCCACCACTATGGCACTTTAAGAACCGTTATTAATTATTATGATTTTATAAACTGACTAAACAAATTTTGGCAATACTGTGATATCTTAATAAAAATGTGATATATTTTATATAATGAAAATAAAATTGGTCCTCCGCCGTGTATTCATCATTATCTAACGGTGAATTTTTTTGGTGCGATAATACTGTACCCGTTAACTGAAAAATCTAATTTGCTGTCGTCTGTTTTAGTTTTGGCAAGCCCTCTATATTGTACTGTTGTTGTAATTTATTCATAATTCATTATGAATAAATAAAAATTTCTAGCAGGAATAATGTGCCAACGATTCGGCTGTCAAATGAGCCTTCAGGTAGGAAAATCCTATTAAATATATTAGTTGAGAAAAAAATTATCTGGTATATCAGTGAAATAGTCATTCCAGTGGAAAAAAAAGTACAAAATTTTGCTAAAATGAAAAAAAGAAAAATGAAATGACTTAATAATGATAAAAATAAAATTATATTGCTTATTAAAATGCATTTGTTTATTTACAGGAGTTTATTATGTGTACATTTTATATTTTCATTATTAGTTTATAGAAGTGTACATCAATTTTTGAGTATAGAATATTTCTAAAAAATTATTGCCCCTCACCTCTAAAACTATTATCAAGATACGTGTTTGCATAGAATTACACAAAAATAAAAATAATAAGACACCGTAAAACCCATAGGTACATTCAATACCGGATCTGGGGAGGGCATTACGGTGGAGCACAAAATGTAAAAATATTTAAGCCTTTTGTCCCGCTTTTGGAAGTGGGGTTTGGTCTGGTTCATCACTTTTAATTTTCAATAGAAATTTTGATGGAAATTGACGAGTGACTTTTTTTTTTTTGATTATTCAAATTTAAAAAGGGCGCTACAATATAATTTTTGTCACGGGTGACAAATTCTGTTGATCTAGCACTGGGTAGATTCCTTGTTACGCTCAGAATCTAAAACTGTGACTATCGATGTACCTAATACAAGTTTTATAAATTAAATATAATAATAGTATTTAATAGACGATTAATAATTAATATTATATATAATTATTAATTTATATATTAATAATTAATTAATTGTTTATTGATTAATAGGCGTGTATTATAAATATTTTTAAATTTATAACAAAATTTTCAGTCTTTGTTGGTACTTAAAAATATTAAAATATATCACCTATAGGCTATAGGTATAGTCAGTAACCTTGACTAGTTTATTTGTTATTTTCTAATTTATAATAACTTCTCGTGATAATTTCTTTTAAAAGGTATTTATTTGTTAAAATTTTGTAAACTACTTAGAAAATTAAAAAAGCAACTCTATAAAGTACTAACTAGAACAAATTTCCTATCAAAAACCTCTATATCAGAAAACTCTTACTTTAATCCTTCAGTATATATACTTATACATAAAAATTGAAGAATAAAAACATATCAATATAAACACACAATACATTTGTCACTACGTTCAGTATCTAAAATGTAAAAAAAAAAACATTTTTAAGTCATAAAATACTGTAGGTATATATTTTTTTTTAACTATTTATACTATTTTCATGAAATAGATATATTAAAAATATTATAGCAATAGAATATTACACGAAAAACAACAGTATAAACAAATAAGTATAAACTAATTATTTTAAATAGTTTCTTTGAAAAATATTAAATTTGAACATTTACTTTTGGTTATAAAAAGAAAAAATTAGTATAATGAACTTTTTCTTACGAAATATGTTTAAATATGCAACATCCTTCAAATATTTGCATATATATTCACAATAAACAATTTTCTATGTGTTTTCTGCTAAACAAGTCGTCGATATTTTTTACTCCCATCGAATTGTACACTCAATAAAAATATGAAAATGTATAGGTACAAATCCAGAGTATACTTATAATATTTTAGATTAATTTTGTAGTAGGCCACTAATAAGAACCAATTATTTGTAAATTCCTACATAATAGTATAATAGTAGATAATAATATATCTGTTATAAATAATAAAATAAGTTGAGATTAATTTTCAAATTTATAAAATATATTATAAATCTAATTATGTGTACTTATCTTGTTACATTACAATAAAATTGTAATTTAAAGAGTATATTTATATAGAGTAATATTTAAATTGAATTTTCTGTACCAGTGAAAAAGTATAAAATACTTTTTCCATGCAAATTATTATCGTTATTAGATAAATGTTTATTTTTTTATTTAAAACGTTTTATAGAACAAAAATTATTAGTGCAATAATATATAATACCTATAATAATATTATGCTAGATTTACACTTGACCGACAGAATAGCAAAGTTCTATTTTTGACAAACCTACAACAAATAGGAAACAAAATGAAAATAATTCAATGACATATGAACTAGTGAGACAATGTTCGTGATTTTAGAAACATAAATTATTGTCTTATTGTAAGTGTTTCTGTTTTTGTCAAATTTTTTTATGCAAACAGTTGTAGATACAATATATTGAATTTAATTTTTAAGAATATAAATAATATACCTAATGGTAATTGATAACTAAATTATCATTATCAGCAAAATATGAACATTTTGTAATATGTTTCCATTTTGTTTCCTAAATGTAAACTAAAAGTTTCCGATTGTTAGTATGTATTTATTTTTTGTTGTCAAATTTTGAAATTCATGAAGTTGATGTTTATGTTTTGTCCAATCTAGTATAAACCTAGCATCACACATTAACATTATCATCAAAAGAAAAACAATGATAAACTGTATGCAGAAGATAAAAAAAATCTAAAATTTTTCTGTTATTACATAAGTCATCAGATACTAATTACACATTGTAAATATAAAAATATAATGAAAGATTGTTAGTACTAATTGATCCTAAAAATGCTGGATTTGACCTTTAACTTATACATAAATCTTATGTTTCTATGTAATGTTGTTTATTAAATGCTATAAATATATAATATAATTACAAATATACAATTATGATTATCTAAATAAGATAACCAGTCTTAATATGTTAGAAGGTACCCATGCCTCTCATATAGCTAATATAACTTAACACTACTATGTAATTAAAGCAATATTAAAATAATAAATAAACAGGATTACCTATAAATTAAACATAATTATTTTTATTTTGTGCTTTTCATTAGATAAAAAGGTTTATCATATAATTTTGTATTCTTAGTTTCCCACCATATATAATATTATACTAACATACTATTAATTTGTAAATAAAAGACTAATATAATCAAATATACCTATCTATATATAATATACAATACAATCTCATAAAAATGTAGTCATGGTTTAATTTAACGAGAGAGAAGATAATTTTTATGTCTAATCAATAATAATTAATTAAAACTGTTTTTATTTCTTGCTAAGACATAAAAAATACCCATAAGTTTCTTTTAATAAATTATAATCATAAAAGTACTACCTATTTGGTTTATTATTTCACAGTATTTTTTTTTTTTTTAATTTACATAAACATTACACTAAATGCACTAAACTGCAATTAAAATTACACTAAACAGAACTTTTTGAGTTTTAGTTAACACTTAAATTAAAAGTTTTTAATTGTCTATAACTAAATATAAGGAGAAAAAATAATATTTTCAAGCAAACCTCATGAATGTCCGGTAAAATGTTGTCTAAAAAAGAAATCATGAAATGTTAAATGTTTAATTAACTTTAGACAATATTTTACAAGAAATTAATTTATTACATTTGAAAATATTCCTTCCTTTAAATTAGGTAATATGTGTTAAATACTAAAACGCAAAATTTTTTTGTAGTTCAATTTTTCTATATGACCTTATTAGATAGGCAAGAGAGTAAATGCGAGAATTAAAAAAAAAAAATTAATAATACTTAGGTAAATACATTTTTATAATATAAAATATTTAGGACTGTAAAAGTACCGATATAATCAAAGGTAACAAATTAATATGTATTGAACATTTTTTTTTTATGAAATTGTTATGTAAAAAAATTTCAGGGATATTTAAAAAAAAAAAAGATGACATACGAAAGTACATATTAGAGATATATATAGATCATAAAGATCATATTGAACAAATTCTATAGTAGTTAAATTCAATTTTAATAAGTTTTTGAGTACCTATACAAATTGCAATATACCTTTCTTTTATATTCATAATAGGTACTTTTGAATAATACAATTTTAGTCCTATTAATTATTCTATAAAGTAGGTACCTAATTTATAACCAAAACTACAAAACACATATTTATAATAATGTATACCTAAGTATGTATTTCAAATACTATATTATCAAATATCAAGTACAATCTTTGGATAAGTAACAACATAGATGTTAAAATTAGAATTACATATTAGGTACTATAAGTGTGTTTTTGTAATTAAGAATTTCAATTACCAAGGTACTTTATAAAACAATAATGACTATAATTTGTATCACCTAAGTCCTAAAGATATTTCCCTAGAAGAATGTTTGAAAAATACATATATCAGTTTTAATTAGCACAACAACAAATAATGGCGGTACCCGACCACCAGTAGCCAAACACAGAGCACCTGACTTACAGCAAAGGGCTCTAACTGTTCAGGCGGCTTAGTATTCGTATGCGAAATTGGACGTTCTTTTAATATTAAATAATTCGAAAAATTTAATACTCTAAAAAAAATGAAAATAAATATATATTACACATTTTCTTTTATGTATATTATTTTTGTTATAATAGGTATAATATAACTGGTATATATTTATGCATATGACATATTATCGGCTTACATATATGGTAGATAAGTTAATAAATATATAACAAGATTATAACAAAATTATTAATATATAATAGATTAATAGATCTATTATGGTTATCACTGGTATATATTAATTTTATTTATATTATAATATATTGTTGACTTTTATAATATAGGTATATACCTACCTATATATTTTATTACATATTTATTTCCATCTCTTTATAAGTATAAAATAACATGTTCCAGTAAATATTGTACTAATAATATGTTTGAATGACAGAACAATAAGTTAAAAATATTGAGAGTAATGGGCATCTTAATTCCTAATATTGTATTAATATTATATAGCTTTTTATTGAACCACTTATTCATATACCTACCTACTAAATATTTTATTATTAGTACCTACTGAGTATTGGTGTAGAATACTGTACGGCGACCCAATAAAAAATACACTCGTACCATTTGTCGATAAACAATTTACACAATATATTTTGTCATGATATAGATTATAGATACCTATTAATATAAGAAGGTACATTTAATATTCATTATTATTATTAGTATTATTATTATACCTATTATATCATATTATATTCACACAGAAAATAAAATGAATAATTTAGTATTTACTATTTAGTATGATTGTATTAACTACAAAAATGTTTTTCATTCATAAGTGTATTGTATACTTTGTAAGCATAGCCAATTAAAACAATATAAATTTTATCATTTGAAATCTAATTTTTCATGAAATTCCAATAATGTTCGAATGAAAAACTTATGTTGTGCAGTAGTGTCATGTTTTGTATCCCAGATAAGTCTAACCTAATATGGCATCTTACTGTACATGATGATGGTGGCAGTAAGTATATTTTTACATGTCTAGCACCGCAACAGGGAGCGTTAGTCTAGTGTTTCAACAGCCACAGAACACAATTTCATAAGATTAACACGGTATTATTATGAATGAGCTATGCTATTGCTAGTGCTGGGAATGAAAACTGCCACCTGCTTCTGATGACTACTACCGACATGTCGACAACCAGCAATTCAATGGTAGGTGTGGTCTGACATAATCTAAACAAAAACTGGTTGCACCAAAGGGTAGACTTATATGGGACAGAATTTACTTTTGTATTTTTTATCATTTATAATGAGTTAATGAATTTATATAAATAAATTACAATATTTTGGCCACTATATGCAATGAACTTATTTAGTTAGGTATCTATATTGTTTTTACTATTAGATAGTTAATTTATTACAAGTGTTTATTACACATTGGAGCCAAAATATATTAATTTATTTGTATAAATGCATTAAACTTTTGATAAAAGATACAACACTAGAAAAATATGACACAACTACACAAGTAGGAGTAGAAAGTCTTGCATTCAAACATTTTGGAACAAGTTAGAACATTTTTGAACAGTTATCAAACAATAAAATTGATGTTGTTATAATAAGCAAAATAATAACTACACATTTGACACAAATCTAGGACAATAGGATCCCGATGCAATAAAATCCTCTTGCGATAGGACATTAAGCATTAGGACAATAGAAATAATAAGTTGGTAACTAAAACAATTAAAAATTAAGATAGAAAGTTAAATAATATACAATGTACATTTTACTATTGATAAATAAATACTTATAATTGACATAGGTACCTATAAACCTAGGATTTTGTCGGGAGCACCTAAATGTTTTATCAATATTTATTTATTATAGGTACTCAAAAATCATAGGGGAACATTTTGCCCGTACTATTATTATTATTTCAACAAGTAAAATAGGTAACCAATTTGTACTATGATTAGTTAAGCTAAATAAGATTAGGTAGATAATTATGAGAATACTCACAGCCAATATGGTAGTAGTTACAGATGTAACAGCAGAATTAGTATTACAATTTGTTCCAATTGAAGAAATAGTAATTGCAGGTGATGATGGTAATACAATTGAACCGGAAGATGATATTGTTTCATGTAACAAATTTGAAGAGTTTTGTTGTGGATTTGAAAACATTGTTGATGGCCTTGTAAGCTGATCTATAATATTATAATATTATAATATGAAATGTTTAAGAAAAAGTGTTTGTAGAATTAGATACCTACCTATTACTAAACACACAAGACTAATTTAAATTATTTTTTCTAAATAGGTACCTAGTTAACCTATTGGCTATTTATTACTTGATGAATAATTTTTACATTTACCTGATAGATATTCCGAAGTCATATTATTTGTCGATTGATAATGAATTTGTTATCATGTTAACGAAATTGTTTTTTTTTTTTTCCTAAAGGCTAATCAGTTATTGCTTTGGCAGGCTATAATATTAAATTGCATGCTGGTCGTTAATACAATATATTATATAATATATTGTACGCTCGTCCGACATTAAAGTTCGGAACGATCAGTATCGGAAAGAATAAACGACCGACGGAATAATAAAATAACGTAACGTCGTAAGTAAATCGTGATAAACGGGGGGGGGGGCCCGTGCGCTTACGTTATAAATGCGAATTACGATAATGTGGCGTAAAAATCAAATATCATATAATATTACGACGTTCTCGGCGAGAAATCTGGCTGGAAATATTACATCGGGTAGTACTACCTGGTAGTAGGTACCAGCAGCTATTGCGCGTGTACAAACACTTCGGACGAAATGCACCGGGATAAAAATGAGTCATCGCCAGAAATAAAAATATAATAACAAACGCGAGACCGTCGATAAAAACATGTTATCCCGATTTCGACGAAGACCGTTGGTATTTAGTTGCGCGAGCGCAGGAAAATCACTCTACATCACTCGTACGGTGAATTTTCCGAAAAACGCGAAAACACACAAGATAATAATAATAATAATAATAATAATAATACTATTATTATTATCTCGACGTAGACGAGATGTTTTCCCGGTGACTCATCGAAGCGTACAGGACCAGGCAGCGCTGCAGCTTTGCACATTTACCACGGATATCGTATACACGTATGTACGCGCGCGCTTGGTTGGGAGAGGGGGGCCGACCGCGTATAATATTTTATTATTATGACGACGTGTAGCGAAGCGAGCGTCGGGTGGCACGAAAACGTGCGTCATCGTGAACGCGGCGTGCGACCGTACCCCACACGGACATACCCAATATTATTCTCTTTTGTTCTCCTACCGCCGAGCTTTATCGAAAGCCTTGAAATAACCGTATATTATCATCGGCCGGGCGCGTGATCACAATAATATTCGCCAGCTCGCCACCACGTCCGCGGCGCGATCGTGTAGATTTCTTCGTACGGCCAAAGTATCGAAAGTACCTATCGAGAACGCGCGCGCGTGCACGGTGTTCATACCTACCTACCCGTGAAGTTGCGAACAAAGATTATAACGTAAAAACACGACACGACCCACAGTGGTTATATGGGTCTTGTAGAATTAATGAACAGATAAACGAGTAAATAATAATAGGTGAAACGATAAATGCAATAATAATATTTACGAGTCCCGAGAGGTTCGTATGCGAATCATAACGTCATGGAATAAGCGTAGGTATAATGGATAACGTTTAATAAACTCGACGACCGACGGCTGCTAATCAACGGCGGCCGTTCGTTCCACCAAATAGGTACTATAAATACCTATACTATATAGTTCTTCGTTTCGGCAGCGGCGGCTCGTGATGGTGGGAGGGGGCGATCGTCACAAGCTAATCATTTTCGAAAAGCGCAGAATACAATCATAATTAATACCGTATAGAAAAACAAATACATAAATAGGTACGTTTCACAAAAACCGAAAATTACAAAATAATAAAACTTGTACGTTTTATGCTCAAAGTGTAAGCGTCTATCTTTCATTTCACTAAACGCGTCTTCCGAGTTGTTTTATCTCAGTTTTCTGTGAATATCATACTGAATGTGCATCTACCATATTATAATAAGTATACACCAATGATAAAAGAATAAATTAAATAAATAAATATAGAAATTATAGAAATGTGCACGCTTCACGAACACGGTAAACACACTACGTTAACTTGTTCCGCGGGAATCGCGGAAGAAAAGTCCGATGGTAAAATTCCCAATTTATAAATAAAAGATACAGTGGCGTGACGAAAAATATATTTTATTGAAGCACTCTCTAGTCTCCTCGTTTTTCCCCACCCTGTCGCCTCTCTGAAAATAGATACAATTGACATAATATTATTGTTCACAAAAAAAATGTGATATTTATTTATATAAAATATTTTATAATTAAAAAAATAACCCATGTGTACGTATTTAATAGGTACCTATATAATATTTACAAAGTAACGAGGTACCTATAGTTAATATTCCTGGATAGGTATTTATTTTTTGTTTTCATACTACATCTTTGGTTTTCATCAGATTATGTTGAATGGTGTAGGATAATTGTTTCTTTTTTATTGGCTATGAAAATTTCAGCCATTTTTCGTCGTGTGAACGCGTGTAGAGAATCGAACAATCCAAACGAGCTACAACGACCATAATATTGACACGTGCCATAATATATTATACTTATTCTATACTTATTTAGTTATGCTACAGGTACAATATATATAATTTGAGCAACTATATATACTCGGATAGTTGAGATTATATTGATAAAAGCGATGGCAATGTGTATATTAGAGCATCGATTCATTCTGCAATGTTGTCCACGGTCTCTGGGGGGAGGGGGGTATAATGTAGGGGTTAGATTAGAGTAGGGTTGTCATATTATGTCCCGGTTTAGCCTATATTTCAACCGTGCTGTATTATACCTACACATATATTTTTGAACTCCGATTACCTCGTAGTGTTTTCATAACAACGGAAAACGATTTTAATTTTCAATAATAATATTTTAAAAATGCATTACAATGTAAATGTAAATAATTGTTAATATTTCAATCGATATCTAACTTGTTTATATATATTATGTAATTTGCTACAATTTCAGAGGAGGGTGGCGATCGTCCCGTCGCCTCTACACACGAGCCGCCACTGGTCAATATTGTAAAAGATTGTCAATATATATATATAAGCGCGGAACAATCGTCAAAGTGTAGTGTTACTTATACGCAAGCCAAGCATGGAGCTCCTCCATTTCCAAGTCCAACTGGAACGAGCTGGAAAGGGCCCGATAAGCATCGGGCTCAGAACCATTATAAAGTCATCCAAATACATCTCCAGCCTAACTATACGCAACTCCGTCCACCAGCGACGTACACAGGAATTTTCTATAGGGGGGGGGGGAGATTAAAATATTTATTACAAAGTTTACTTCCAACCTCGAACCATTACAGTTTACCAACTAACACTTATACAATAATATAAAATAGAACATGTCATTATCATCAAAAGAAAAGAAAATTGATAAAAAATATTTTCATTACAAAAACACTATAAAGGCAAAAAATTTAAAAAAAAAAGAGATCAAGGGGGGATCTATCACCCATATCACCCCCTGTGTATGCCATTGCGGTCCACCTACCAACCATTCGAGAAACTTACTATTCTTCGCGATGCGAAAATCCTTTTCACCAAAAAACTCTCTTTTATCGTTCCCGCACATACGCTCTCTAGGGCGCACTGGCGACGATTCTGACAGACTTCACAAGAATAAGAGGTCCGTCCATTTAGCTCAGCGATTCCCGACCTGATTTATTTTACGCCCCCCTTGTAGATTTCAAAAAATCTCACCCTTCCCCTCCCCATAAGTTGAAACCTTTTTTTTTTTTTTGGTATACTATACAAATAAACTATAAAATATACGTAATCACTAATGACTATTATTTCTAAAATATAAACTTTTTTTATCATTCTAATTAATTTTAATAGTTATTAGTATAAAAAGACTTAATTTAAGTAGGTATTTTAAGCATATAATAAAATGATGTAAAAAAATTAATGTGACGGCTGACAATACTTTTCCTTTGACAATTTTTTCATGGTTGGCTCGATGTTGGAGAGAGATCACCTCAAGTCCGATTCAATATCCAAGCAATTTCTGTGTTTTGTTTTTATAACCGTCTGGAGAACCCAGATTCAAATACATTTTAGCTGGACACAATAACTTCTCTTCAGTCCTTCCCCCATAGTTCCACATATTATTCTACCACAACACATCAACCAACTTTTAATAGACTTCGCGTCTGAAAAGTGTCCATATAGACCTTTGGTCGCTCGATTAGCAAAGCAAAGTGTAGTGTGTCGCGAAGCCGTTTGACTCGAACGATGTTACGCGTTAGTGTTGTTCTTTGCACAGGGGTTCTGTATAAGCAATTTTCAAAACCGTTTTCATGAAAATAGATGTCCAATAGTTATTAAATTTTTTTTGAGAGGTCGCAACGCCAACGAAAAATCGACCAAATACCGTGACAAAACTTTGGGGGATTTTGAAAAGTCGGATTTCAATTCTGAAAACCGTTTTGAATTCATCAGTTTGTATTCTAGGGATCGATCGAAGTGTTTATTATTTTTGTTTTTACTAGCCGTGTTATTTATCATTAAAAATTGAAATTTTTACGTATCGATTACATTTTAATCTATAATAATAGAGAAAAATAATTCGATCGATCCCCAGAGGACCGGCCGACACATTCAAATATTCAAATCTGTTTATAAATTAGGTATAGATCGTAAATCCGACATTCCAAAATTCTACAATTTTATCACGTTTATTGGTCTTTTAAGCGGAAATTTCGTGATTATACAACAATAAAAAATGATACGGGTACGAGGCTATTTTTAAATTAATTTTAAAATGTACTTAAATATTTCTAAATTGTTGGATTTTCATTTTTCATAATATTTCTTAAAAATTGCCTATACAGAAACCCTTAAAATGGCAGATGTTGTTGAGGACGTCGGCACACACAATTTTCAATGAAAAACTCATGTTGGCATTTCTCATTTTTAACTACTTACAAACCGATTAGAAATATGAAACAAAAACTTAATTATAGATAACAACATTATCTAGCAAGTTATACATAGCTATTAAAAAAAAATAAAATAAAAAATATTTTAACAATTCATAAAACATGTTTGAATACGTAATATATCAAAAAATGGCTTTATAGGGCACTAGATAATTTTTTTTATCTGTATTTTGTTTCATGTTTTTAAGATATTTGTAAGTTGTTATAAATGAGAAATGCAATAGTAATATTTTCAATAAAATCTTATTGATTCATAAAAAATTATATAATAATGGGACCAATTATTATTAGTCATTTTAAATATACATATAAAAGTTTTTCAATTGTAAGATTTTTGTTTTTCTTAAAATTGTCCTATTCTAACAACTTACAATACTCAAGATATTAAAAATGAAAAATGCGTAAACGTGTTTTTTTTTTTTAACAAATATTACACTTATTCAACAATAAAAATGGTATTGACATAAGACTATTTTAAACTACTTTTAAATATATTTAAATATATTCAGGTTATTGGATTTTCATTTTTCTTAAAATTTCATAAAAATTGCCTACACAAAACCCCTTATGAATAGTCCATTATGTCAGTTTCATTCCGTTAATATTGTGTAATAGCCGTATTTGTTTAAAAAAAATATGTTTACACATTTTTCATTTTAAGGAAGGGTTTCTATGCAAAACATACTATTGTCATTTTTGACAAAATTGATGGGGCCTCCACACTACACGGTTCTAAGGAGTATTATTTAGGCAACTTATTATACATTCATTGTACGATTTTATGTTTGGTTGAGGTCTACGTCGTGATCATTAGTGTTAGTAACTCAAGTAAATGTAAGACATTTCCCCCCCTCAGAAAAAAAAATCAAATAATTATATATACTTAATTGAAAGCATACAATAAACAAATAATTTAAATAATAGGAATAACAATTAAAAATTTTGATTGAAGAAATGTAAATTAAAAAGTCATATTTAACGGGTATAATATTATAATGGTAAAAAATAAAAATGCCATAATGTATAATTTATTAATTTAATAAACAAATAAAATAGCATTATTTACTTTTAATTAAATTTTGCATAATACATTAATTTGTTTTAGAAAAACAAAAATGACTTTGAATTTTTATCAAACAACTGGTTGATAAAATATGATAAGAATTGAAAAAATTATATTAATAAATGAAAAAATTCGATTCCAAAAAATATATATTTTAATTTTATATAAACGTATTTCGATAACGATGTACCATTTTTAGTACCTATACACAATAATAACGTCAATAAAAGTAATATATTTTTGTAGAATCGAGTTTTTTCATTTATTAAAATAATATCCACAAGTACTCTACATCTTATACATACCATTGTTATTTGTTACTGAAAGGGTTATATTTTAATTAAAACTTAGAAATAATTTGGGGGGGGGAATGTCTGTTTACCATAAAAAGAATACGGGGAGCCATTACACGCACCCGCGTGCATATGTCAGCTATCCATTTTATAACCACGAAAAAAAAATATATTTTTTATTTAAATAGACAATTATATTCCATCAGAACGTTGCAATAAGTATATCAATTTTAATTTTAAAATATACTAGAGAATGATCGAAGAACTTTTTTTAAATTTTTTAAATTTAATTAGATATACATGCTCAAAATGTTGAGTTTTGGAAACTTTAAAATGTTTTGATTATAATATAAAGTATGACAATGAAAAATATGGCTTAATCATTTCCTCAAGTAAGTAATGAAAAATCTATATACATTTTCAAAATTGTTATCGGAGTACGCATCGTGCCGGACTGTTGGAATTAGAATAAGTAGTTTTTGACAAAAAAAAAAAAATGTTGGTGTGGAGGTCCCTATCGATTCTTATAGTAAAATAACCAATAAATCAATTAAGTCTATCGTTTTTCGTGTAAATGTACTATTACCATGCTTAAATAATGCATTAAAAACATGCTATTTTTTCAAAACATCTTATTTTTTCGCAAGACGTATACTATTTCCATATTTTTTTTCTTCACTTCACTTTTTCACTTCTTTACTTCAATCGTGTTCACTGAAAAAAATGTTTTTTGGCAATAGTACGGTTTAAATAGAAACCCTTCTTTATCAACTTGAGAATATCGAAAAAAGATGAAATGAACAATAAATTATAAAGAACAAAATTATCTAGCGCCCTACGTAGCCGATTTTTCATAATATGTGAATTTTACTCGTTTTAAGAGTTATTGAAAAATCTATTTTTATGTAACTATTAATCTTGAAAAAATAAATAGTTACCTATATGAAAAAAGAAGAAAGATAATGTTATGTAATGACGCACTAGATAATGATATTAGCTATATTTTGTTTTTCATTTCGTATTTCTAACATGTTTGTAAGTTGATAAAAATGAAAAATGAAAAATTTGTTAGACCTACATAGGTAATTTTTATAAAATTTCAAGAAAAATTAAAATCCATTAATTTAAAAATGTTTTAAATTTTAATATATTTTAAAAGTAGTTTAAAAATATTCCCGTGTTAGTACCACTTTTTATTAGTGTATAATCACGATATTTGTTAATATAAAAACATATAAAAAGCGTTTTAGCATTTTCTGAAATAGTACATAAAAAAAAAGAAATATATCGCGTTTTGCAATTAATTAATTTTATCATAAACTGTTGAAAAATATTTTATCTTCTTTTTAAAATTATGTATAAACTAGTTACAAATAAAATTTAAAAAATTAGCATAATTAATACGATCATAGTTTTAAGTTATCGCCTTTTTTAATGAGTTTTTATTAATTTTTATGAAATTTCATGAAAAATGGAAATTTAATTTAAAAATAGTCCCGTATTCATAATATTTTTTTATTGTTATGTGTAATCACAACATTCGTTCAAAAATAAGTTTCAAAAAACAAACAAAAAAACTTTTTTAAATGATTTTAGAGTTAAAACACTTATTGTAAAATATTTAAAAGACAATATTTCAGATATGATCTCACAAATTCTTTTACCATTCTCTTATTGTATAGTACAATATCGAAGATTGTATAATAATCCTTTTTGCACGTTTTTAAATCGCTCTAACTTCTTTGTTAATTAATATTTTGTAAAATCCCTATTGGATTGTCTCCAAAATATTGTTTAATTACTTTAAGAGGTAATTTCGTTTATTTTTCGCAAACATATTTTTACTACCTACTGAAAATCATTAGTGTGGAATTATCGATGGGCCGCAGCGTGTCCGATTATTAAGGGATTTTACCTATATAACAATTTTTAAGAACTTTCAGGAAACAAAAATCTAAAAATTTGAAAATATTTAAAAGAACGTCACACACCCGATTTTCAAGGAGTTTTGTATAGGCAAATTTTATGACATTTCAAGAACAATGAAAATCAAACAAATTAAAAATATTTAAGTATGTTTTAAAAGTAATGTAAAAATAGACCTGTGTCAGTTCCATTTTTTCTTGTTAAGTAAATATGATATTTATTTTTAAAAAACACGATTACGCAATTCAAATGCCGTGTAACTTTAAAATAGTATTTGTCGGGTAGAAAATATATGCTGGTGTTGGACTCATTGCATTTGAAAGTAATGACAAATCATATATTATATAATTATATTTATTGTCCAAAATAATAAAAATATATATTACACAAACAATAAGATTAAATTAAATTTGCACTATAGGTACCTATATACAGACATACTCAATAAAATAAATTAGGAGTAATTGGTATTATAGATATATTTTAGATAGATACCTCCATTTTATCTCATTATGTTTTATTTTAGTATTTAAAATTATTAACAAAAGGCAATTTGTTGTATAATGTACGGTACGTAATTACCTTACCTTCGCATATAGATTATAATATAATATATAATATTATATTATGTTATGTATAGGTACCTACGTCAAAATTGAAGGGCTTTGTGTAACAAACAGACAGTCCAATTTTTAATATTTTTCAAGAGAAGGAAAATTTAAAATAATTGTTTAGCAATGCTGTGAAAATTATTTTTTTACAAATTATATTATATAGGTACATATACAGCTTCAATTTATTGTGTTGATTATAATGATTATATACAAGTACATATACCTAAAAGTGTTTTTAAAGTTACCAAAATGTGGAATTGTCTAATATTTTGCGGATAATGTAAGATTAATTTTTAGTAGTATGGGTAATTTTGATTTTAATTTATTGCTAAGATATAAGTGTAAAATACATAAACACAGTTTAGAATAAAAGATTCATCTTTGAGGTTAATTTAGTTTACACTTTACAATATTCATATGTTTATGTTGTTATTATATGGCTCATATCAAAATAAAATAAAATATTTACCGGAAAAACATAGACTGATCTGGTTTTTATATATAAAATGTTAATTCAGACAAGTCCATTTACCCTATTTCTCCGCAAATTAACAATCGGACTTGTCTTATTCTTGTACACAATTAGAAAAGAAGGTAAAAAATTGTATTTAAAAATGTCAAAAAGTAATTTTCTGAAAAAATGGACTTGTCTGGTTGGTTGTTGCACAGAGCCATTCAATTACGAAAAACTATAAAAAAAAAATATATATATATATATAGGTATATAATTTATTTTAGAATGTACCTATAGAAAATTTTAAGAACATATTTGGCAACATCGCATAAAATTTCAAAGGTTTTTGCGCGCAATTGAAATAAATTGCATTATGCCTACTTCTGACTTCACAATAATAATATAATAATATAATATTATAGATACGTACTAATGTACTATAATTATTGTTATTTTCTGTGATTATATCCAATAAATCTTGAATTTTGTTCAGATAAGGCCAATTCTCATATATCTATTACCTATATAGCTATACATATAATAGCTGGTACCTATATTCTGTTTAGGTTATACTTGAAATAACTAGATGCCGTTTAAAATACCTAAATAGTTTTCAAAAATTTAACATTCTTAACTTTAAATATAAATAAAACGTTAAATGCGTCAATAATAAAAAAAATACGGGGTCGAAGCATTTCACTAATCGGACAGAATATTAATAAAATATTTCCGTTATAAAAGGTAGTTTTTCTAAACTAATAGAAAATCGAAAAATTACCTCGTCAAAATACAAACTAGAACCAATTTGCTATAAAAAAAACTCTTTTCTCTAAAACGCCAATTTCTACAAATTACCTACAAATAAAAAAGATAAATACAGGCACGTAGCCAGGATTTATTTTACGAGGGGGCCAAATTTTTGTTGACCTCTTTCAACAAAAAAAAAAAAAATACATCAGTAGGGGATGGAAGCAGTTCATTCGAGATACTTCGTAGAATACTGGTAGATATTATGTTAAATTTAGAAGCAATTTTTTCAAATAAAAAAAATGTGTAAAATATTTATGAAAAATATGTAATACACATTATATTAGTAAAATAAATACTCAGGTAAAATTTCCAATTTTTAAGCTCCTACTTTTCGCAAGTACGAGGAGATTACTAATTGTTCTATATTGCCTTCCTGGTTTAGTTTTAGATTCTGAGCATAGCGAGGGAGCTATAGTGGTTTTACAATTATGTTTATTTTATTTTTCTGTAAACACTTTTTCTACCAGAAGGAGTGCTCCGATCTTTACAAGCTTACATGGTTTCCGGTAGCAAATGACATCTAGTCGGTACTTTAAAGAGATCATTGATTAAGTTTTTTAAAATTTTTTTACGATTTTGGGCTATTTATAGACATTTTAGTTTTCGAGATTTCTAAGTCCTAAAAAGGGTAATTTTGAGTTTTAAGGCCTGAAAATCTTATACAGCGTTAAATATACGTTACTCTAACTAAATTCAAAAAATCTCGAAAATCCGTAGGCACAATTTTTTTTTATGGTCATTTAAATTTTTTTGACAAAATTATCAATTTAAAAAGGTATTCAAGTCTAAATAGTTGGTAAAATGAGATTTTAAGACCTGAAAAAATTTAATATAACGTTAGTCGCGCATTAATTTAATTAAAAAAAGTATTTTAGATTCTGAGCGTAGCGAGGGAGCTAGTGGTTTTACAACGATGTTTATTTTTATTTTTTTCTGTGTTAACAAATTTACTACCAGAAGGAGTGCTCCGATCTTTACAAGCTTACATGGTTTCCTGTAGCAAATTTCATCTAGTTGGTACTTCAAACAGGTAATTTTTGATTTTCTCAAAAGTTTTTTTTATTGCGTAAGGAAAAACTACCAAAAAATGACGAAAAAACGGCAAAATACGATTTCGTCAAATCCAGATTTTTCATTTCTTCGGGATTTCGTAACATCATATTTATTTCTGCATTTGATCTTTGATGTAATGCTAAACATAGGTAGATATTGAGTATACAACTAATATTAAGAATTATGAATATTACACCGAAGCTATACGCTCAGAATCGTTTTATTGAATGCAATGATTTATCATATTGCTTTCAAATGCAATACATCCACCTGCAAGAGTATCCTGTCCAGTAGCGAAGTACATCCATCCCTACTGACACCCAACGAGCGAGGTGCACCTTTTTTCTTATACGTTTATGTAACGATTGGTTCATAGGTATATGTGTACAAGGGTACTATTGCTGAACCTAAAACTTATTCTCGATTTGTATGTAATGAATACCTATACGTGCTAAACACATACTTAATTGATTTTTTATTCGTTTTTAAAATATTTTTCGTGTGCTTTTATCAGAAAAAATCACAATATCCAAGGTTTTCTCATATCTCTCCCGTCGATAGATAACCCTTAAAAATCATCCAGATTTTTAAAAAATTAATTATATATTTTAACGATACATTTTCAAGTAGGTATATAAACCAAAATTTCTGATCATTCCTATATTTATGTTACATAATTATGAAAAAAAAAAAAAAATGGACCGCTTCCTAGGTAGGTATTGGTATGTTATATGTAGTATATGTAATATTATTGATTATATATTATATTATTACATAATATATAATCAATGGTAGTATGTACCTATCTATTAAAGGACCAATTAGAATTTTCACTGAATCTGACACGAAATCCAGTACAAACCAGCATGTCTGGAAAAATTAAAATAATAAGAAATAAACATTATTAGGTAGGTACTGTAAAACTACTGGCTCCCTCACACCACTCAGAATAAAAAAAAAAATCATACATTGGTAATAAAGTTATTACTATCAACTAATTTAACTTATTATTACTATAATTACTAATATTAGTTATATAATATATTAATTGTAATGTTTATTTTCGATGTAAGCAAGTGCAATACCTACTGCGGTAGGTTAGATAGGTACCTACACAATATACATAACTTCTATAGGTTATGTAAAAGGTTTATAAGGACGCTTCACACCAGATTTTTAACGAGTTTTGTTTAGGCAATTTTTATGAAATTTTAAGAAAAATAAATAAATTCAACAATTTAAAAATATTTAATTATATTAAAAATCCGAAGGGACCAACTCGTGGCTACTGATTTTTCTAAGGGGGCCAAGCCCCCTCAGGCCCCTTCCGTGGCTATACGCGCCTGGGTGAGTAGGAGGTGGAATCACTTTCGTTTGTTGGGTAGGTTTGGTGGTGGATATAGGTATATTGAATTCGAAAAATGTCGATAAAATAATTCTGAACTATGTAGGTAACACGAATATTATTGTCTGTTATACCTGTATATTTAATATATTTTAATAATATAGATTCTAACTCATATTATTTCTTATTAGTTATTACTAACTGGTTGGTTGTATAAAAATGATTTTAAAGATGTTTTGAACATAATAATTTGAAATAACGTACGACTAACGTTTTATTGAATTTTCAGATTTTAAAATCTATATAATATGACGTATGAGTATATTTAGGAGCAAAAATAAAAAAAAAGTATATTTAACTATGTAAATCATACATTCGATATAATATATCTATATTTAACAATCCCGTGTATAATTGTATGAATAGGTAATGTCTAAATATTTCATAAAAAATAAGCGTGGAGTTTTTTTTTTTTTTTTAATTGTATTTATAAACAAGTTATAAGTAGTTAAATTATTTTTAAAACTAGTGATATGCATTCAAAAAAATTAGTTATTTGACTACTTAAAACTTGTTTAAAAATAAAGTCTTATTAATAAGATAAAAAATTAAAAATATGTAGGTAAGACACCGCACATCCGTTTTTAAAGGTGTTTTCTTTGGCAATTTTTATAATGTCTAACAAAAATGAAAATCTAACAATTTAAAAATATTTCCGTATTAGTACCACTTATATTATTTATAATCACGTCGAAATTGTTAAAAAAAAAACATGTTATACTTTCCTTCGCAAGTTTCAAGGTTTTCAGAATGATTGAAGTTCATTATTATTGGCACCAAATAAAAGAAAAGAACTTTTCTAACTTTTGACAGAGGATTTTTTTTTGTAAGTATTATATACGTATCATTATATATTTGTAACAGTTGCTCCTTAAAAAGTTAAAAATTTTTAATTTTCAATTGCTTATGAAAAATATATTAACATCAAACAAAAATGGCTCAGTTAAAATGTAGTAAATGTTGTCAGCTTTGTATTGATATAAAAAAATATTTATCTGCGATTTTTCTACCCGATATAATGTTTGAACTATAATATATAATATATACCTAATATACAAAACTATGTTTTTACGGACTATTATTCAGGGTAACTTCGTAACGCGAATCCATTTGATCCGTCATATTATACTGAAACAATAAATTTCGTTCACAAATTGAAATGGCTATAAATAAATTGTGACTTATGATTTTCATGATTTTTTGAATACCGGTAGAATAACACACGTATAACCTTGTATTAAAATTTCAGGTCTTATCACCTAAAATTAACTATTAAATATCTAACATTTTAAATTTTTTATAAATACCTACATTAAAATTCAGAAAATATTTAAAAAAAACTTATTCAATAAACGTAATAGTAAAAATGTCCAGTCTTTTAGACCCATTTCTTCCCCAAAATTCGAATACATCATCAAACAATAAATGTTATTCGTAAATCGTAAGTGGCTATTAAAAAAAATACCTATCACTATCGATTTTTGAGATTTTGAATATATAGGTACCTACTTAGAATGATGCACTTTTAACATTGTGTTACATTTTCAAGACTTGAAACCTAAAATTTGCATTTTTTTATGACATAAAAACCTCAAAGTTAAAAATTGATATAAATAGCTAAAAATTGTGAATAATTTTTTTATGTGAATTTCTAAAAATTTGTATAATGTACCATTTAAAGTTATTTAAATACACTCTGATAAAAATTCTATATTTATAAATTGATTATTTCTGGAATTACGAATAAATAACCATAGTTGATTATGATTAAATTGTGTAATATAATTTTTCAGTAATTTTTCCTCAGTGTTAAAAATCTATTGGGAAAATCGAAAAATTACCTATTTAAAGTATAAAATTAAATCAAATTTTCAACCGGAAATTGTCCACTCTTCAAGTTTACCATTCACTTCCTCAGGATTCTCTCCTACCAGCACTATATCATCTGCAAACAGCATGATACCTCATCTTGTATATCTTTTGTTATTTCATCCATTATCAAGAAAAATGAGCAAGGATTCAAAGCCAAACCCTGGTGCACTCCTACTCTGACACTTAAATCGTCAGTTTCTTCACATAAACTTCTCACTCTTATACTTGCCTCTTCATACACGTTCTCGATTAAATTCACATACACTTTGGTAATCTTTTCTTGATTAATGCCCACTTCACCCCCTAATCACCTTTAGAACCCTGTCATATGCCTTCTCTAGATCAATAAAACCATATACAACTTTCTCTTAATTTCTCTACTATTTTCTTGTATTGATATTTATTATATTTTTTGTTTGTAGGTAGATTTCCCGTTTTATTAAATTTATATTACACTAGTTTTTAACAAAATAAATTTTGGTCGTTTTTACTTTATTAATATTATTTACAAATCAATAATAACAATAGTACATAATTTATTTTAACATTATAGAATAGTTTGAAAATATAACTATAGGTACTAAATTATAAAGATCTATTTTGCGAGTGTGTAAGTGACTAGAAAAAACAAAACATTTTAATAGTAATATTATTTTAACACAATAATTCTTAAACAATATAGTTTTTAACAATTCTAAATAATACTTTATGTATATAAGTGTATTGGTATAAAAACCTATTTTAAATACTTTGATTAGTTTTATAATATTAGTTAATGAAAGATAAATATTAAATACAAATTATTTTTAATCAAAAAATAGCACCTTTATGAAACAAAACAATGACAGTGTGAGCAATAGTATGATTGTTTCTTTCATAATTATATATTAGTATATTCTATCTTATAACTAAATTAGTATTACATATGTATGTATAATATAATAATTAATAATATAGTGAATTATAAAGGATGGGTTTAATCAAAATTATAAATATTATTTTGTCCATAAGAAAATAATAAATAAATAAATAATTTCAACTGTTAATTTCGAAAATTTTTTTTAAAAATTTTAGAAATTACAATTTGTAAAAGTGAAAATTAGAAAACTAGAATTGTTATAATAAATTATAATGTGATTTAATTTATATTTTTTCCAACTAATAATATGCACTTTGTTTGGTATATTATATATATGTTATGATCATTTTAAAATGTCATTATCAATTATTTTGTGTCTGGGGTTTTAATGATGTTGCTGGATTTTTGATGTATAATTTTCCTACGTTTGGGTCTCTCAATAGGTACATTTTCCACATTTATTGGTTCTATTACTAACGAATCAGAAGACGAATCTGATGTAGAATCTTCTAATACTTTGATTGTAGATTTATTTTTCTTAACTTTTCTTATAATAGGCGCTGGTTGCTGTTGTGATATGTTTACATCATCCAAATTAATCATTGGAAAAATTGGCAAACGTCCAATCTATTAAAAAAAAAAAAGAGAGCATAGTTTATAAAATATAGTTATATACCTACATCATGATTAAATAATATTTAATAGATATTTATGTTTGTGTCAAACTATATTTAGAATTATTTTATTAAAGGGCGGTTTTTATGAAAACAAATTGTTAAACTCTAATATATATATTATATATTATAAATGT
Source organism: Pemphigus obesinymphae (assembly GCA_025469235.1). Classification (NCBI taxonomy): domain Eukaryota; kingdom Metazoa; phylum Arthropoda; class Insecta; order Hemiptera; family Aphididae; genus Pemphigus; species Pemphigus obesinymphae. Next base: position 69,585 of record JAIPRL010000170.1, read on the forward strand.
ATATGTTTTTAATTAAAGTAAAATAATACATGTACAATTAAATAGAAAGCTAATAGCATGTATGCTCTCACAATAGTAATTATTACAAAAAAGCTTTGGTTAGGTTTACCCTTGGGTTGTATTATACAAAAATACTTATCCTGTTCGTCAGGCACACAAAATGTCTTTGTAGCAAATTGCAATTGTTTTAAAATTTCTTAACTAATTTTTCTCATAAAAAGTGCTAAAATAAAAAAAAAGCTTTAATCAATGCAAAGTAGACTTATTGAAGATTTTAAAGCTAATTTTAAGTGGATAATATTATAGTAAATTGATGATGGGATTTGCAAAGGCCTTAATGTTTTTGAGCATTATTCAGATGCAGTGGAAAGAATAGTGCAGGTTGCAAAAAAATATTCAATTAAACAGAGTTCCAAACATTACTAATTTTTATTTTATTTAAATAAAAATAAATTAGTTGAGACCGAGTTAAAATATGAACCTCACGATCTCAGTACACAACAATAAATTGTCGATGTTCTTTTGTAGGTAAACAAATATTGTTGGTATAACCCCTGAAATAAATTGCAATAAATTATAATATAATACATTTGATAACTAAAGCTGCTATACAAAATAATAAATTAAGTAAATAAATTTAATATAGTAAGACCGGATGTTTTTGTAATATTTTTCTAGGATATACAGATCTGAGTAAAGTACACCACACACTGCATATTAAATTGTTTTATTTTTATTTAATTTAATAATATATATGGACGAGGTCTTTTGGACAGATATTTACATGTTTTTCTTACGACTAACAAATAATAAACAGCATTATATAATATATATAAATTAAATGGAAAATGAAGGAAATCCATATTGGCAATAGTCATCAAACGTCTTATTAGTTCATCCTTAAAATAATTAGAGTTTCACATGGGAATGTAGAATGTGCTTGGGAATGTAGAATGAGCTTGGGAATGGGTATTACACTGTGGAACTTTGAAATTAATTAGTGAAAGGAGACTGAATCTATTTCAACAGATAACAAATAAAGATTGTACACTTAAAACATGTCTACGTTACGTTCCGCTAATGAATTCAGTCTAAGCCTCTTAATTATAAGAGTAATCTCTTGTTACAATCAATATTTTTAAGTTAAAAAATAAATAAAAATTATTACACTTCTGTGCTGTAATTAAAGTATTATTTTTAAATATAATTTAAGCTTTTCAATGTTGGGTAATCAAAATTACCATACAATATCAATTAATTTTTCCATGTGAAATGATGTATCATACAAGATATTTTCATCATTAAACCAAATTTAAACATTATCAATTCATTTTAATTTAATAACCAAGAAAAATATTCAGATTTTTACAAACTTTAAAAATGATAAAAAATTAATGACTTAATTTAAGTAAAATGTATTACCACTAGAATGTTTCTAAAATTCCGGTTGTTAAAATTACTACTATGAATTTTAAAATAAATTGCATACAATTTGATTTTAGATTCTGTGCTAGTGATTTTACAATTGTTTTTTCTTTTTCTCTTTGTGAGTAATTTTTTGATTAGGAGTCAAGTAGGAATTTTGGAGTAAAGACATTTTTTTTATAGCAAATTGGTTCTAGTTGGTTCTTAGAAAAGTTCATTAATTGATATTTCCAGTAATGTCCTCAGTGTAAAGAAAAAGTACCTTTTGTAATAGAAATATTTTATAAATGAAGGGGAAATAATAAAATAACAAATAAAATGATCATGGTTACCAATTTTTTTTAAAAATTATTATGCTGAAACTTCATTTAGAATCGTTGTATTGAGTACAATGATTTATTATTGTTTTCAAATGTAACACATCTGCTAAGAATATTTTGTCCAATAAACGAAATGCATTATTTAAAAATATTGAATAGAACAGAACAAAAGTAAGTTTTTGCATTTGTCAGATCTTTTTGGGACACACAATATTAAATCTGGAAAGCCACTTTAAAAATGGGAAAAATTTACTTGAGGCAATGAGTGCATATTCATAAACTTCCAACAAACAGAATGGAATTGTTGAATGGAAGATAAATAAACCATAACTTGCCAATACTACAATCTAAAGAAAATCTACCCTCTGGAAGTATGCTGCCTTGGATGATATTGAATAGAATAAATAAAATATAGATAAATATATGAAAAATGGAAAATTATATAAGATAGTAATTGTATATTAATTAAGAAGCAGAACTTGGTACATTTTTCCCCGTTTTTAATACTACTGATTAGATATAGAATGGAAGACATAATGATAACGATAACAATTTCAGACTAGATCATAAAGGTACTGAATATTGGAAAATTAAAGAAATATTATGAAAACATAACACCTAGATTTATCAAACCCCAAAAAAGTTTCTGTATTTCCATAAATGAATGGTGTTAAACTACTTTGATTTTAATTTTCATATAGTTCTAAGTTCCATATGATGTCTTCTGTGTTTTCACTAGATGACTTTTTTAACAAAATGTTTATTAATAAATAACAGCTGATTGTAAAAAAAGATTTTTTTTATTCATTTCAAGTCTTTATAAAAAACTGTATATTCATTTATTTTTAATTCTATCTAGTGAAAACACAGTTTACCTTATCGTCTTTAATTTTGCTCAGATGTATTGTTTGTCTAAACTTATTCAGAAAGCCACAATTATAGAAATTCGCGAGCATGTTTATTATAAAATATAATAAATTATTTGATTACACAACAATAAAAAATAGTACTGACACAGGACTATTTTAAAATGTATATATTTAATTATATATATAAATATATTTTTAATTTTAAGATTTTAATTTTTCAACAAATTTCATAAAAATTTTCTATACGAAACCCCTTAAAAAGCGTGTGTATTGCATCCTCTTAAGAGAACGCTATACCCATATTTGTTGTCTCTGTCTATATAACAGATAATATAACAAAATAACATTACACAGAATTGAAATTTTGGCATTTAGGTTAAATTTAGAGTATAAACCACGTATTACAAAATTTAAACAGCGCATTGTTTTCGAGTGAACCTCATGGACTTTTTGTAAAATATCGTCTGACAAAAAAATTAAAGCTATTTAAAAATATCAAATACTAAAAATGCCGTAATTTTTTATCAGACAGTATTTTCAAAAAGCCCACGAGGTTCACTCTAAATTATTCTCGTTAAATTCGATAATAGGCATTTAAGCTCTAAAGTTAACCAAAACACCATAATTACAATTCTGCGTTGTGTAATTTTGCTATATTGCTAATTAGATAGATGGAAACAGAAAATACGGGTATAACGTCCTCACTGACAAACAAGATTAAGTTACATAATAATAATGATTAATGAATATTAAATACTTACTGTTGTATGTTGGACTACAATTGAGGCTGTCAATTGAAACGTTTGTTTGGCTGTTGAAGCTAGCGCATTGTAGGTACGTGATTTAACATTGACCAAAAATTGATCAATATCCTGTTGAAATAAATATTAATAAATAATAATTAATAGTACATAATTAGCCATATATATAAATATGGCAAATATTTTATTATTTTACCGTTTCTTTTTTTAACAAAGTTGGATGTACTAGTTGTTTGTATAAGATTGTTGAACCTTTTGTAAATGGACAAGATATCCACAGAAGTACAAGCAACTTAATATCATAATAAAATGGAAACCTGATTCACATAAAAATTAATTTCTCAGTTTTAATTAAACATATTATGAATCTAATGATTATAAATTACCAAAATTCAAGAAATATATCAGTTAAACATTCAATGCAAATAAATCCAGCAAAGACAATCCAATACATCATCCACTTCACCTATGTAAAATTAAATATTTTTGTTAATATTTTAGATAATACTAGTTTTTAAATAGTAAAATAATATACAAGGTTTTTTTTATCATAGACTTTGCTATATCTTGGGAAGTATAAATAATTTTTATAAAATGTTTTTCAAAAAGTTATTTGTATACCTACCTACCTACTCTATTCTATATTATTTAACATTTTTTAATTTTTATACACATTCTCTTATTTGAAATAAAATAAAACCCAAATCCACAAAAATTTACTTTTTATTTTAAGCAAATACAGTATTTCGGAAACAATGTTTCCATCTTCAGTGCAAAACAGTCTGTGTTCAAATAAATTGTACTGTACTCAAATAAATTATCCACAAGTACTCAAATTTAAATATAAATACTCTCTTATTTGTTGAAAATATTTCAATTTTCAAATGGCAATCTATGATTTAAATTAGGTATATATTCCTATAGAATATATTTTTATAAGAATTTTCACATGATAATTTTCTAAATATTATGAATATTACCAGAGTAATAAATATTCAAATTTTAAATGCAACAGAGTGGATAACTACTTTAGTATGTTACCATCAACATCTACTATGTGATATACAGTACCTACTTCTTCACTTCGTCGTGTCTTAAATTTGAATACTATTACTACTTGAGTAATACTCATCCGATTTAAAAAATCAAAAGTTATTGAAAAATGATATAGTTTTAACAAATAATGGAGGGGAGTAAAAAAATTTAAAAATATGAAATAATATAGGTAGAATGAAGTAAACAAAAAACTTTCATACAAATTATTTATAGGTATTTCCTGAGATTAACAAATAGGAAAGAGAAAAACAATCCATGGATTTTAAAAATGTTTGGTATATAAAAGATAAGAACAAGAGTGTTAACAAAGGACAGAGAAGTGATAAATAGACGAAAAGAATATTTTAAAAGATCATTAAATTAGGAATTTTCCTCTGTGAAGAGGATGGGGGGGAGAAACGAGTGAGAGACAATTACGTAGTTGGGTGTAGACATAGCCTAAGGAATGAGATGACCAGTATCGGTCTGATAGGGGCTGTGGTAGCCGTTTCATCAATTATTTGAGTGGGTCAACTCAACGGCTGTGATGTCAGTGGTGTAGGGAATGTATCAGTGTTTTGAGTTAGATTTACACCTGTGACCTGAACCAGTCAGTCGACAACCCTAACCAGAACAAATATACAAATGCATACCAACTTGTCCTAATTATAATAGGTATGGATAAATTATTAGAATTAATTGAATGAAAATACAAATATAATTATAATATTTTAAAGACTTAAAATTGAAATAATAAAATGTCTATAATTTCATCTTACATAATTTTTCACATGTTTGTCTTTTACTGTCTTATACGATGAATATGCTGGATACATTACGCCAAACAAAAGTCTACAAATGCATTAAAAATTTAGATTATTATTTTATGTTAGATATACAATATAAATCAATTACTACAAAATTAACTTACATTAATATTTTACACACAGCTCCTGGAATCATATTTTATAGGTTTTATAGATACACTTCAATTATTTATATGAAAATTTAATGAAATGTTTGCAAATTGTTCGAAAAGTATGTTAAGATGTAACATTATGTTTTATTTACAAATATATTTTTATGTTATACATAGTTAATTAATGTTAAGCTTAATCATTAACGTATTAAGTTGTCATATTTGTACTACCCAGATAGATTTCTAATTATTTTTACATTGTATTACTATAAAAGGTAAAAAAAAAAAAAATGAAATGAACAATACCCTAGTTACACAACAAAACATAAGTTACACTTGATATGGATAAGTACTATAGATTAAAAAACATTACCATCTATTATCTCGTTTGTTATCAGTCATGATGGTATATCAGTCTATTTGGGAAATTTGCACGGAGGTGACCTCCATATAAATTTATTTTCAATTTATCTACTGCAAAATTAAAAATTAGAAGTATAATATTTTTTTTATAAAAATACGGCAATAGGAAAAAATAACAAATTGATTTATATTTTCTGAAATGCCAATTAATTTATTTATTGTGTTTGAATTTTAATTTGATATATTATAACAAAACAGTAATTATACTGACCAATGGGTATTTATTATTATATTTGTCGTCAATTGTTTTGTTGTAAACCTCTTGTAATTTTATTTATAATTTCATATATATTTTTTATTTGTTATTATATATGATAAATTAGTATAATAAAAAACTTCCTATATTAGTTACCATTATTTTGTTATAATATTACCTATTACCTATACCTATATCAAATTCAAACTTTATAATAATTTTATTAATTAGTACCTACCTATACTTATATCAGAAAACACAATTTGTCTTTTATTTCCTTGGCATTTTTCTACTTAAATATTAGCTACATAGATCCGAAACAGAGGCGGGAGAGACAGGGGGCCATGTATCCCAAATTAAATTCCTCAAATAAAATAGTATTTCGAAATGGAGGCCTCGCAGGTTAAAAACGTGAAAATAAACGAGGTCAACTCAATGTTTTTTGGCCCCTTGTCCCAAAATTAAATTCTAAAGCCGCCGCTGTCTGCAAGTACCTATACAAATATATACATTATATATAAATATATAAGTATCAATATATAATTACAAAACATAAGTATAATTTATTTTACTTTTTAGTTTTTATATACCTACCTATGCAATAAAACTACATGATACATAGGTACCTAATTTTGATTATATACATTATATAAGCAGCTGTTTCAACGTTACGACTTAGGTACATACCTACCTACGAACAGGGTTAAATTAAAACAAATTGGTTAACATTATTGTACATTTAAACGTTTTTTATGTTTAACATTATGAATTTTTCAAACGTTTAGGAGTACGCAGCCTGTAGTCTGTTGCCAGCTATAATCTGCAGTTGTGTTTTTGAGACCTATAAAACACGGAAATCGACCACAACTATATAAATAAACAGCTGATCATGACGAAATCATAAAAAAAAAAAAAATCATTCCGTCGTGTAGCTGATATACCTAACCCTACGACGGGACTAGGATACGGGAGCCTTTCGTTTTCGCAGTACTTTCCCGGTAAATCGGTAATTCCCTAATAATAGTCTGAAATATAATATAAGTCTACAGGTGCTCCATAAGGGAGTAGGTACTAAATAATTTGCTCGTTATGGTCCGGTTTTGTTCCCGATTGAGAACACGGTATATATTGGGAGTCCACGGGAGCTCCGAGAGAGTACCTATATGGGTAGGTGTACCTATACTAAATTTGCTTGTCGGTGAAAAAAATATTTGAATTGCTCGCAACGGAGGTTTCGTGGAATCTCGGGGTAATAAACGCCCGTGTGGAATAGTATACTTACATTTTTTGAAACGCTACCTACTGCAGATGTGTGTTGAACGCTGTGATATATGACATAAGTATATAGGTACCACACCTATACTAATATAGGTAATATACCTAATAGTGCTACATAATCGTTAAATAGGCACCATAACTTGTTAATGTGCAAGGTTTTGCGAGGCTCTGGGGGAAAAAAAATGATTTCAAAAATATAAAATGAGAAAAATTTTTTTTTTAAAAATTCATTCATATACCTACCTATAATTTGTGTTTTACTCAAAAGTACAAAAGTATCCGATACCTAGTCTGTATAGAACACTAAACCAAAACCCTAAAGGTCAGCGCTCGAACTATGGAGGGAGAGGTGCGCAGTTCCTTAATTATTTTATTATATTTTCAGAGCACCCTTACTAATTATATACCTATGTTTTTTACAGAAGGTATACGATAGTTACATATTTTATTTGTAAACTAATATATAGGTACTAACTTTATATAAACTAATTACCTAGGTACTACTTATGTTTATTTATTTATTTATTGAAAGCCCGAGATGGTACATACCCCTTCTTCTATTTTTCCAATTCGAGCACTGCTAAAAAGGTGGCCGCCCTTTTAAAATTTAGCCACCCCATATTGTCCCCCCCCTCCTGAAATTGGTGCGATCCCCTTCTGCCGGCAATGCCCACAAGGAATAATGTATATAGCAATGATATATAAAGGAATTATGGTGAAATCAATGTTAGAGGATAAAGTGGGTAGGTATCGAATTAATATGCTTCACAGGTGGGATGTGAGGAAAGCCAAAAAAAAAAAAAAAAGTTTTGGTAAATGAGCTATGATGTAAGTAGAAATACCAAAAATTGAGAAATTTATATTGTGATTGTTGGTGATATGAATGGACGTGTGGGAAGTGATATATGAGGTCATGTGATGTAAGTAGTGTTTATTTCAGGTAGGTTACCAGTGGAAGATGGTAATACCCTCCCCCTAGAGAAAAATGTATGCCCCCAATAATTTTTAATACACAGGCAGGTACCTAATTAAAATAAAGAAAATAAAACAGTGCAGTACCAACTATACTTACCTACTTGATTTTGCACCAGCACACGAATTAGTGATTGTGAATAGGTACCTACCTAGGTAAGTACTTACTTTTTTTTAGGAAGAAAAAAAGTCATAATATAATCTGTAGGAGTGGATGGAACAAGTCGCATATTGATGATTTTATGTGGAGTAGAGAGAATTAAAACAGTGTAAGAACTGCAAAGTACCTAATCCCGGACGAGAGTGTGACAACACAGCGTAGGTTCATGGTTTTTTTTTGGCTTAGGAAAAAGAAGGTGCACAAAAAGAAAAGTATACCTAGGTAGATAAAGACCCGATAGTGGAAATTAACTGAGGAGAATGAAAAAGTATTTACAAAAAAGCTGAATGAGACTAGAATGTGGAAAGAAATATAAACAAAATATAGCAGAGGGTGTTAAAGTTACTAAGTAAGCAGTTTGTAAGAATAGAGGTTCGGAAGACCGAAAATGAGGTTGTGAGATGTAATTTGAGTATGACCGAGATATGTAAAGAGGATAAGGGAGATAGAGTCAAGTGGAAGTCGAGGACTAGGATGGCCGACCCCAAATAGTTGGGAGAGAAGGCGAAGGAGAAGATTATTTTATTCGCAGTGTTGTAAAAATACTTGTGAAATGTATTTAACTCTTTTAGTACAGGCACAAGAAAAAATAATTCATTTTTCAGACTTATTAATATTGTATTGTAGGTAAGTGCTCCATTTAATTCTTCAATCTCTCCCTCAATACTTATTTTATTAGGACTTATATAATATGTCTAGTCAGGAAACTGTGTAAGCAAATTATAAGTCAAATTTAAATCGTGATAAATACAAGTCATTTGGTTGATAGTTTAAGCTTAAGTAATTAAGTACGTAGCAAAATTCCTATGTTAAAAACAATTATATTTTCCTAAATAAATAAAGAAAAATATTTGTGTATAGTAAAAATTGCATGTTATGAATAATGTATATTACAAATAAAATATAATAAGTAGGTATAATAGTGTTTATATCGAGTAATTATGACTTAAATATAATTAATTAAAAAGATAGGTACCTATTCTATATCTGTTTATAGACTACAATTACACTGGTACGAGTAAGCAAAATAGTTAATTAAAATGAAACTAAGAGTCCATAGACTATAGATGACAGTTGACTCAATAGTAGTAACTTTCAGTTTCTTATACAATATATATATATATATATACGTAATTATAGTCACTGTTAGAATATAATAGTTTATTTTTCACAATTAATTCTTACACAAGTCACTCACATAAGATATTATACAAAAAAAATATTTCAATGTCTACTTAATTTGATTCCACAAACACAACCATGTTTTGTGGTAAAACTAACTCAATTTTTCCCTCTTACTACATTGCTTTGCCTTTAATCCATAGACTATAATAAGCGGAATTAGGTTTTTGGTGCGCATAGAAAATGTTTACTATGACATTTGATAATATTTTACCAGAATTCGGAGGAGCACTATCATATAGTTTGAGGAGGACTATAGAACATGTGCAATGCACACTTTACACATTGCACATCCAGTTTATACGGCACTAATTATACTAATTGTAAAAATATACATGGATACGCTTGGCATAAACTAATAAAAATAACATTTTAGCTTTGTTAACTGTTACTACAGTTTTAACAGTTACTTTAAACTTTCAAAATAAGATTATACACCATAATTTTAAATTAAAAATAATTCATTTTTATAGTAAAACTATTTTACCTTTTATTTACATTAATAAACCAATAACTTTTGACATATATAATTTTAATTATTAATAATTTTTTAAGAATATAAATATAAAATTATAATTAAATACATTAATAATCAAGTATATTATTAAACAGATAAAGAATAACAACATGATGCTTAATTTTTATTAGAAGATGTGAATGTTATACCTGCATAAGTGTATAATATACTATTTCCATCTGTCTAATGGGGTATATAGCAAAATCTTAATTGTATGGTCTAGAATTAAAATTAGAGTTAAAGCTTTTATTACCAAATTTAAAAATAAGAATATTTTGTAGATTATCACATTATTTTTGTAAGATATTATTATCTAAAAAAGAAGTAAGGTGTTTTAAAATTATCATTTTCTAAATAGTGACTACTATTTTGTTGACAATATTTGTAAAAACTAAAAAGTATATGCCATTTAGAAAATATTCTCTTTTTCATTTTGGTTATAGTTTAAACAATTATAATATACTATTTAATAAAATACTTATTTATAATTTAAATCTAAATTCCAAAATTAATGTATTGTATACAGTGTTATTTTGCTATAATGATGTAAATAGACGGAAATACTATACATGAGTATAAATCATCTTAAAATAATAAATTAGTAATAACAATATTTCAAGATTTATATTACAATCACTAAAATTACATTTGCCATTACAAGTTATTAATATTATAACTTTTTAAATGTGCTGTTTCATCTTTGTTATGATGTTAATCTCCACCATAATCTATACTGTTATTATCAAATATTTCATTATTGGAACGTGTAAAGCTGGTAATGGCTACCAGTAAAATAACAATAATTAATATGCACAATATGATTAAGATCGCAACTCTAGTAGTACTATTATTGACACTGAAAAAGAAATACATAATATAATTTTAATAATATTATAGAACATACATAAATTATAATTATTATACATTTTATTTTGTTAAAATCAATTATTCTTTAAATTGTATTAAAATAAAAATATTCTAATAAATACGAATCTAACTTTTATTTTAAAATAGTCTTATGTTAGTTGTAACTGAGAGGTGGGTGTAAAGTGCATACACCAATTTTAAACAAATATAGTTCCCGGTCGGTATATATTTGACCAAACTGTACATGGATCGTTCCAATGTACAAAAAAATATGATTGAGTTTCCAGACGATTTATTTGACCGAACAATGCATAGACTTTTTGTTGGTTTAACAAATATATATAATCATGCGATAAATTGTTTAATTTCAATTTATCAAAATCAATTTTACAGATGGCATTCAAAACGGGTCCATCAGAAATAGTGTAATTTAATGAAATTATAAAAAGTAGAAAAATCTATAAAAAAATCCAAATTTATTTAGTCAAAAGAGAAGAAAAAAATGCAGTTTAGCTCATTTTTAAATTATATACTATAGACCTAACCACTTTCAAATATATACCATTCGTAAAAATGAGCTTTCCAGTCAGTTTAATTATCTCTTGAAAATATTGACAAATTTAAATTATTATATACATAATAGGTAGGTACTCGTATAATATATAGGTACTGCATAATATACCAGATATCAATATTCCATGTAATATTTAAATAACCAATATAAGGTATACCTACATTATTCATTAAAAATAATAATGTAGATATAACAGATATTTATTATTATATTTTTATATCATATTTTAAATATTCTAATACAATAACAATATCTTTATTAAAATATCATGTAATTTGAACATTGATTACTTTTATAATGTTGTAGAATGTAGAACACAGATATGATAATTTTCATACATTTATGTGTTATATACAGACTATAGTAGTCAAATATAATTAAAAACACTATAATTTATAAGTAGGAAGGTATCCCAATGGTTAAGGCGTAGGATTTAGTTACTATCTATAGGTATTAAGATAGCATAGTTGGTTTATAAGTTCAAATCCGAATGCTCACAAATTTTTTTATGCATACTTTTGCTAAATTTAAACTTTCTTGAAAATGTCGACAAATTAACCTTAAAACCATCCACACCCCGACCTATAAACTCGGTTCACTAATGTTAAAAATCGGTATTCAGAATTTGCAATGGTTTGTGCATAAACCGGAAAGTGAACTGAGTGCTTAACCAGAGATTTATATAGGTTTTGAACTGTTGCTGAACCAAAATTGCTACTTGGATGATTACTGATTAGATATATATATTTTTTAACACATTTTAACAATTCTATAGTTTATTAGGAAATATATCTTATAATACTTATTATCAGAGGACCTTGTAGAGAATTTATTAAGGGGTTGTGTTAGTCTTAAATGAACATTGTGTTATTGTATCTAAGAAATAATAATAAAATAAAAATAGCCTCAATAACACAAATCCACATGCACATGTGATCTATGTCAGTGATCTATTTTGAGACTAAGAGAAGTTCTATAATTTTCACTCATATAAATGATTTTAATACTAACAGTACATCATAATGCATAATATTCTGATTTTGATTTAAAAAATTATTTACATTTTCCATAATGTATATCGAGAGTCATATACTTCACAATTGAGAAATCGACCAAGGCACATATAAAAAATTGTTTTTAAATTTATTAAACAGGTATTTTATGCTTTAAATTTTGTTTTAACAAATTATAAAAATGAACATGTACTATGTAACTCAGTTGTTTTCTCAAGTAAGTAATGAATATATATTGGTTTTCAAAATTTGTATTAGAGTATGTATCATATCTCGAGATGGGACTTCGAAATATTTTTTGAGAGGTGGAAAATCAAGGTTTCACATGATAACGTCACTAAATAGAAATTTAAGGGTGAAACATCTAGTACGAGTTAAGAATTATTCAAATGTAGTCAAAAGAGTGACTAATAATCCAGGTTTTTATAACTGTTTGGAAGAAATATTATCTAAGTCTACTCATACTGCACTATTATCTACACACGTACAGATAAAAAAATGTAGAATTTAAAATGAATAGTTGTTTCATACAAGCCAAAATTATACCTACAAACCTCAGAGCAAAAAAAAATATAAACTCAATTGCAAAAATGATATGCTTAGATACTAACCTTTTCAAATTATAGAAAACACAGGTTTTAAAAAAATTAATTAACTTTTTATAAATACAATATACACTGCCAGTTAGAAAAACATTATTTAATGGTTTAATTCTACGTCTTTATGAGGAACATGTGGAAATTAAGACACGGTTAGAAAAATCAGATCATATATCATTAACTAAAAACATGTGGACATCCACAGAAAATGACAACTATTTAAGTTTAACTGGTCATTTTATTTATTTCAAACAAAATAATTTATGTATTGAAGTTATTTTTTTTTCTAAAGTGAACCAAGAGAAAATAAAATATTTTATAAAAACCACTATTTGGATTATATGAGAAAAAGTTTTTTTCTACTGTTCACGATAATGGTAGAAATGTTATATTAGCAGCTCGATTAATAACATCAAATAATACAGTAAAAAAATCATACTTTGCAGCTAGTAGTAAATGATGGGATATTAAAAAATCTGATCGTTAGAAATATCTTGAGCATTTATAGGATGGTCATTTCAAATATTTTCTCTAACTTGTAAAAAAAATATAAAGCAGCTTAGAGGCTAATAGGAATTAAAGGAACACTATTTATTTGAAGATAAGTCAATCTGGTAGAACACTGCTATGCACATAATGACCCGATTTTTTGAGCAAATAAAGCTATACCTATTGATGGTAACTGCAGACATCCAAATACCAGATTTAAACTCAAATGACTAGAAAATAATTACTAATATTGTTGAAATTTTATACATTTTCGATATGGCAACTTTATCATTGAGTACCAAGACAGGTTACTATATCAGAAACTATGCCTATTGTAAATAGGTAGTATTATTCAGAAATTAAAATAATTTGCTTGTATTAATGTCATGTAGATTTGAAGATTTGGAAGATAAGGAACATTATGTACTGTCGACATTATAAGACTCTAGACTCAAAGAAAATGTATTTGGTGGCAAAACTAAAAGAAAAAATACTGAAAATCTGCTTATTCAAAGAGCTTATGAACTAAATATATTAAAAGATCATACAACTCAAAAATACAACTTTAACTATTATTATAGTATTTAGTGAGACTAAAATAAAGATACAATTAAAAAATTCCTACAACAATTATTTTGTCTACACGCATTTGAAATATACACGTAACATCATTTTGTGGCTGCCGCGTATTCTTTATACCATAGTATGTAAATATAAAGACTCGCAAACGTTTAAGTACTTATAGTACCTGTATATTAAATTTTTTGATTTAAACTATATAAACATTTTTAAAGTTCATACATTTATCTTTAATTTAGTACCAATATACAAATATATATATATATGATTATGTTTAAAATATAAGATGAATTATAATTTTTAGATTTTTTTCAACATACAAAGAAATATGAAATAATATCTCTATAATATTATCATCTATATTTATTAATACATTTGTTTATGTTTCTTATTGAATTATTGTTATTATGTTCTTAAAGATACCTATACCAGTATAATATTTATATAATAATAATATGATTATATTTTCTAAAATCAGGTTTAGTAGGTATCTATAATATGTTTTGTAGAACATAGTACGTAGTGTATACTATCAGATATTTTGAGATATTTTTTTGTATAATTTTATGTAATAATAAAAAAATTTTATTTTTCAGTTAACAATAGCAAGAATGTTCTTCTAATCCATTAAATAATATATAAAATTCATTAAAATAACTTGAAATATTAACTCTAGACTTTACTATTTATAGTTTTATTAAAATAATTATATTTATGTAAAAAAAAAAAATAAATAAATGCATATTTGTATTTCTTAAGTGGATAAGTGCATATTTAAAACTTTTTAAGAGAATGTTACACACATTTGTTGTCTCTGTCTTACATATGCATAACATAGAAAATCTATGCCCCACATTATTACTACAGTTTATTTATAATTAATATTAGAGTAAATTTACCTATTATCAAATTTGTAGAGAAAAATATAAACTATGCTGCAGCAAGGAGTATTTTTTAAAATTTTATTTTTAAACAAGTTATAAGTAATTAAATAACTCATTCTTTTGAATGTGCATACAATTAGTTTAAAAAAAAAAAATTGAAAAAAAAAACCACGCTAAGGCATAGTTTATGTTCTCCTCTATAAATTTGATAATGAGTAAATTTACTCTTAATAATAATTATAAAAACTCTAGTAAGAATGTGGTAGGTAGATTTGTTATGTTATGCGTATGTAAGACAGAGATAACAACCGTGTGGATATCGTCCTCTTAAGAGCATTAAGTTCCGAGCCCTACTAATTAGAATCTAAATCTAAAAATGTTGATATTTAACAATATGTATTTAATAAATATATCTTAAATAGGTAACTATCTATATTCATCAGTAGAACTACTATATATTAAAATAAAAGTGAAAATTGTTAAAATATAAAAATTATTAAGAGGACGACAACATACCACGAAAAATGGTATTATATCACCTACAAATTACAATAATCATAGATAAATACTTTTTAATCAATAAAAAGTTTGTAACATTTACTAAATTTTGATGGAGTCAATTTTGTTTTATGTTAAAATATTGTATTTTTCATAAGAAATTAAAAAAAAACTTTTACTTTTTAAGAATCAACCATCATAGATGGTACAAACTATAATACTACAAACAAAATTCTCAGTGTAAAATTAGAAAAAGTTCTCTTATTTTATTTGATGTCAAAATTAATGATCTACAATGATTCTGAAGGACATAAAAGGTAAGTATAACATAGTTTTTTAAACAAATAATAAAAAATGATACCTACTAATATGAGAATATATTTTTAAACGACTTTTAAATATATTTAAATTGTTAGATTTTCCTTTCTTGAAATTTTATAATTTGCCTATATAAAACCCCTTTAAAAACCGGGTGTTCTCTTAAAAATTAGTATTCGAGTTTCAGCAAAAATGAGTTTGATCCATCCTTAATCATATCAATAAATTATTTTTGTAATATTCTTACCCACAAAAATACTGTAATATCCGTTGGTAACTAAAAGACCAAAATTGATTGTTAAATTTTTTGGGCCTATTTTTACCGCTAGGATCTTGCTGTTCATCGTGATTTAAATTATTAACATTATTTAATAATAATGGAGTTGAGGATATGTGTTGTATCGTGTGTCTACTATTTAAATCTGAACTTTGAACAATTGTCAGATTAACAGATAAACATTGTTGTTGTGTTGTAGACTCAATACCTAAAAAAATGATTGAAATTTAATAAATTTCTATTTAATTACGAATTTCAATTATAATTGCACAATAATATCCGATTTTGGGTTTCAAATTCAATACAAAAATATTAAATTAATAATATAAAATTAAAATATATATTTGTATAATATATACCATAATTATTGTTGAAGATTCGATGATGAACTGGTTGATTGGTTTGATGTGCAGTATTGCTACGATGATTTATAGTTGTTAAGTTTGATGGTGTGTGGACTAATTCAGAATTATTATAATTATAATAACTGTTGTTACTATTTGGCGATTGAATTGTTTGAACTAGTGTCAATGGAGATGTATTATCAGAAACACTATTCATTTCTAATGTTGATTTACTCTCAAATAATTGTTTTGATTTCTCATCTAATAAAGGGTCTTCATCATCTTCAAGTAAATATTTTTCAATATCATTCACCTTTTATATAAATAATTACACATATTTTTTTATCTTACTTTTTTAAAAAAATAATGAAAAAAAATACTTACATTTTGATTTGTAATTAAAGCGTGTCCCCACCAAGTGCCATGATCTAATAAATGTTTGTACAATTGTAATGCAACAGGTGACAATTCATTACAGTCAATTTCCGTGGTATCGTTTGAATCTTGTAATTGCTTTTGTAACCACAATGGCTGAGCACAAGATGGACATTTTAAAATCTTTTGTTCTTTAATTTGCTTCTTTACATAAATTGATAAACAGCGTGCATGGACTACATCTATTGAATAATAATCAATAATCACATATTTTAAATGATAATATATAGATATACTTCATCCAGAATAAGAATAATACTGGACGGCAGTTGGATGGCGTCAATCATTCTTTTTAAAATTGACTACTTGTTAAGCATACTTATATTACACGTCTGTGTAATAGACGGCACAGAGTGGCATACCGACCATGACAAATGAAATATTAAGCTGCATCGCGGACTGAGTAGACATGATTGATTTTAAATAATTTTTATGCATCAGTTGTCAATACTAAAATGATACAGTGCTCCTGTCGATGGTAGTACATGGTTTACACAGAAGGTTGCCAGCCCAGTACTGTTTTTATTCTAGATAGCCAAAGATTTATTGCTCATCTATTAATATGATGTTATACACACTATTACAGTATTCTATACTACATAAAACAAAACATTTGACGTATCGGTTAACATTCAAATATATCGAATAAACTTGAGCATTGTGACTGTTACTCTATAATTTATTATAAACCCTAATCACAAAAATAATACACTTTTAATTGCATATAGGTAGGTACACATTAATTTAACAATTATGTTGTCATCTTCAGTGTTAACCAAAGTATTCGTTAGCAACACAAACTAAAAAATACAGGACTGGACATGGTTATATAGATGGGTATATGGGGTACAGTCAGTAACTGTTACGGAGTTACTATAATTAGTAATAGTTAAAGGTCGCTCTATTAGTAGAATTTTATAATTAATAAAATCTTGGATGATGCACTATATCTTGAAAATTTACATGTTACATCATTCAGAGACATCAATATTATTTCTGATTATACTGAAACCACAATGTAGAGAAGATCTATAAATATATTTTATGTGTACATTTTTATTAAAACTTATGATTTATTATTATTATTTTATTAGTTTCATTCATTGTTTACACACTAGATGGCATAATAAATCATAGTTACAATTTCTTAAAGAAGTAGCATTACATTGTCTGACTGGTGGATAAGTTCTCGTGTCTAGTCCTGTATACCTATCTATGATTCATCATTAACACTGACGATGAATGTGATTTTTTGTGAGTATATAATAAATTAAATTTAGAGTTTAAACACCTATAACTCATTCAAAAAAAGGAAAATATTTTTAGGACAAGGAACAAAAAAAAAGTTGTACCAATTTAAAAATTATATAAAACATTTAACAGTGTAAATTATTTATTAAACATTTAGACAATATTCAAAAATTCAAAAAGAATATAGTGTATGGGAGTATAACCACAGAATAGATGAAATAATAAATCTATTCTGTGGTATAACATCCACTTAAATACGAATCACAAGAGAAAAATAGTAGATAGAATAATATTAATAAAAATACATTTATATATAAAATATAATATAACACCAAAAATAGTGTCTATCATTAAAGGATAATGTTGTATGGAACTGAATGTTTGGCATTGAATAGAAAATGAGATAAAAGTAAAATAGAATTACGTAGTAGAAATGGAATTATGAAGGATTACTAGATTAGATAAAATTACAAATAAATATAATAAGAGTTAATTTGGGAGTTACATTTAGAACTGAATAAAAAAGAGAATAGGCTAATGGTTTGGGCATAAGGGGGAAAAAAGTGTCAAGTAGGAGATGGAAACACTTCGCTTGTTGGATAGGATACTGATAGTGGTTATTAAAATTTATGATATTACCATATCAAGCTTAGTCAAGCTTAAAATAAAAACTCGCAAAACAGCAGACTATATTCTCTGAACAAAATGGCTTTGACATTGCGTAAAATGAAGATGTAAATTAGGTATAAATAAATGGCTCAACATATGAAAATTTGATGTTTAATAATTTTTTAAGCACTTTAAAATGATATAAAATCTAAGTTTGTACAATAAAAATTATGGAGATATAATAATGTCATGAATAATGTTTTAGATACATTTTTCATATTTTCCGAGTTTTTGGTTTAGTTGATTTGTAGAGAAATTTACTAAACCGATTTTAATAAAATTAGAAATTTAGGATTTATTAAATATAATAAAAAGACTAACATCTCAATTTTTTCTCCCCATTTTGGGTGCTCCCAAACTTAACGAATTGTGGTAAAAAAAACAAATTTGCAATCAATAATCCTCTTTACTTCAAAACTCCTACTACCCGTTAAGTTGCTTACAGGCAGGTTTTAATTCATATTTTTCTTCTTTTACCTAAAAAGTTGCTCATCGAAAAAAAAATATAAAAAACACATCATTGAAAAATGAATAGATTTTTTGTTGTTCAAAATTTAAAAAATAAAGAATATTTTCCAAATATCATATGGACTGATTAAAAAAATTGTTTTCTTGTAGACACGATTAAATTAATTAGGTAGATATAATCACCAAATTGCTTTTTAAAAATATGTCATACACCTACAGAATTTCATAAATTTATCTCGATGCAGTATGCACCTAAAATTATTAAATTCAATAAGTTTTTAGAGAAATATGAGTAGGTATATGATAAATCTAGAAATGAAAATGTGCAAGTAAAACCCCCACAAGAAAACATGTGTTTAATACAATCTTTTTTCAAAATTAAAATTAAGTAATAAAAGTAGGCACCTATTCATTTTTATACTATTTTATAAAAATAAATAGGTAGGTATATATATTTTTTATTGAATAAACTTTATTTTCACAACACCCTAAAATTGACGAAAAAATATTATGAAACTCTTTGGTACAATATTGGTGATATATGTGGTAATAGAGAAATATAATGGTTTTCATACCAATTTTTAATTATATTAAAAACCTTTTACCCTACTCTACAGTACATCTTTGTATTATCATTACATGTGCAATATTTCTAGGCTGTATTTAATCATTTTTGGGTTGAACTATGGATTTTGGATCTGGGGAAAAAATTAAAAAAATATTATACTTAAGTCATATACTAATATTAAAAAGTATTTCGCAGTCATCATTTAAATATTTTTAAATTTGTCTGCCTATTTTTAACTCAACCTATGGGTTTTGGGCCGAGGAAAATATTTCATAGGTAATATCAAAAAATTCCATATAGGTACCTAGGTATTTTATTTGTACACCATCGAAAAATAATATCATGGAATAAATATAATTTTGAATTATATGTTTTTTTACCTCACTAATTAATAAAGTATACAAGTACGTATGTAACAAATAAACTATTCAAAAGTTATCAGAAAATATTAAATGAGTATATAAATGTAGTATAAATAGTACCTACCTATTTAAGGAAAAGGAAAAAAATTACGTATTTATTACGTCTACATTTTTTTCCTAAGCCATTAAGTAAAGTAAAAATACACAATTGTTATATAATATAAATAAAAAACCTACCAATATAGAACTTTTTGATATTTTGAGATATTTTTCTAAACCCAAAAGCCATAGGAAAAGTTAAAGAGGGGTGAAAATTTTTTAAAAATCAAAGTTATGACTGCGGGGTAATTTTTAAGATTAGGTAGTGTATAAATAAAAAAAACATAAATACCTAACATCTTTTGATATTTTAAAATTTTTTTCCCAGACCTAAAAGCCAGTTTTTATTGAAATAGATTAATGATATATTTTTCAGATTTTAGTAAATTCTACATACCTATCCATTATTCATAAAAGGCATAATAAAATATATGATATTATGTAAGTTGTACAATTATAACATAGTATTAGTGCTGTATTGTAGATTTCACAAAGTTTTAAAAGTAATAGATACCGATGTACACCTTGGAAGTTGATACAATGTAATATGTACAAGTACATTAAAAAAAAAAATTGAACCCTAGCGACTAATAGGTAGTCAGAAATAGGGCGGGTAGTCAATGTGTAAAGGTTGATTTTGGTAGGTGTAGTTACTATACACACAAGTTCCTACCTTATAATAATATTATTACCTATATTTTAGTTTTTATTTATATTATAAATATACATTTAACATAGATCAATAAATAATAATTCATAGTTAAAAAACTATATACGTACGATAGCATAGAAGTCTAATAGCAGTTTTTGCACCAAGGCTTGAATCGTTGAAATCTGTTGTTAAATTTTCAAATTCTTTAGGTGTTAAAACAAACTGCTTTTGACAAACACCACATAACGCAGAAGTTGAAACCGATGATGACGATATACTACCGCTGGCTTCTTTCAACCATGTAGTGTATGACTTAACTACACACTGAAATAAAATGAATAATATAGGTAATGTCAAATATTTGAAGAAGTATATAAATGCATTTATAAAAAAATAATTACAGTAGTATGATTATTCACAATGCAATGTTCGCAAACATTAACACAATGATGAAAACAAAAATGACTTGTAGTCTTGCGTTTTGGGCATTTACAAAGACCCATTGTTAAAGAAAATAACTATTGTTGTATACCTAAAACTGTAAACTGATATATAATTTAATTCGTAAATAAATAAAAGAAGGAAAAAAAATTTTAATACTCTTTTAAATCCTAAAATGAAATCGACATTTTCGGCGTGTCATCAATGATAAAGTTAATACCTACTCTGAATTCCGGGCTCTGGCAGTAAAAGTGAAGTCTGTCAGATAACTAAAATGCAGAATACTATTAATTAAATAAACATAGATAACCCACGGATCATGATAAAGAATACAGAATATAGGTAATATATTTTAGGTTATCATAAAAAATCATGGAAACATAATATATGAAATTGATATACCAAACTTGCCTCCACACCTACATTTTTATGAACATTTTTATTTAAAACTACCCAATACCCATTCTGTCGTCAACGGAGAAATAATCCTTATTCTGTCATCAAGCAGTGTTTGACACATACTCGTATAATTTGTCAGACCAAATCGTTAAGTGTTCATCGGTCAGCCGTTAAATAGTTATTGGATAAAATATTTGGCCATTGTCTGATCGTCGGTCGAACGTTCTGACGCGGTGAACAAACCATTTGTACGGAATTTATAGAAATCTACAGACGTTATACCGTTCTGTGGAACACAAAAAGTGACTTGTTTAAAAACCGATAGGTACCTACTGTAGGACCAAAGGTATTGAGAATTTTTTAAAGGTGTGTCGAGGAAAATTCATAGGGGCTGATGAGACATATGTAAAACGCAAAATTAATAACCTGCGCACTGCGTTTAGAAGAGAATTAAACAAAGTTCGGTAATTGAAAAGTACCGGTTCATGTGCTGAAGAAATTTACGTACCATTTATTTACGTATTTTGACTTAATGTCCTTTACTACGGAAGACGAGAGTGGTAGATTGGGCATATCCGGTTCAGATGATACGTACTATGGAATTTAAAAGGAGTTAGGTATCTCTTCAGAACTACTATTTTATGCGTGCATTATGTTATTTATACACTATGTAATTAATTGAAAATCAGTATCTCTCATTCAAAATATAATGCAGATATTTTAGTGCAGTTTTTTTTTAATGTCTTTAATTTATTATTATTATTTTTAATGTTTTTAAATCTGTTGAATTTTTAATGAATGAGAGCAATTTATAATTTTCAAAAATACAGCAAATTTATTGTAAAATTGTAGAGTTTTCACACTTTTTAATAGGTTTATAATGCACATCCAATGGGTAATAAAAAAAAAAAAATACTACTCATTGAAATTGTATGTACCTACCTAATATTTTTTTATTAATTTTTATCACTGTTCAAAATGTCCATCATAAACTGCTGTACACAAGTCAATTTTAGTCCTAATATTAGTTAATAAATAACTAAAATTTTTCAACAAGTGCCTACCTAGAGTGTGTTTTTTATTATCTATTCGATTTTATAATTTGCTGCATTTTTGAAAATTATAAATTGCTCTTATCATTCAAAATTTATCCCATTTGAAATTTTTTTTTTACCTTATCAAATAAGTAACTACAGATTTGTTATTTCTTTTCATTTTTTTTTTTTTGGTAAAAGAGTGGTAGATATTACTTTAAAAAGAACTGCATTACATTTCAAATGAGAGCTACTGACTTTTCATTTAATTAACATATTGTATAACTTAAGTGACCAGATAGTTTTCCTGTTTTTTTTGTTATATTGGTGACTAGTTTAAATTGGATGAATAAAGTTCCACCACAGAATATGATTCTCCAACACCATCACATATCACAGATCTCATATCTAAAAATAAAAAAAAATAAATTTTTTAGATTTTGCTAGTGAAACTATCAAAACTTTGAATGCACGGCCTATTCAGGAGGGCAAATGCACAATTGCTGGGAAAAGTTTTTCCATGCAATTACGTGGGAAAACATCACCAAAAATTTTAGCTAAAAAAATAGTTAGCAATGTTATGTATCATGGTAGAATGGATATAATGGCGGAAGATTCGTATAATGCCTCAATTAAATTGTCCTATGTGACAAGTCCTCTATCAACAACAACAACAGCAGCAAACATCTACAGGCATTGAAGATCATTATTATAGACATCATTATATGAACCTATAATATTGTCATATTAAATGATTTAATGTAATAAGAAATTTTTTTTATACGTCTTAAACATTATGGGTTTATAATATTTTTATTTTAAACATATTTACATTTGTTATAAGTTTTAAGTATTAAAGTTGAAATTTTTTTTCATTCATCTATTGTTAATTGTTGTCTCTTGAAATGATGCTTTTCCTTCAATATTAAAGTAATTTTTTAATTGATCTCCGATGTTTTTTGTGGCACAATGTGTAAAAAGTGAAGACATCTGCGATGCAACTAATTCGCCTTCTTGTCACGATTGACCTTGAACAACATTTCTATTTTGACGTCCTCAGAGTCCAAATAATTAGATAGGGTATAATAAGTGCTTGAATTCCATCTTAGGTAATATGTCAAATACAGCTTGTCATAATAACCGCATCTACATGTTATTAATGACATTAACATTTATTGGTTGCAAAAATATTCAAAATCATGATGCCAAAATTCCAAATGCATTTTCAACCACCCATCAGGCCCGAGACAATCTATAATTAAATATATGTTCATCGTTAACTGCCCAATATTTAGAATATTGCTTCATCAAATTCTCCATAAGAGGAAAGGCCTCATCTCCTAGAATACATATGGCAGTTCGTAATCAACTTGTGCGGGACGTCGATAAGCTGATAATTGCAACTCATTATTTTCTAAGATCCTGAAAAAATCTGTGTCGAAGAATATTACAGTCTGATACTCTTCCATTAGTGCCACTGTGTACATAAATACATTTGTAGTTTGCATTGACAATCCAAATAAAACAATACTAAAAGTTCCCTTGTAGGTAGTTTAAGTAATATGACCCACAATTGGCGGCCTGGTGATTATAATGTGTTTGCCCCATCCATAGTTCCAAAACAATTATCAAAGTTCCTTTCATTTTTAAAGTTGCTAGTCTACTACTTGCTTCCATTCAACTTCATTTTTAGACATCTAAAAAAAAAAAAAAAACATTAAATTCTAAAATAATAGGTTCATACATACCATTATTCAAATAACATACAATAAATTGAAAAACACTCGTTTTTAAATATTTTTCTATAATCTTGGTGAATTTGTATTTCTCATTCAATAAGTCAGCATATTAGTTAATTACTAATTAGCAGGGTTGTAACATATAATACGGTATAGTATAAAATATGTATTATATGTATGTACAAAACTATAGAATTTAAATAATTTTCTACGTTTTATACTATTATGATACAAAATTAATGTATATTTTAATAATTTGTATTTTATGTTATTTAGTATATAACATAAAATACAAATTATATTAATTAAATACATATTAATAATACCTATATAATATAATATTATGATACCTACTACATTCTTAATAATATTAAATAAAAGTTTCTAAGGTATTCTAACTTTTTTTTTTTTTGGTAGGTTATTCTAGTATATTATCATCCCTGCTAATTAGTATGTAAAAATGTTTAGGTTCACCTTCAAATATTCTTCCCTCAAAACTCAGTAAATCGTCCAACAAGTTTCTGGAATAATCTTCTGGGCTTTCTTTTGTGGAAATACTTTTGCGCGCACTGCTTAGATTTGTGTGGTGTGGAAACCCTATAATAATAATTTTCAGTTCTAATTCAAAATTATTGTATTCATTTATATTTTTCAATTGAATATTATTGAATTATTCTCACTAATTTTGATTACAGGATTGGACCATAGACATATAAATGTTTATGGGTCAGACTGGCCCGGACCGCTAGACTTGGCCTTCAGTTAGTTATGGGTCCTTTACTCTTATTAAAAATAATAATAAGAATAAATCTACTCGGGTTTTTTTCTCGGATCAAAATCAATTTATAACATTTCATTCCGCAATCGTAAATATATTCAATATTTTAAACATCGATATGTTTTTAAAGTCTGTGTAGAAGCGCTTTATGCCATTTTGGACAACATTTGTGTACTACGATCAGACTTCGATAGTATTTTGAATAGGTACTTTACACTTTTTTTAAATGTATTTAAGACAGTATTTTGAGTACTTTTTTATTTCTTAAAAAAATGTATGTGTTTCCATCAGACTCCAATGTAAATTTTTCTGTCGGAATCTAAAATAATTAAAACCTCTCAAACACACATAAACATATTGTTTACTGTTTAAGTTTTAATTAAATAATTATATAATATGTAAGTATCTACTACCATTGATTATATATACCTAATCAATGCTACTACTTAATATTTTCATTATTGAAATCTAGTAGTAACAGATCAGAAAAAATATTCAAATACTTTTGGGAGTATTTAGAATGTGTATTCGAAGACTTAAGTCATTTCCCTCCCCACAACTACAATCCCTCAACAAAGCAAGCAGTCAATTAACCTTTTTTTTTTATTACTGGGGTATTATTTAATTTGACAATTTTTATAATTTTAGTCTAGGTACCTACATCTATCAGTCACACCTATAAACTGGACAGGGTCACTCAAACAATTCAATTTCAAAATATCCTTCGATTTGTTGTGAAACTCCTCATTAGGTTATGTTACTAATTATAGTATACATACTACTAAAATCAAGACAAATATTTTGTAAAAAAACTCCATATAATACAAAAAACCAGAGGGAAACAACCGTTTTCCTTAAATACATTACTGCAGCCTATATTCAAAATACTTTTTAAAAGTATATTACAAAAGTCTGAATACAGTTAATTTTCCATTTTTAAATTGTTGATAATATTCACATTCTGGATCTTATTACCATTTATCTCAACTCCACAATTTTTCAAAATTGTCTAATTTTAAAACTGATTTCAATTTTTAAGTATTTAAATCTTAGTATTCATATACAGCATTAATATATTTGATATGCAAATACAATTACAATCAAAATAACTAAATGATCGGTCTGATTTTTAAATTTTTAAAGGAGTAGAAATTTACAGTCAAAAATCAAACCTCCAATATCCAGCCTCCAACATACATTGTATTATTGTATTTTTCCAAATTTTATTTGAAACCAAATATTCAATTTGGTATTTAAATTTTAAAGACTTTAAAAAGAAACTACAACATTAAATAATTTTTTATGGTTTTATCAACTATTTTACTAGTTTTAACTATTGGGAAAATGAAAAAAAATATCTTTTTAAAGTACCAAGTAAATCAAATTGGTTACCGGAAATGGATAAGCATGTAGCAATTAGAATATTGCTTCTACTAGAACTCTTGGGTTAAAAACACATTGTAAGACCAATACATTATTTATTTTATGCGAATCTAAAATAAGAGTATTAATATAATAAAAAAAATACATAGAATAAATTTATAATTTGTTTATTAAAAGTGTAAGTAAAAACAAATGTCTTGTACTATAGATAGAAATTACATATTCATCATTTATAGCTCATCAAAAATTGTAATTTGTTAATTAATTAAATTAGTTTTTTAATATTTTATATAATATATAATACAATTTTTATAGATACTTTGAATGTGTTGAATTACAAAACTAATTAATAGATATAAATTAACTAATTATATATTTAGTTAAAGTCATATTGAAAATTTAATATTGGGAGCCATAAAATACCATAATATGTATTAATTATCATAACAAAAAATATGTATATAATATACAATTTTGAAAACCCTTTCAATGATTTTTAAGAAATAAATAAAATATTTATCACATATTAGATGTTAAATATGATATTAAATACCATGTCTTTATTGGCTGTATAGCTACTGTTAGAATGAGGAAATACAATGTTCTTTTACGCTTGTATTCGACCATTACAACAGGTTGATCGACGGTTGAAACTGTTGCTACTGAATTCAATTGCCATCTCATTGAAAATAACTAAAAATTAAAAATATATTATTTTTTACATTTATCTATTGGGTTTATATTTTTTCTATATCATACAACATAAAAATATAATTACCAGAAAGTACATAAATGCAATACCGGTATATATTAAGAGAATATAAAACACGGTTTGGCCTAAAAGTAATCCAATTGGAATACAAACAACGATTCTGTAAATAATAAAATGTTCATTAATATTGGGTATATTACTAATAATTCTAGAAGTAATGGAAAATTTAAATTTTTTAACAAATATTGCTTAAAATGTACATTTTATAAATAAAAATAATTAATCACATACCCAAAATACTTATATCCCGAATAAGCTGTTAAGTCAAGTGTACGTAATGAACTTTGAATGTTTGTAACATACAGTGCCAACACTTCCACGGCAATAACAATTAACTCCGAAGCAAGAACATGAGAAGCCTGTACACTTAAAAGCTCTGGACTGAACTGTCCATGTTTACCAAGTACAAGACCCAACAACAGTAAATACCTATATAATAATCATTGATATAATTTTAATAAGATTCTATTAATACATCAAACATCGCTAGTCAAAAAGAAGTGGCAAATTCACATTATTTGTATAAGGTGACAAAACAAAAAATACAATTAAAATGTAATAACGTGTATAAATGTAGTAAAATGTTCTTGGATTTTTGTTTAATGTTAATATTGTATTTTTATTATCTTTATCATTTTTAGTAATCTAAAATATTGAAAAATAGAGATATAATACATATATTATGGGACTAGTTAATTATATATTTATGTTTCAAATTGTTTTTATTACAATATATTTATGAAAAATGGGACTCGATCATTTTCTTGAGTAAGTAATGAAAAATCTATATATGTTTTCAAAATTGTTATCGGAGCACGTGTTGCAATTAGAATGAGTAGTTTTTCACCAAAAAAACTAGTGACGCGAAGACCCCTTAATATATGATTACACTATAACACACAAGAGAAAATTATGTATCAATTACACAATTTTATCAAGTTTAAAAAATATATTGAACTAGGGTTAAAATAATGTAAAATCAGAGAACTATTTAATTGAAACAGATTTGTGATCACCGGTAGTCAAATGATGTATCAATAATACCAACATTTTTAAGGTGCTACATAATTTGTGGCTCATCATATTTGTAGTTTATGGGACAAAAATATAATCTCAGAGATTGGTTATATTAATTTCCGGGAAATCAGAGGTTCTTAAAATTTTGAGGTCTATGCTCTCATACAGGCTTAAAGATTAGAGCATATTATATGTATACTTCATGAATGTGGTAGTGGTACTGGATTAATAATAATTAACATATGCAATTAAACTCAAGAGACTGCAACACCTGCAATTTTTAAGATATAAGAAAAATAAAAATCTAACAATTTAGAAACATTTAAGCACATTTTAAAATTTGTTTAAAATTATAACCCATACCTATAACTATTTTTATTGTTATGCAAATTACAATGTTTCCTAAGAGACTTATAAGCAGCATACCATTGATGGAACTTTGGAAAGTAAGATTTAAAATTTGAACACAGATTTGAATTTCTGCACCAGTCTTTTAGAAATTGATCGAAGTATTTTACATTATTCTGACACATTGAAAAAAAATCAATGTTTAAAAATCGTGATTTTTGATGTTAAATTGCATGGCCAAAAGTAACAATATATATATAAGTAAAATTAATATATATTATAAAAAATAATATATAAAAAGAAAATATGCACAGAATATTAAAAAAAGATTATAGGTAACAACTAGAATTGACCTAAATCATCATTGTATGACATACGATCGAAATTAGTTGTTATAGTACAAACTGTTTTTGAAAAACCGTGTTATTAAATTTCTTCCACTTGTCGAGCCATGCAGTGTATTTTTTTAAGTTTTAAAGTTTCAAGTTTAAATATCCTGATAATTATGCCTACAGGAATTATTGAAGTTTGAGATATTAGGACTATTGTACATATATGTAATATATTAAGTTGTAAAATGTTAAATATTTTTTCTACATAACCTGGTAAAAGGTTAATGAATGTAAATATTTTGATAAAATTTCAATCGGACCACTAGAAGCACTAAAAATATCTCTTTTAGCAATTTTATAACAGTTTAGAAGGCAAGTTTTGGAAACATTTAGAATTTCTAAGAATTTCTAGTGATTATATACATTATTATATACTAGGTATATAACATAAGATATAGGAGGTACATAAAAAAAAATATTATAAAAAAAAAGATATTATAAATAAAATTAATATATATAATTATAAAAAAAAATAAAATATACCTAAAATATTAGAAAAAAGATTATAGGTAATAACTAGTTTTGACTGTAAGCCATCATAAGGTTATAAATGGAAAAAAATTCTGTAATTTTGAAGGGTACCATGGCTTATCTGCAAAAAAGCACGGAGAGACTCAATGTTACATGTAACAAATACGAACTTGAGATAAATGATAAAACTAAATTCATGTTAATAACAAAAGATCAAACAGACAATCGCAATAATGAAATAAAATTAATCTTGAAGAACACCATAATAGAAAATGTATACAAGTATCTGGGAACATAGATTAAGAGTAGTAGTGGAGATAACTTAAAAGAGATCAAATGAAAGGTGTCCGTGAAAAAACAGTTATGTACAAAAATCTTTTTTTTTTCGCGGATATGCAAGTAAATTGTACGGCACATTGCGTGGAAAAGCGAATATGTCCATATCGTGATTAAATTAGTCTCTATTTAGACTAAGGAAAAATCTTTTAAACAGAGATCTACTGTTGGATTTAAGAACTAGGATGTTGATGTGCAATGCATTTTCTATCCATTTGTACGGATGGTAGCTTGGATACTGAAAAAAGCAGATGTTCAAAAAATCCAAGCATTTGAGATGCAGTGTTTCCGTAGGACCTATTAACATATTTCGAGTCGACAAAGTTACAAATGTAGAAGTTTTAAGAAGAATAGAAAAAGAACCAAAGATGGTGAATAATATAATATCTAGGAAGCCGCCATATTTTTAACATATTAAGGAGCGAGAAATATCAACTCGTACATCTCATAATACAAGGAAAAATATGTAGGAAGAAGAGCAGGGGAAGACAGAACAAGATGGCTGCAAAATCTAAGAGAGTGGTTCCAATGAAACATCAAGGAACTATACAGTACAACTAAAAACATGATAATTGCTAACCTTGAATAGAAGAGAAACATGAAGATGAAAAATATCTATAATCTTTTATTGAATACTTTGGGCGCATTTTCTTTTTTATAATATATATTTAGTTTTATAAGAGTATTACATTTTTTAAATTAATTATTTTTTATTATTTTTATGTTAAATATAAATTTAAATGTTTTTTTTTTGGTAAACTATTTTGCTAATTGACCTTCGATAATCACATGATTGTTAAACTGTTAAATAATTATATCTTACGTCACAAATGCTACAGTAGGTATATACAAATCCGGTGAATTAATATCATTTTTCGGTCTTGCACGTAGACAATTTTCAGTTTGATCTGTTTCTAACATAATAGACCAATTCTGTAATTAAACAACAAACAAATTAAAAAATCTATTTTTTATATAAATAATCTCAATAAACTCACTGTATGAGCAAATGGAAATAACAATAATCCAAGTTTATTGATCACATAACGAGTGTCTACAGCAAAATAGCGTTTTATTTGCAAATTAATACCACTTGTATATTTTCCAACATTTCTATCAACAACTTCATCCAAAAGTTTCTGTCCATATCGTACAGTTGCTCCAGCTATTAAAGGACTATTTCCAAATGCATCAACTATATTACTTGAAGGCATAAACATTGCTGATTGTGTCTGTTGAGAACTTGAACCCGGATCTGGAGTTATAAACAATATTTATTTAAATAATTAAAACTAAGTATATAATAAAAGCCAAAATCAATAAATCCGTTCAAGACTGCAAAAACTCGAAACATTTTTGATTTATAAAATATGAAAATCTTCTAAGCACCTACCTGTTTTTTTTTTCTTTTTTAATAGAACAAGTGATATTTATATATTAATCAATAATTTATTTATCAAAATTTTGTTGTTATGGATTATGAAATTTGATTTAATAAAAGTACAATTTTAGTGTACCCAGTTAACTTATCTTTTAGTACTTTTAATTGTTGAAGTTATAAACAGATGACTGTTATAAAGA
The DNA here is from genome assembly GCA_025469235.1 of Pemphigus obesinymphae. Classification (NCBI taxonomy): domain Eukaryota; kingdom Metazoa; phylum Arthropoda; class Insecta; order Hemiptera; family Aphididae; genus Pemphigus; species Pemphigus obesinymphae. The sequence goes on from JAIPRL010000170.1 coordinate 101,279, forward strand.
GTGTATATTACCTATATCTTCAATATATTTAATAAAAGTAAAAACATGTTTTAGAGCAAAACAAGAAATGGATTTGTTTTAATGTTTTTTAAATTTATTTTTACTTTTTTCATGTATGTATACGTTTTTAAGGAGTTGAGCAGGAATTTTGGAATAATGAGCTTTTTTGATAGCGAATTGGTTTTAGTTGGTACTTTAGAAGCAATTTTTTAATTTTCCTACTAGTTTTTTTAAACATAAAAGAAAAATACCTTTTGTTACTGAAAATGATAAAATTATGACATACATTACAATTTGTAAATACCTAGTCTAAATTTACTAGTTATTACTTATATAAGAAATAATTTATTTAAATACAATTGCATTATGTTGATTTAATACAATATATTAGATTCTAAATGGTGAAAGAGAGCTATTGGTTTTACATTTTTATTTATTTTTTATTATTTATATTAATATATTTTTTTTGATACTTTTTAATTATCAAGACTACCAATACTTTCATTGGCACTTAATATTTCAGACTAATCATTTTTATTAAGTTTTTGTAAATTTGACAAGAATAAAATATAATACATATTATATTATACACTAAAATATAGTGTGATTATAAACAAGTACCATTGTTTCATATGTTATATTTATAATCAGGGACAGGGGTATGTAATATACATGTATAATTTGCTATATTGTCAATTAGATAGACGGAGACAGAAAATGCGGGTATAGTTTCCTCTAAGGGAAAACTACCTTTTTTTAATGGAAATGTTTTAAATGCGGGGAAAATAACAGTATACAATTGTTTGGTTACCCTTTTTTTTTTATTATATTAATTACATTAATAAACCAAGCTTCTTTTAGAATCATCTTTCTTTTGAATGCAATGATTTATCCTTGTTTTCAAATTTTAAATAATAATACATTATTGAGAAAGGATGGTGAACTTCCACCATTTGTATCTTGACAACTTTTTTTTTATTGTTTATTTTTCGTTTTTCAAAGCGATTTTTTAACTTTTGGGGGAAAATTGTACTCTATTATTCCTGATTTAGATTGTTTTATAGAGAATATTTTAAGGTTTTATTAGTGCATATTAGAATCATATTTTAAACTTTTGAAAATCTAAAAATCCGTTTTCTACTTATAAAATTTACCTTTTAACCTAATTTTATTCTTTTGTCACTAATTACCTAAACATTAAATTGAATAATATTAATATTTTCTCTATATGCCTACCTAAATAGTTTTATAAAATATATACCTAATTTATAATTTTATAATAACAAGTACTAATAAATACTTTAATACAGATGACAGGCCAATCCGTCCCTTCTTATAATCATATATATACTTATTTTCATTAATGTACAAGAACTATTTAAACATTCTCAAGTCATAGGCATGTTTTCGTGGTATGGACTATAGTGAAGAATTGGGGTTACTCGGTGGTTAGTAAATGAGCAATATGTATTTACAGAGCCCAAAATACAAAAGGTTTTTAAATCCAGTTTCTCAATCTACATCGTTTTTTTAGAAGTGGCAAGTAAAATAGTGGCTTGAAAAACCTGATAAGCAAAAAAAAGTCTATGGCATTCAGTAAAAATTCCCTAAAATATTTTTCTGTAATGTTAGGTAAGTTTTAAAAAGTAACTAAGTTATTTTAATAGTTACAAATAAAATGGTAACTAAATTACTTTTTTTTTTTTTACCAAAAATGATCTAATGTTACAGTAACTAGTAACTACTGTTACCTACGTTATTATCCAACACTGCTAATTATGTACGTACCCCCCTATGTAATAATGTTCACTCACGGTCCTCAATTCAAAAAATTAATATTAAAAATAACTAATGCTAACTAAAATAACTAACTTTGCTGAGATCTACAATATTTACTTCTTTTAATTATTATGCTATGTGTAAATGCTATTTATTCAGATATATACAAATCTGCTATCAGATTATCAAATTATAATTGTTTCTAATTTGAAATAAAAACAAAACATTTTTTGACAACAGATTTGAATAGAACAAAATATATGCAATACCCAATTTTTTTTTTCATATAAATCATTGTTTTAAACTCAAAATGTAATGAGTTACCTACAACTGTTTTAAATTTTCAAATAGTTGTAACTGAGTCAATTTTAGATTTAGAACAAAAGTTGACAAAAGAAAGATTACTAAAAAAAACATAGGTACCTATCAAAATTTTCCGTCAGAAATAGGGGTTGCCATTAAAAAAGTTGTATTGTGTACGTGCATTCTGAAATGGTTGAAAATTTTAAAATGTGTATTTTAATATTCCCCAACTCATCCCAAAAACTCAATAGTAATTAGAAGTCACTGGACAGAAATATTTAGGGTTTTTTTAATTAATGATTAGACTGTATATATATCAGGATTTAGAGGTTGGGTTGATAAATTATGATGATGGGGAAGCGGATAATATATCTGTGCTCCACCTCCTGAGAAATCACAAGCCTTTACTGTAAGTTAATAATAATACCAGTTTCCTATAAAACAATGAAATAAAAATAATAGGTAGGTACCTTTAAAAAAGAAACTATTCAATAAATACAATATATTTAAATAAGTTTAAATTAAATTTAAAAAAAATTTGAGGGAGGCTATAACAATATTATTGGAATAGGGAGAATGCCCAAAGAAATGTAAATACATATAAAATAATATTAGGTACATCTTGGTAATATTACCACAACATTTCAATGTGTAATATATAAACATATTATTATTTATTCTTGTCAGATATGTTGACGACTGTAGTGGACAACCTGAAATAATTGGGAGGCCAAAGGAGAAGAAGACGATTCTGGTCAGATGTTCAAAAAACAACAGTCTGAAATATTAAGCGATAGTGTGACTAATCAATAAGTACCTTTTCTTTCTACCAATTCTCTAGTAATTTTTACTCGTACAAGACACAGAAATCTTAGAATTTTATTATTTTATAAATACTTGATGTATAATGTTGTCGTTGATTTGTGTTATCCATTGGTACTGATCCACTATATCCAAAGTCATTGTTTCTATATATTTGTTGTGGTTGAGATGGAACTGATGTTGTAAAATCATTATAATAAAATTGTTGTTGAGATGTCAATTGTGCGTCAGGCTGGGAGTACATGGCTGGTTGGCCATAATTGTATTGGGCTTTTTGTGAAGGGATATTATTCACGTCTAATCCAGGTGTTTCCATAGGACGCCTCGTCAATCGTCTGTTACTGTTATTCGACATGGCTAATTGCTAAAAAAAAAAAAAACACAGCTTAAAATTTTCAAAATACGATTTACTAGTTATTACTTATTATAAAGTGTTATCGTCATAAAATACCGTCAATTGTCATCGTATTTTACATGCCAAAATAAAAAAAAACAATTTTGTTGCTATCAAAATATACTAGCTTATCACAGATTAATGCAGTAAACATGTTGATGGGGTTCCGTGGTATATGCTTGGTAACATATGCGTGGAATAGTTGTTCACAGTTCTTATCACAATCGTGGTAGTGGTAGCACGGTAAAATATTTAACGGACGTTGAAGAAGCCTGGTTACTTTATTTATCTCTATTAACTAACCACTATAACCTCGTTAAATTTCTAATATTTTGTTGATGCTTGGTTTGTAGAAGGGATTTCTATTTATTTGTTTATTTTTCTTTTGGTCTTTGACCGTTGTACACTGTTTGTGAATTGCGATTTCTTCTTTTTGTTACTTTTTCCTCTGGGTCGTAGCTGAGCGGCGGACGTTGATTATAATATTAAAATTTTCAACGTTTACACCGCCTTTTTGTTTCGAGTTTTTAGCTACTAAACGATCTGCATAATTTGGTGAGTATAATTAAATATTGTTCGGTAATTTGGCTTTTATTACGTTACAAGCGTCGGACAAGACGATATGTAATATTTCAGTCATGGCGAAGTGTGATGTAGAACGGGTCGACATACAAACTGCGCATGTATTTCAGCAACACTTTGCATATGCGCCACTTGTATGTCACCTGTAAAATGTTCGATTTTTTTGATATGTATTTTGACAAACCTCGTGTATCACGGACGGTTTCGTCTGTTACACCAGTGTATTGGCGTACATGTGTTTTACGTCGCATTTTAATTTTACATTCCTTGAATGTGTACGTACAATTTTGGCGTTTAACTCATGCCGTTTAAGCTGTGACATTTGATCTCGGACAATAGTAGTATTTTAACCCTGTGTTACACATTTGTATAAAACGATTGCGGTTTTTAATTATTTACTTACAATTACCTAACATAATATAAGGCATTAATATTATTGGTATTCTTATTTAATAACGGGAAGATTAGGTAATTTAGGTAATCGACTAGATTTTTAACACGTTCAATGCCCACACTTGCTATAATGTAAAGCGAACATGATGCGATGCACAAGAAGAGTTCACTTGAGCTTGAACGGGCAGGCTTGCATAAACATAAAATTAGATTTTTACCATGCGTAGTTATTCGATCTACTCTCAGAGCGGTCGGATTACCGTTCAGGTCTATTCGACCTATTCCGCAAAAGCATTTGTTGCTTTTATTCGGTTATGTGTACTTACTTTTAAAGTAATGGTATGTGTAGATTTTAGCAATATATTTTTCAATTTTTTCAATGTTATTTACTTTTAAAATTATATTTTAAATGTTAATTATTAATATTCTTTTTTTAAAAACTTTTTAACATTAAATATAACTAGGTACCTATGGTAAATTTTTTAAAATTTAAAATAAAATAAAAATTGTAACAATTTCAAAATGTTAAGAATAATTCTGTGTTAGTACCATTTTTTATTGTTATATAATTACGATAGGTATTTGTTAAATACTACTAAATAAATAATAGGTACCTAAATAGTAAAACAATGGATGGCACAACAGAAAAGATTAAAAAAATACAAAGATAAATTTGTAGTACAGTGCACATATTGTGTACCTTAAGACAGAATACCATAATCACGTACAATAGGTAGTTATTACATTATATTTGAAATTGGTTTTTGTCTTTGCTTTCCTAGATCTAAATGAAACGGTTACAATATCATAAAATTTATTATTAGGTATCTGTTTTTTTAAGATTAATATAAAATGTTAAGTGTAAGTTAATGTAAAATGAAATATTAGTGCAAAATCGAATGAATATGAAAAATGTGCATAAATTATATACCCGGTCAAAAACACGGTGCATGATGTAATAATAACAAACATTTTTTAATTGCATTGTTTACAATGCAGGGTTAAACAAATTGTCACGGCTCACAATGTGTTTTACCAATTATATCATAGTCATTTAAATTTTGTTCATTCAAAATTATGTATTCAACATATTATTGGTTGTCTTTATGATACATTGCTATTAACGGAGCTATTATAATGTATATTAGAGGTTACCATACATATAAAAGTTGTCTATAGCAATTGCGTATTATTATGGTTGTCCTAATTTGGATATTATATCTATATACACTTGTAAAGAATTGTGACCAATTAAATTAAAATATAATGTGTGCCTGACTCAGTCAGTAGTAGTCTTTGTCTCACATATGTGCAGTATACTGAAATCAGGTTTTGTACTTCCAATTTCATGAACAATTGGTTAATATTAGGATATGATGACCAATAGGTATTAAAATACCATGATAATAGGTAATCAAAATTAATAAATAGAACATAATCTATGACATTAAGAAATTATATTTTCAATAAATTGAATTTTAAGTAAATTATTTATAATTTAATTATCACATTATACATACCTACACTTGTAAAAAAACTTAAAAAATCAAATTTATCGAAAAAATAATTCTTACATGTCATAGATTATGTTCTCTTTATTAATTATCATAATAGATCATTTCCTAAAATTAACCAATTATTCATGAAATTGGAAATAGGTACAAAACCTGATTTAAAAATGTTGAATGTGTCAAATAAAGACAACTCAGGTTAAGTGTACATTTAAGTGTTTTTTTTTTTATTACATAGCTGTATTACCTATGATGAACTTCAATATTTTTCAACAAATTGTAAAACCAAAAAAAAAAAATATATTTCTCTACAAAAAATTTGTTCATACTTATTAAAATGAAGTATTTACTTCATTAATAATCCTTAATAGTTATACAAAAAAATGTAAATTAGGTATGCCTATTAAAAAGTTATTTATACTCCATGTGCTGCCACAAGAGAACAAAACTGAAGAATGCCGTAAAATGCTATATGAAGTAATTGTAATTCTCAGGCCGTACTTAACATTGCATTTGTCTGCCATTATGCATCCTATTCACGTCATGCAATACCCAGTGATTGCTTGTTGCGGGAATTTTGGCTTCGAGTGAGCCGGCATGTATGGCAGTGTCTCTTGGTGTGGAGTATAGTATTAAATTTGTTTAAAAATAAACATACCTATTTAATTTTACGAAATTTCGTAATATACCTACCCAATTGAATTTTGTTTTCACAATATGTTAGGTATGTTATTACAACACATTATTTTCTATCAGGCATATTCAATACAATTCAAATAATAATTAAAATATAGGTATGACTTGTATTTGTTATAAAATGACTCAATTAAATCTTAGTAGGTATAGGTATAGAAATAGATAATATAATACATTACATAATTTTTTGTAATTTTTGATTCTAAGCATGGTGTGGAATGTATTGGTTTTAATATGATGTTTTTTTTATGTACGTATACACTTTCGGTTAGATGTTTTTGATAGGAAATCTGTTGTAGTTTGTATTTTATAGAGGTTATTTTTTGATTTTCTAAGTACTTAGGTTTTCAAAAGAGCAACAAAAAACTACTTTTTATAAAGGAAATATTAGAAAAGTTGTTGTAAATTAGAAAATAACAAATAAACTAGTTATGGTTACCCACTATATAAGTGATTAAGTGATATATAATATTAGTACTTCTACCTAGTGCTGGATCTAGAGAATTTGTCGCCCGGGGCAAAAAATAATTGTAGCGCCCCCTTTTAAATTTTAATAAGCAAAAAAAAAAAAAAGGTCATTCGTCAATTCCTATTAAAAATTAAGTGATCAAAAACGAGACGAAAAGTTTAAAAATTTTTACATTTTGCGCCCCATCATAATGGTGCCCGGGGCAAGTGCCCCGGATCGCCCTCCCTAAATCCAGCACTGCTTATTAGGAAGGTATTTTATACTTGTAGCAAGTTAGACAATAAACAAAATGTTTAATAAAGCCTAATGTATTAAAAAAAGATTGTTTAAGAAAAAAAGAAAAAAAATATAAACTCAGTTGACACATAAACACTACTATTTAGGCCTGTGCAATGACTGGTAAGTACCTATCTATCTAGGTAGGTACTTTGATACAACCAATTCTATACCTATTACAATTTTTGATGTTAGGTAGGTTCCTACTATAGAATATAATAGGAAATTAGACAAAATTAAAATTAGTATAATATTAATTAAGTACCTACCTATATTAATAGTAACTTATCAAAATGATAGCATTATGTACTTAACTGTAATAATAATAACATAATGTTTTATATAATGCTTACATTTTGGTGCCTATGTCAAATCATACAAAAGCCATAAAGTTTAAACAGAGTTATATACCTACCTACCTATTATGTAAATTAATGTCATAAATAAACATTTCATTCTCTGCCACATTCATTAATTCCCTAATACACAAAAAATAAATTATAGTTTATACTTATAATTTACAGAATCCGATATTGTTTATCTTATTAAGAAATGTCAATATTGTTGTTCTTCGACACAATGTAATTATGACTTAAATGACAGAAGTAGGTAGGTATACTTATTCCCTGTTACTCGCGACTAAATTTTATGGATAACAAACGGCAAAATCATTTTTAAATTAACTCTAAAATCCTATTTAATATATTAATATTATTACTTTAATATACAAGCATCTTATGAAAATAGGTACCTACCTACTGGGATTTTAATTTCATACTACAGGTGTATCGTAATATAATAATAAATTTGCTAAAAGAAATTAGAATAAAAATAGCGTATTAATATTATAATATTATGACCTACCTATATTTCCATATATTATGTTATTTGCCAAAATTTTAAAATTATTTTACTATAAAAATAAAGTGTTATTCAACATTGTTAATTGATTGTACGGGGTGTGGTGGCAAAGCCCCCACCCCTGTATCTTACATTGCAAAATTGAGGCGTATAGGTAGGTACCCAAAACATTATTTACGACTATACCACTGGATCTAGTAGTTTGAAAAATATTTATTCCATAAGTCATTATTTCATTAATAAAATGATAATATTAATATCTACATAATTGATTTTTTTAAATTGAAAATTATTTAGGTATGAAAAACATAGGTACCTACCTACATTGTGTAATTAATATAGGTACAATCAGTGCCTGATCTAGAGAATTTGTCGCCCGGGGCAAAAAACAATTGTAGCGCCCCTTTTTAAAAATTTTAATAAGCAAAAAAAAAAATATATATATCATTCGGCAATTCCTATTAAAAATTAAGTGATCAATGGAATCAAAAACGGGACGAAAAGTTTAAATATTTTAACATTTTGTCCCCCCCCCTTGATCCGGCACTGCTTCTACCCTTACTGTTTTTTATTTTTTAAATCTTATATTTACATTTGAAAAAATAATTAAATATTTTAAAGCTTTTGTTCTATCTTTTGTATAATTATTAACTTTTTATTATTTAATACAGAGTTGATATTTTATGTACCTATTAGTTAATACATATTTCATTAAACTATATTCTTGGTACTTATTCCATTTATATAATTATATACAAAAATATATTTATAACAATATAAGTTGTCTTATTTTTCAGATACAATGGGAGTTTGTTTTCTTTGCGATACTAAATTATTTGGTGAACGTACACGAGTGTGTTCAAGTATTACACCACATAGCAATGTACCATACCCAGAAAAAATTGCTGAACTTCTTGGAGATGAATTTGTTGTTGTTGTAACACCAGCTGATCATATGTGCAAGAAATGTACATCACTTTTAACACATATGGATAAGTTGGAAAATGATCTAAAACTTGTAAAAAATGCAATGTTGTCGTATATTCAAAAGAAATATGGTATATTGCCTTCTGATCAGTCAGTTAAGGGTGTTGATGTAAGCATTTTTGTTGTTACTTATTATTATTATAAGAGGGGTAAACCACTAAGATAATCAGTATACAACATTTCTATAATCATAATAATAATTGATATTCACTAATAATACCGATAATCTTGTATTATATAAATAATTCCTTTAAGCATCAGATTGTTGTTCTCTACCTGAAAAACAATAAAACGTATGTATATAATGTGTTAAATATAATATATACCTACTTATTAATTGATTAGGTATCCTTTTATTTTAAGAACATTTTTAAAATGTAATTAAAATACATGGGTATTTATGTTCTAAAGTTTTTGAAGTTTCAATAAATTGTATTTAAAGGCACTTTACTTTTCTTCAAAGATATTCGAATACAAATACTAGAAACTGAAATTTTTCAACTTAAATAACTATATATATTATAGATACCTATTATAAGAATATAGAAAAACAAAAAGTATTTAAAATATACCTAGATAGTTAAAAACAATTTTTTTAAACTATTTGAAATAAATTTGATTAAAAGTAGTTGCAATTTTAATATAATATTTGGAAAGTTACCTTAAACGATGGCTATTGACAATTATGTACCTACAATATTATTAATTATTATGCATTTTTCATAATTTAACGTAATTTAATTATAATTGATAATCAGTAATCTGGCATACAAAATTTATATTAGTGGTTTACTCCTCGTTATTACATTAGATGTTGTATTATAGATATTATTATATCTAGGTTGTCAATGGACATTTGAAGACTGATGAACTAGAAGTTGGTCAGAAAAAAGTACCAAGTGGATTGACAGCAGTTAGAGATAATCCTCCTACACATACTCCAATGAAAATGTTGAAGACCCCAGCTGACAGCAGCAAACTGAAGATATATAAGTGTGGTTTTTGTACATTCCAATCTAAGGAACTTGGACATGTTCGGTGTGTATATAATATTGTTTTTAATATACCGAACAATCTATTATATTTTTATTTTTATTTCAGTTTCCATATGCGTAGTCATATGAATAAGAAAGGCGAAGAAAAGGCTATTCAACCTGCTGCACCTAAAGTATCAGCTCAGGTAAAATATTAAATTGTTAAATTATTAATATACAGGTCGCCAAAAACTGAAACATTATCAAGAGGATGTGATATTTGCTGTCTCTGTCTAACCATTTGATAATACACAAAATTTGTGTTTGGTGTTTTTATTACAATTTTGTAGTTACCTATATTAGCATAGTCTTTTTTATTTAAATGAAAAGATTTTTATCCTTTTTAAAAGTTTTTTAAAAAATATGACCTTACAGCAGATGCATCTTGTATGAGATCGCCTATACATTTAGTAATAGATTGAGACGACGTCATACACCCAAATTGTAAAGGGATATGGACAATTTTTATGCTTTTTTAAGAAAAATGAAAGTTCAACAATTTGGATATATTTTTTTAAAATAGGTCTTTGTATCAATAGAATTTTTATTGCTGTGTAATTGCAATAATTGTTGGAAAAAAACATACCTACGTAAAATTATGATTACTCATTTCCTAGCGGTTTAAGAGCAAACACACATGTTATAAAATCAAAAGTTTTTGGAGGGAATGTCATATCATCTTTTCAATAAACTAAATATTTAGCATTCAAGAATCATTTTTTTTTAGGTTTTTAAAAGGCTGTAATTTTTTCTATAGGCATTATTTGATGAAAAGGATATGACATTTCCCTCCAAAAGGTTGTCAGCTTTCGATAATATAATATATATTTTTATTCTTAAACCACTGAAAAAAAATATCGTCATTCTGTTTACACATATTTGTTTATACACTGGAAATCTGAGGGCTTCACATCCTTTTAATTTACTCTAATATTAGGAATAATTAAGTTGTGATAATTACTCTGAATGTAAATTTTGTATATCAGTTGTTTAAGACGGAGACAACAAATGCGTGTATCATGTCCTTTTAATGAACAGTCCAAAAATAATTAAGGATTCAGTGGTGTTTATAACTTAAAAGAACACTGTAAATTTAGAGTTTAAATATATTAATAAATTTAATAAATGAGAATATTTTGAGGTTTCTCAGAAGTTTTTTTTGTAAAATATCTGATTAAAAATAAAAATTATTTAAAAACTTAAAATGGTTGAAACTGTAAATTTTGTTCTTTTACATCACATAAAAATTATTGTTTTATTTAAATTTGGTATTAGGTATGATGTTTGTTTAAAAAGTTAAGCATTTAACAAAATTTCAATTCTACTAGGATAGCAAATTTTTATACTTAAGAGGACTTGGCACTGAAGATTTTCAACGGTAAAAACATGTTTACACAAAACAAATGAAATAGCATTTAAAAATTATTTTAGAGGTAAACACTTATAAAATTGATAGAAAACAAAGTTTCAGAATTAATCTCATCGGCCTTTTTTCAAATTATGTTTAAAAAAAGTTACAGTACTTTAAAAAATAGGAAAAAATTTTGTACCTTCAATAACGCGCTTAGAAAATTGTCACTTTTATGTTTTTAAGCCATTTTATTTGTTTTGTGTAAATGTATTTTTAAACAAATATCGTGATTACACCACAATAATAAGTAATACTCATACAGGACTAGTTTTAAATCATATTAAAATATTTTTAGATTGTTGGATTTTTATTTTTCTTAAAATATCTAAAAAAAAAAATCCTATACAGAAGCCCTTAAAAATGGGGTGTGCTTTTAAGAATGAATTTTATTTGTTAAACAACAAAATAACTTTTTAACAAATACACATATAAAAAAAAAACAGCTTTAATATTTCATAAATATAATTCTTTATTAATCTTTTGTGTAAACAATATAATCTTCAATAGATTAAAATAGATTAATGTTGTTTTTAGACCATTATACAAAAATCCCCACACTCCGCCATAGAGGCACATGATGTGACATATTGTTACAGTAAATTTAAACACATTTTATGAGTTATTCAAAACTAAGTTTTTGATTTTTACTTGTATTTTTTCAACGGTTAAAAGTATAAAATATTATATAATTTACCTACACATATTTAGTTAAAATCAATGAATGCAAGTATATTCCAAGTGAAAATTAATTGAATACTTAAGTTACTTTTTCTTTAATGTAGATGGAAATTTATCAAAATAATTGTTGTTTTATATATACTTTTTACCCTCACATTTTTCATATTTTTAGATTATTCTTTATATGTGTAGACAATTACTATTGTGTTAATTGGGTACATATTTAGAGAATATAAATAATTTTTATTACTTTTACTGTAGACATTATTAGAAACATATAAATATATTCTACAAAAAAAAAAAAAAAAATACAAGAAAGTTATCTGTTATTTACCCGTGTTTAACAACATTTAAAAATTTATAACATTTAGAACTTACAGCATTTAAAATTTATCAGTATGTAAAATTTAACAGCGTTAAGAATTTATTAAAAAAAAATTTTATAACATGGATACAAGACTTAAATTAGCAGTAAATTTATAGATATTTGAATTTAGGTGTTGCTACCTACTGATAACATAAGAAAGGCTAACATAGGGCATTAGATAATGTTGTTATCTATAATTTATTTTTGTTTCATATTTTGAGATGTTTGTAAGTTGTTAAAAATGAGAAATGCCAACATGAGTTTTTCATTAAAAATTGTTTGTGCCAACATCCTCTTAATATTAAAATATCTTTTTTCTTTGAATCATCAAATAATAAATTTAAAATAAATTTTTCGAGATTTTCAACTCTTATTTTGCGTTTTTTCAAAACATTAAATCCAAAATGGCAGTATAGGATCAATATAAGAATACAAAATCTACATATAAGTGATTAAATTTTTGTATTTTTCATAGTTGTTATAATCCGTAGGAACAGTCCAAAACTCTAAAGATAATAAATATTATCTATTAAAAAGCTTTAGTCTGATGGTCAATACACAGATAAACGGGAAATTCCCTATTGATACAAATGACTGCAAATATTGTTATAATCTGTATTCAAAGAATATTTTTTCATAACTGTTAGTGATGTATTTGAATTAATTTTATGGGAGAGCAAAACTACATTTTGAAATCCTATTTTTCTTTCATTACGTACAAGTCAGTAGGTGCCTTACGTCTAAATGAATAAAATACTGTTATATATATATAAAATAAAACTACGTTTGAATTGGGATTTTGGATACAAAATTAATATATGTTGGAAAATCTCATAGTTTTCGACACTTGTTACGAGTAATATCACTTGCACTTTTCTTTAATTTTAACTTGATTTTGAGAATACAAAATATTGAAAGGATAATGACTGCTTGCAGGGCCAAGATTTTTTTTTTTTTGGGGGGGGGGGGGTAAAAATGTGAAAAAAAAATAATATAATACTTATCTTCAAAACATGAAAAAAATAATCAACTTTTTTCCCATTTTCCTGAAAAAATTCTAAAATACTTTATTCAAAACGTGAATAAACAAACAAAAAAAGACCATCGACTGAACTTCATTTTACCGACTGCTTTCTGAAGTTGAGGGGTGTGAGGCACCTCCTCCTTGGGACAGCCGTAACTGAAATATGAAATTCATTCCCACTAAAAATATAAGAATTCATACAAATGGGATATGTCATATGCAGACTGGTAATAGAAATAGTTTTAATATCAACATTATTATTACATTATCGATAATAATATATGGTATAAATGTATAGTTACAAAGATAGTTTTTAATATATTTCTTAAACAATATTAATGTATAGGTATACATTATATTATATAATTTGTTTTTAAACGTCTTCATATTTATTTCACATTCATATTTATAGGGATTGTGTTGTGTTATATTTTAGATTTTGAGCGTAGCGATATGAATGTATTGATTTTACGTTGATGTGTTATTTTATTTTTATTTTATGTATGTAGGTATATTCTTTTTTCTGGCAAAAGAAGTAAGTAAGAGTTTTATGGAATAAAGGTTTTTGATAGGAAATTTGTTCTACTTTGTACTTAGAGATCATATTTTAAGAGTAGTCAGTCGGTCACTAAATGTAAGCTGCTTTTAAAAATGTTGCCATATAATATGAAAACAGAAAAACTATATCACTCTATATTTGTATTAAGTTACTAAATTCTTTTTATTCTTTATAATCCTTATTATTAAATGTATAATAATTGCATTATTTTGTTCAGACACCACAGAAGAAACGACTGTACAGATGTCAAGTGTGTTCCACATCTTTTGATAGTAGGATGGATTGTCTTGAACATATTCAAAAAGACCACAATTCAGCAGCAGCATCAACATCTGCCAACGTAACTTAATGAAACCCTTAATTTATTTAAATAATGAACTTTATTATTTTCTTTAGGAAAAAGAGTCTGGAGAAATTTCTTCAACCACAAAACTAGACAAATTGATGCCTGAAGATAATGAACAGACGGAAACTGCTATTGCTGCAGACGGAGATGACGGTCAACATGATAAGGGTACAGTTGACGCAGATATGATGTTGAATGATAATTTATCAGCTGAAGCGACTGAAGCTACTGGCGAACAAGATGTGCATAACATGGGCGAAGGTAGTGGTACTCAAGATGATCCTTTGACTTTGCCAGATGATGAACCAATGGAAGTAAACAACGATGTTGAAAAAGAAGTTGATGGAAAAATAACAAATGGGAGCGAAGAGAACAAGGCAGGTGACTTAGATATAGAGTCAATGTTGGCAGCAATTCATCACGATGATCCTTCTACTAGTGAAGATACACAAAACGTGGCTTAAAAATTGTAAAACTTTACTTAGTTTAGATTTTTATATTATGAAGGCATTTAATAATTAAACTTTTTTTTTTTATAAATGTGAATCTATATTACATTTATTATTATAATTACATTAATAATAGGTTATTTAAAGACAATATAATATAAACTCGGCATATATATACTCGGCGTATATTTTTAATAGTTCATTTAAATATTACTTTTAATTTGTTCAAGTAAAATTAACACCGTTTTAATTAGATTAAAATAATTTTTATTGTTTGATCAATTTAAAGATAAAGTAACGGTTTACATCTGTAGTATTATTTAAGTTTAATTTAGTCGAATAACTAATATTTAATAAATAAATTATTAGGTAACACTAGGTAAAACATCGAATTTTACATATTGTATAACATTATCCCAACAAAATCAAACTTGAGCTCTGTGTAAAGTAACACCGTGTTATTGTAACTGTAAACAACTGAATACCAAGTAAAGACAAATTTGACTTTACATTTTTATTTTTTTACTTAATCTTTTTGAACTGTAGCTTGTAAGTTATTTTTGTTGGGATATCACATTTTTTTTATTTGGACTGTTTTTCATAATATTTTGCCTGCCCCTTTGAGGCTATCTTTTAAGATGTGAACAGTATTTTAATATTTTACTATTATAAAAAGATTACATATTTTCAATTAATAATATTTCAATAAAAACAATTTAAGCGGAACTGCAGTATTTAATAATAATTATTTTACCTAGCAGTGACAATCAACATACGAGTCAAAATATATTATGTGACTATGTCAAATTAATTTGTATATATTTCAGGGCAATTTTATTGATCTATATTAGTTATATAGACCATAAAAATGTTTACTGTAAAAATATAAAATTACATAAGAATGAATATGGTTCAGGTGTTTTCAAGGTGTCATGGCTACTTTTTTTTCCCCATGCTTTGTGGTTTTTAAAATCAATTTCTCAGGAAATTTATACAAATAAATTTTATTTTAGTTTATTGTATGGAAAATTTGATTTGGCACCCAGTGCGCTTCAACCATATATATATGCTAACTAGATAACGGATGGTGGTATAATATAACATATTAATAATATAACATAATAGTGTGTCAGTATTCGCCATATGTTAACACAGCAATGTTTACAAATAATAACTATTCATTTTTATTATTGATAACAATAAATTATTATTAGTTGGACGGCATAGGTACAATTATAACTTTTCCATTTTCAAATTGCTTTAACTTTTTACTGAAAGCCGTATAGACCTGCAATTGTATGATATCTCTAATTTTTTTGTTTGGATTAAGTATGCTAAATGTGATCAAAAAATATTTTCCGTGATTGAAGGTAGAGTTGAATTAATACCCATAAAAGACAACATAGCCAAATGCAAAAATACCATTTTAGTAGTTTAATATTCAAAAAAATAAAAATACATAGAAATAGAATATGATTCGATATCATTAAATTGAACGTTATGACTGTTATCATTTATCAATAATAAAAAATAAACATTGCTGTGTTGGCAAATGGCCAAATACTAAATCTCAAAAGAATTCAATTTGATATTTTAGATGTAAAAATAAAAACTATTGTTCATTAATATTTTAAAACTAATATTAAAACCTATCCTAGTTAAAATATTTTAGAAATAACATCAACTATATACACATATCATACGTGTGAATTATTATTTTGACTTTCTATGCCTAATATATTTTAATACTTATACTATAATACTACCTATGCTATTTTATTATATTACGTACAGTAATTAATATATTTGATTATATAAAAAAAAAAAATTCAATAATCGTGAAATACATAGGAAAAAAGGTTGTAGTTTTGGGAGAAATTTAATTGTACTTGATTATTATTATCATTATTAAGATGTATAGTATATAGTATAATAGTATTAAAAAAAAAAACAGCATTATTTTGACCAATTATTTTCATAGAAAATAATAACGGTTAAAAAATGATTTAATACCGGTCAGAATGTGCAGTTATGTTCATATTTTTATTTTACAACGTTTTCCATTAGAAAACCGTTTGAAAAAAAAAATGTCATTGGAAACGTAAAAAGGAAAATCTCTCGGCGGCCGTAGAACAGCTACACTCGTAATGTTATAAAAATGTATTGAAACTTGGAAGAAGTGGCGTATTAGTTTTCCATCGAACTTTAAAGGCTGCCTTTGTTATTATTATGTTCAGCGTTTGAAAATACGTTGAATCGTGTCTATGCGCAGACAACGATTGTTGGCAACGCGCATTTTCCACGATCACTCGAGAGATTTCGCGTTTCTAATGAAATTTTTCTAACGATTTTCTTAATGTAAGCTTTGTAGGAAAAAAAAATCTACGACCATTTTTTAACCGTTATTATTTCTTAGCGAAAACAGATTATTGAATAATTATATTATTATATAGGTATACCCAGTGTCGGGCAAGTTACATTCAAAAAGTTACGTTACCAGTTACAAAATTAAAATGTACTACTAGGTTACTTTTTCGCTATCTAAACATAAAATTAATAACGTTACATTACTTTTTCAATTCAAGAGTAACTAGTTACAACTACGACGTTACTTTCAACATTTTTAAATATGTAAAAATAAAATAAAATGTCAAAAATATCATCATTTTCCTCCGATATAGTCGTCAGTCGAATATTAGAAAATTCAACAACATGCGCCTACTACTCCAACCTATTACACATAAAACCGCACAATCGTTAAAATATCAACTTTTCGCAGATTTGATGGGTCATCGGCAATTTTAAACGAATTTATTAGAATGAATTGTATTTTTTATTTATAAATATGTAACGCGTTATTTTACAAAGGTACCTAAAAGATATAACTGTAACGTAGTTACTGTTGCGTTACTACACAAACTAAATAACGAATTTACTATAATAACGTTACTGGAAAAAGTAACTACGTTACAGTAACGAGTAACGTCCGTTACTACCCGAGACCGCCGGGTATACCTAATATACATTAGATATTCGTCAAAATAACGCACGAGGGGGGGGGAGCGACGCAGAATTGGTTTTTTTTTTTAGGTTTTTCTTTGGAACGTAAATCATTTTTTACAAGTACCCTACCGTACCTAACTGGACCAGCGATTACCGCCGTGACGACATCGGAGCGCTGCAGCGTACGCCAAAAAGCGGACGAACAGAGAATACGCGGCGAGTTTATATTGAAATAATATAATAAATTTTATTTATAATAAATAATAAAAAAAATAAATAAATAAATTTACATTAATATATAAATGTTTGAACGGTACAAATATAATGGTGTGCACGTCGTACAATTAAAATGTAAACTATTGAAAACTCGGTCTTCCTTCAGAACGTTTAATTAGTGTACATTTAACGTTTTTCCATCGTACGTATAATTAAAAACGAACACGTCCATCAGTTTTCCCTGGACGGCGCAGCTGCGTTAACTACCGAGGTCGCAACACCAACGAAAAAGCGTGACGAAACTGGGACTTTCAAAAAAAGTCGGATTTCAATTCTGAAAACCGTTTTGAATTCATCAGTTTGTCTTCTAGGGATCGATCGAGGCGTTTATTGTTATTTTATTTTTTTAATCGTGTTATTTATCGTTAAAAATTAAAATTTTTAAACATTGAATATATTTTAATCTGTAATAAATAAAGAAAAATGCCTCGATCGATCCCTAGAAAAGACAGGCGACGACACATTCGAATCTTTTTACAGATTGTAAATCCGACTTTCCATAGTTCCACAATTTTTTATTAATCACGAGCAATGGTCTTTTAGGTGGAAATTTCGTGATTGCACAAAAAAAGTGATACGGGCACGGGGCTATTGTTTTTAGATTAATTTTAAAATGTACATAAAATTTCTAAATAATTGTTAGATTTTTATTTTTCATATTGTTTCTTAAAAATTGCCTATACAGAACCCCTTGAAAATCGCAGGCGTTGCGGCCCCTTAACGCCTCGCGAAATCTACGCGTACGACGATCAAGTATTTATTATTTATTACAGCAAATAGGCGTTTTAAAAACAAAAAGTCGTCTCGCACAAATCGAAAGTATATAATATTATGCCATAATATCAGTGCCATGCCAACCATAATTGGCACCTAGGGCAACCAATTTTTGCCGCCCCTTATACCATAGCCCAAATAGATAAATGGGGGGGGGGTGGGGCTATGGCCATAAAGCCATGGGCATAACCAACGGGGACAATTTGCCCCCAAAGTTGCTTCAGTCGGCCAAATCGTGTTGTCAATCGGCTAATCGGCTATTGGTGTTAGGTTCATGCCCAAAAAGAAATAAGTCGATGATCTCTTTTTTTTTTTTTTGCTTATTTACGAGCTTTGCAGAGTCCAGTCGGCCGAATGGTTAAAAGGGTGAGGTGTGGACCTTTTTTTTTGCTCATACAAAATAAGTTCAATCAGTAGGCCAAATTAAAACACTAACCTCCACCCCCCCCAAAAAAAATAGGACATGACCCCCTAAAACAAATTTAAAATACTTTAGGTTTTACTATATTTTAGGTGTTGGAAAATATTCTACACATTAAAATGTAAAAATATATTTCAAAATGTTATCCCCACAAAATATTTAATCTATTTGCACCTTATCCACAATAAAATAATTTAAGAAAGAGAATAGGACCACATTTTTAATGAAAAACAATTATACTTATCTATAATATATAATTATTTAACTTTATACATATACTCGTATAATGATATAAATATTTACTATTTAGGTACTTTTTTTACTTTTTCATTTAGGTACTATTTAAGTACCTAATTTAGAAAATACAATTAACGAAAAATATATTAAACAAAAATTTTTTTCGAGCTTTTAGTTTTGAAAATTTTTTTACAATATTTGTCCAATTTATGTTCTTTGTTATTTCATCTTCAATGCATAAAATTGACAATGCCGATAGTTTTTCATTTGCTAATGATGAATGTAAGTAAATTTTAACCCTATTGAGAACAGAAAATGATCTCTCTCCACTTGCATTTGAACATGGCATGCACATAAATATGTTTAAGGCAATTTCAACATTAGGGAAGGTTGTGTTTAGTGCTGGATCTAGTCAAAATGAATAAGTTCAATATCCATACACCTAGATACCTATATAATATTATAATATGGGATATAGGTTATTAAAAGTAGGTATTTTTTTTTTACTAGAATAGTATTACTTTTGGTTAAACATAAATTACAAAAACTTGGAATTTGTTGACTAGTATAAGTAATAATTTGTACGAGTATCTATACTTAATATAGACTATTTTTTTTTATAAAACATTACGCTAGTGTATCTACCTAACATTAAACTTTTTTTTTTATATTATATACCTATCTATACCTATACCTACCCTCACAAGTAGGTACCTAATACGTATACATGAAAAAACATAATATCTTTAAATTCTATACAAACATCAAATGTGTATACACTGTATAGAAAATATATAAATAAATTACTTTTAAATTAGGAGGTAGATGCACAAAATAAGCAACTTAAATGAATGCAAATATTTTATAAAATAAATCTCAATAAAAACATAAATATTTTCAACTATAAAAAAAATAATATATATTTATATATATAATGTATTTTTTTATACATATACTATTACCTACCTATTAGTCAATTATATATTCTAAACTCGGGGAGAAATCTCTTGGTTTTGCAATAATAGGACAATAGGTATATGAAATTTAAAGGATAAGTAAACGTAAATGATAACTATATTATATACTCGCCCAAAATTATTATAATTATAATTGGCTATATTACCTATTACCTACCTATAAGGTGTTAGGTAGGTACCTATTTAGTGGTACCTATTGCATGTAGGTAGTACAGATGGTACTTTAGAAAAACATTGACTACCTATATTATAATACACCGATACATAAATAACTAAAACATTTACTAATTATAAAATAATAATATAAAATAATAGTGATGACTAAGGACTGAGGACTTCTAGGAGGTACCTACTTAAAAAATGCAAAATATGCATGCATTTATGTATTTAAAAATAAAAAATATACACTAAATACCTAATACGCTCTACAAAAAAATTTATGATAAAAAATTATAATTTTGAAAACATTTAAAAAAAAATGATATTTTGCGAGATTAATTTAAATTATAAAATATAAGATATATTTCAACTTTACCAGAGAATTCGTTTTGAAAATTTTTTTTTCGAGTTTAATGTAGTTTTTGACGCTGAAAACGATGTTGCAAACAGTATTTGGTGGTCGGACTTTGTTTAGAAGTTTTAGCATGAAAATATTATTTTCGTTCGATACACACGTTATTATTTTATATTCTCCACCGAACATCAAAATTGTACGCCTACATTTTTTCAAAATAGGTACCTAGCTGTTCTTATTTTTCCAAAATAATTTGATGCCAACTTTACTGTACCTACCGAAAAAATTGCAAAATATGTTCTTGATTTTTATAATATACTCAAATATACATTTATATGCAATACTGACGAAATATGCAAAATAAAATTTTAAGTATAACATCCTAGTATTGCGAAACATATTTATAGATCACTTTCTAGACAAATATGATAAAACTAGAAGTCCTACCCCTTTGTAATGACTAATGAATAGTAGAAAATTTAAATACGTACCGTAGTTACAGGTAGTGAAGTAAAATACGATTGTATACATGGTGTTTTTTCCCTCAACTCTTCTTGTATTGCATATTTTGTACTGTGCAAGTATTTTGTACTGTGCACCACTCTTTCTTTTTCGGAAAACCATTTTAATTTCAATTGTAAAAAACCACGTTATTTAAATTAAGTTTATGTGACGCGCACTCTCACAGATTATAGAATACATAATAAAGACACTTCGCACAATAGGTACCTATTATATAGATTATTATAGATTTATAAATGGGACCAATGGGAGCAATAATAATATGTAGGTAGGTACCTATAGGTACCTAAAATACGGAATACATAACGTGTTTGTGCCTTCGTTGAGAACTAAAAGTACCTACATTTCTTATCGCTCGTGTTACTACTAAATATTTATTTTGATTGAATTGGGTTTTCCGTATTCAGCATTACTTTTATGCTTATGGTAGGTACCTATAATACGAAAATATGATGTACAGAGTACAAACAAGGCCATACCGACACTGTACCTATACAAATGTTATACGGATACAAAAACCAATAATTCAAACTCCAACGAAAAATATAATACAGTCATACTTTTTATAATGTAAGTAGGTATCTATAATTAAATAATTAATTGATAATTATAAAATATGTATATTAAAGAATACCTTACATATTTTACAACTTATTTATAATTTACCTAATTATTAATCATTGAATTGCGCGTAAACATAAAAAAGCGTTACTGAGTACACTATTTAATATTTATTTTTGCCGCCCACTGAATTTATGCCACCTTTGCCGCCCCAGACACTTGCCCCATTTGCCCCCCCCCACACCCCTTAGCACGGCTCCGCTGCAACGTTTGCCAAAAAGCGGACGAACAGAGAATACGCGGCGAGTTTAGGTATATTGATTTTGAAAATGTTTGAACGGTACAAATATAATGGTGTGCACGTCGTATAATTATAAAACGTAAACTACTGAAAATTCGGTCTTCCTTCAGAACGTTTAATTAGTGTACATTTAACGTTTTTCAATCGTACGTACAATTAAAAATGAACACGTCGCATCAGTTTTCCCTGGACGGCGCAGCTGCGTTAACTAACGAGGTCGCAACACCAACGAAAAGTCCACGAAAAATCGTGACGAAACTCTGGGACTTTCAAAAAGTCGGATTTCAATTCTGAAAACCGTTTTGAGTTCATCAGTTTGTCTTCTAAGGATCGATCGAGGCGTTTATTGTTATTTTATTTTTTTGATCGTGTTATTTATCGTTAAAAATTAAAATTTTTAAACATTGATTAAATTTTAATCTGTAATAAATAAAGAAAAATGCCTCGATCGATCCCTAGAAAAGACAGGCCCCGGCCGACACATTCGAATCATTTTACAGATTGTAAATATGACTTTCCATAGTTCCACAATTTTTTATTAATCACGCGCATTGGTCTTTTAGGTGGACATTTCGTGATTGCACGACAATAAAGTGATACGGGCACCGGTCTATTTTTTTCGATTAATTTTAAAATGTACATAAAATTTCTAAATAATTGTTAGATTTTTATTTTTCATATTGTTTCTTAAAAATTGCCTATACAGAACCCCTTGAAAATCGCAGGCGTTGCGGCCCCTTAACGCCTCGCGAAATCTACGCGTAACGACGATCAAGTATTTATTATTTATTACGGCAAATAGGCGTTTTAAAAACAAAAAGTCGTCTCGCACAAATCGAAAGTATATAATATTATGCCGTAATATAGTATGATATAAATATTTTATTTTATTTTATTATCGAGTGCGGAACGTGCTGCCCAAAAAAAAAAAAAACGTCGCTGTACCATAACGTCGTATTTTGCGCATGCATATTTTTCTTACGTAAAAAGGCGCGCGTGAAAACGGTGGGTTTCTATATTATCATAGTCGTTAACGCGGCCAACGTCCAAAGTCCGGAAAGGCCACTGGCGTCCATTCAAGTGTTATCACTGGACGGAGTTCAGCGAGTGTTGTGTTATCACAGAATATAATATATTCTGTGGTGTTGTTATTACCATAATATGGGGATTAGAAGTTTTAGAAAAATTGCATATTTTTCACCGCGTATATTCTATTCGTAATGGCCAAGGCCGGTGAAAAATTCGTTGTTCTATAAACCCGCATATACCTACCTATTATATAAGTGAGTTTCATATACGTTTTCCGTTTTATTTTTTGCACATTTCGGCGATTTTTTCAAGAAAATAGCGCATATTAATGATTTTCCGTGCACATACAAATGCATTTTTAATGCATGACAATGACAATAATCGAACACAAGACCTAAAATAAAATGTAAACCGATGTTCATTATTATAAGCTGCGGTTCGAGTCGGTTAAAAAAAAAAAAAAAACTATCGCTTTCACACCTTAATTGGTTGTGACAAAATTGCGCGACTTTGGCTGATCCGATTTCAAGTCCGTAAAAAGCACAATGTTTTTTTGATATCTTTTCTGGGTATTAACCGGGGCGCTTTTCGAAATATGAATTTTCGATTTCGGTACGATTAAACAACATTTCCATATTTAAAATTTGTTCACTCGTGTACCTATATCTAAAGTGGAAATTTATATTTCGAAAAACGCCTCCATTGAAACCGGGAAAATCTTATGCTTTTTACAGAATTAAAATTGGACGAGCCTCGGTGTCACAATTTTGTCACAGCCAAAGCAACTTTCTGTTCAAAAGTGATTTAGTAGGTACCTATATTATACGTCTTATTTTCATCATTTGCACACTTGCAATTCTTATTTAACCGAGACGGATATAGATACAAGCCCAAGGAGTGTATTCATTAATTTATTATTAGCTTTATTGACTTCAATGACCTCTCTAACTGCATTAAATTCTGAATTTAAAATTTTATCGTGTACGATAAATTGCCTATATAATACTCCTTAGAAAATTACCGACTCGAACCCTGTAGTATCGTAGATATTTTATATACTAATATAATGGTATAAACTTGTGGTGTATTATATTATATTCATTAATGATTTATTACATGATTAATTATTCATTAATGTGCAATTTTTCATATTTTGAGAAAATAGTGACGTTAGTCAATAGGTATGTGTTACATTAAATAAATCTTAAATCTCAAATTTTATTGAAATCAGTTTGGTATTTTTCTCTAAAAACACTCAAAAACTCATCAATTTTTGGAAATATTTAGATTTGTCTACAACTACGTGTAAATATTAGGAAAGAGCTGAAACTTGATATATATATATATATTTAAAATAAGATTATAAAGTTGATTTTGTAATTTTTGGAGCACCCTAAGAGAGGGGGCATGGGTGCAAATTATTTTTGTTTAAAAAAATAGCGACATTAGTCTATAGGTATGTTACATTAAATAAATTCTGAATCTTAAATTTTATTCAAAGTGGTTTACCTACTTCTCTAAAAATCGACAGACTCAAAAACTCGGAAAATACAAATGTATCTAAAACACACTATCATTATTTTTTTTTTTTTTATTGTATAAAATTAATTTTCATACTTTGAATCATTTTTGTGTAATATGCGTTTGTGTTTTACGCAATATGGTAGCATTGTTCAGAGAATATATATTATAGCAGTGTCGTAGTCTACGGGTTTCGTTTTTAGCTTGACGGGACAAATCTAACGGTCTGCTTCATAGTTGTTATTTATAACAACCTATTTTTATCTTTTATTCATTCATATGTAATACAAATTTATGGTATTTAAATGTATTGCGACATTTTTTTATTGCGAGCCATTTGATATTAAATTGCATAATGAATAACAATGTTTGATAGCCAATTTTATTTTATTACATATATCTAATTTAGTTTATAATTTGACAACTCAGTAAATATCTTAAATATAATTTAAAATAGTTATGAAGTGTTCTTTTAACAGAGTAAGATGGATATTCTATATATATATACTAGTCATGATGATCTGGTGTCCGTCTAGATATTTCATTATCATAAGTAGACGAAGAATTTCTATTAGGAGTATCACCTATTTCGTTTACTACCGGTTCAATAACAAATAATAAGCTAGATGTACTAGGCGTATGTTGATTACTACTATCACTATTACTATGCATTAATGGGTCCAATTGTTTGTCTTCTTGATAGCCGAGATCATCGTTAGCTGATAATACTTCTGTATAAGTGATGTTAGATAAATTTGACGATGCTGAGTCATTTGGTAACGGAGGCTGTGGAGGAAATACCGTACGTACATTAGGTTTTTCACTGCGTCTTTCAAGTTTACCTCCAGCTGTAATTGTCATTTGTTCATCAAGTTCTTCAATTACCTATTATCAAAAATGTATCATAAAATATAATACCATCTAATTTTTTATTAAATTCATTATAAATCTACATACCTGATCTGCGATACGGACACTACCAAACTGTTGTAGTAATTTACTATTACAACTCTGTAGACTCTCTTGGCTATGCCAGTTACTACCAGGCATTCTATTCCCACTTGAAACTCTGGATAACAATCCTACAAAAATACACATTTTTACTTTATTTTTATTAAATGTATCTAAAAATGATATTATATTCTGAGTGACATGAGAAATAATAAATGTCTAAATTTTCATTTGTCAAGTTAAATAACCTTAATCCTCTCACTAGGTTGTAAGTCATTAATTACTTAGTTGATTCTGTATATTATATTTGTTATGTCAATTTTTATAATTTTTATTTATTTTTTCTAAAATTTATACTATTCAATATTTCATTTTTATTTTGGAACCTAAGGCTAAGTGTATTTTTATACGATTATCATAACCACAACTTACCTATCTAAAAACAGGTGCCCAACTACTAACAATATCGCATACTTAATTAATTTTCAAAGTGATACTAAGAGGAAAATTTTATTGTTATCTGTAGTGGCACAAATAAGACTATATTTTCAAAAAATTTATATTCATAAATTGTTATATTACACAATATTAAGTGATCTGTAATTTATTCTTATGTAGTTCATTATAATCATAATTTATTATGTATGATACAACTCTTTAGTTTTGAATTAGATATAAACATTACATATTATAATCTGAAGTAGGTAGTTCTTTATTCATATTGTATAATTTATAGTATCAAACGAAAATCATACAAATGCTTAAAAGGATTGGAAGTGGTCCGTTTCTAAGGAGTTTTAAATAGACAATTTAAAATACGCAAGCATACGAGCCGCGAGAGTGTGTGAGTAATAAATGATTGTTAGTGTGTGTGATTTCCAGGAATACCTATTACCGCTTCTTATCTGTAAAATGGACGACCTACAATTTTAATTTATATTTTAGATATTAATATTGTCACATTATTATAATAATTTAGTATAATAACGAGGTGGATTGATAATAACTATACAAATTATTTTACATTTTACATAAGTCATTAGTGTAAATTAACTTTGACCGTTAATTTTTGATAGCATTGGCAGATTATGGTTTGTCGTGTTTGACTCAAAATTAAATATAGCTATTAGTTGTATTTTCATTTTCTATACACAAAAAAACTCCTGGAATTTTTAATGAATTGTACACGTTTGTTATAATATAATATAAAATACTTTATTTAACTCAATATCTTAATAACTAATTAGTAATTTATTTATTTAAAACTTAAATATTATAGAAACTATAATTATAATTTATAGATAGGTATATGGTATATTATAAAATGTTCATTATATTCCAGTTCAAGCATTGAATATATAGGCTCTCTGGCAGGGACTTGCGTAAAATATATATATATTTTTTTTTGGGGAGGGGGAGGGGTCCGAATTGAGTTTTGACGATAAAAAAATTCACCAATTTTCAACTGAGAAAAAAAAGAAACAGAAAAATCAAAATAAAATCAAAATAAAGGTCATTCACACTTTAATTTACCGAAAGACATAATTTGTGAGGAGGTAAACTCTCTCCTCTCCTAGTCAAGTCGCTGCTCTCTGGTTCTGTTATTGAGTATGATTATGATATATATGATATGTATATAACATATTTTAGGTATGGTGACTTATTTTCATAGGTTACTAATTGTTTTTTTATCTATCTACTGCTGTCCTAAATAATTGTTACATCTACAGTACATCTAAATTTTATTTTAATCATCCTTGAATTTGTAACAACTTTTATTTATTAAAAAACACTGAGTAATAATTAATAATACAATTTTATCTTAATTCCCCTTATCAAAATTTACCTTTAAAAAAATTCAAAACCAATTATTGAGGTTTTTTTTTTTAAGTTTTAGATCTGAATTCGACATACATCATTAAAAATCCTATTTTTCAATAACTGTCAAAAAATTTAAACAATCAAATCATTTTTGAAGCCTGTAGAATTTTTTTTTAAACTACAATAATATTTGCTATTTTCTTATTATGAAACATTTATAAATAAAATATATTGACCGTTTCTTTAAATTCATTATTTATTTTTAGTTCACTAATCTTATTCTCTAATAATTTATAATATAATAAGCAGTATTGAATGAGATTTGTCTCAAGGGCGTAGTCAAAATTTTTCAAAGGGAAGAGCAATAAAAAAGTTTGTTTAATAAATATCATAGTTTTGGTCGGGTACCCAAATAAATTTTAAACAATTTATTATTTCAGAAGACTGTAAGACTTGTAATACTTGACTTAACTAAACCATGTACCTAATTTGGTTTTTTAAAACCAATAAAAAAAGTTCATTTTTGACCATGAATTTAAAAGTTTTTTTAAAACTGGTCACTTACATTTTGAGTTATAGGAAAAAATCTCGAAAAACACTATATTTTTCAAAATACATTTAAAATAATTAAAAATTAAATTAAAAAAATTTTTTTAGCACACTGATAAGTATTAACAGGTATTATTATTAGGTATTTTCAGAAAAGTATTTACTTTGTCCTGTGACCTATTCGACGCAGCTTTTCATAAATTGCACGAGATATTTTTGATTTAATTTGTGATTTTCACAACGGTAAATTCATGAACTTCAAAAATCGGTAACTTCCAAACTAATTCCAACCAAATTTTAAAAATAAAAAAATACACTAAATAATATGAATTAATTCAAAAATCAAGAATTTTTACATTTTTACAAGGTATTTTGAAAAAAAATCTTGTTTTTTAATGGTTTATGTTTATCATTAACTTAAAAATTAAGTAAGAAATATAAATTCAGATTATACTTCCAATTTTACATAAAAATTTATTTAAAAAGTCCATTTTTGATAATTTTAAACCAGGAAAAACGTAATGTTAAAAAAAATGTTAAAATTGGTAAAACATGAAATTTATTAAAAATTTTTTTTTTCTAGTACTATAGTGCATTTGTTCCAAAATTAATAATATAATTAAATATATAGCTGTACGGGTATGAAGATTGGTATATTCATATATCGATTTAGTATTTTTGTTGTTTTAAAATTGCCAATTATTTTTTAATATTATATACAAACACAGATCAAGGAAGGCTGAGGGGGTTGCAGTACACACCGAAATTTCAGGAAAATTTAAAAATGCTTTCAATTGTTCTGTTAACATTTTACGTAACCATATATATTTAAATTGTAATTTATATGGAGGTCGATGCAAAAGTCTAAAATGTTATTTTACAGATTAATTTTTTTTTTTTTTCTATTTTCTTATCTTATTGGTTTTTAACAAAATTTTATAATATTCGATATTGAAGTGTGCACTGTTATATATCGGTCATATTTATATATTATTGTCTCGCGTCTCCTTTGGTTGTTGTGTACAGTGTTGTACTTGAATGTGTTACGCATATAATAAATATATTAAAATCAAATGAAATATCTGAAAAAAAAAAAAAAAATACACTAATCTTATGGAGTTATTTCACAAAAAATATAAAGTTAATTTCATTTAGTAGGTCCACCTAATACGTTTTAAAAACAATAACTAGGTACCTACCTAATATTAAAATGTATTATAATATAAATTATGTACCTATAAATATATAAAACTAATATTTTTAATATTGATGGAAATTAGTAGTTCACTAACAAATTATAAAAATATAGAATCAAAATAAACTTATGGGTTGAGACCCTATCTGAATTTGCCGACCAGCAGTTAACTCTTAGATCCACCACTGCGTATTGCATAGCATCACATTTTTAATATGTCATTGTACATTTTATTAATACAAAAGGAAATTCATAATTTCCTTCATTCTTTCTTTTAAAATTAAGGAAATTAATTTTATAGTATTATAAAATATAAGTAGGTACTTATATTATAAAATCAATATTAAGGGCTACTAATAATTTAATTAATTATGCAGTTTAGTAAGTGAAAAGATGTACAGAGACCAAACCTAAAAGTATAGCCACGGCATTGGCATACCAAACGTATGGAGGATCCTGTTTAACCCTCTCCTATATAAAAAATCAGCCTCCACTAAATAAAAATCCTGGCTACGCCACTGAATTCACCCTCCCCCCCAGGCAAATTAAACTATTATTAAAATATACTATGACATGTTCCTGAAATAATACGTAGATATAACTGTATAAGTTAAAACGATACCATCAGAGAAGTATTACAGACTAAAAAAAAGTACATAAAATACGTCTAAATAATAGGTAACCTATTAATATTGGTAAAAAGCATCCAATGCAGGGGCTTGAGATTATTAGTTAAATTTGCTATGATAAATATTAACACGCATTTTAAAAAATCACCGGCCGCTATCGTTAGCTGGTGGCGATTTGGTAGATCGCTTTCTATAAGTCTAAAATCTGTATATTAGGTAGGTATGTAGGCAGTAAGTATGTACCTTGCAAATTGTATATTATATTATAAGTAAACCAATATGTTCAATGGAATTGTGAAATAATAATTTAATCAGTTTGGATATGAAACTCAACAACAACCGTACAATAATTATTCTAGGAACCTGATAATGATTTTGTATGGTTAATCGGTATGCTTCTCGTACGCACATGCACACGTCAATTGACAATAAACGGTACAAAAATTATTATTTTTTCATTTTGTGCCTGTAAATACCAATAAGCCTGACAAAATTAAGTGTGCTTACAATGTTCCCATTTTTAATTCTGAAAATAAATTTAGATTCTGTAAATTCTTTACTAGAGAATGTTGAAAATAATTTTTTTCATAATATAATGTTTTGCTTTTATATGACAAAGGTTTGCAAATTAGTAAATTTCCAAAAATGTATCACCCCCCCCCCTCTTTTATACTTTTTAAGCAAAAATATAAAAATTCTGTTTCCAACATTCTCTAGTAAAGAATGTACTAAATCCTAATATATTTTCAGAGTCAAAATCGGAATATTCTATATATGAGTCTTAATTTTGTCAGGCTTTTAGGTCTAAATCAATGAAATAATTCATTGCTACCGATCCTCTTAAGATTTAGACCTTTTACCATTCCACACTTACCTACCTATAAAATACTTTGTAAGAACTAAAAAATATGTGATATATTAACGTGCTATTTCCAATTTGAAAAACTTAAATAAAAATAAATTTGAAATAAAAAAACAAAATGTCTAAACTTTTAATCTTTAACTTATTATTATAAAAATACATTTCGAGGTGTCCTGATAATATTTCTAAAATATTTAGATTTCCCACTACTGTACTACTGTCCTATCCCACATCCAGGGATGGATTGAAGAAGGGGACATGATAGAGTTTTTTTTTTAATCATTATTTAAGTATATTTTGAATTGGGATCATCCTATAATTTCTCAATAATCCCTATTCATCCTCCCCTTAAATTAGCTTCAGATCCCCACTTACCCACATGAGTCCAAGATGGGATTATGTTAGGTATCCTATTTAGGTACTACCCGTGTACTTATATTTTACTCATACTTATTAGTTAGCATTAATTTTATTATATTTTCAAAATGTTGATGTATTATGATATATCATTATGATTAAATTATTTGCCATATTATGTAAAATATGCCAAATATAATCTTTTGTTAATAATTTTGAAATATACTAAAAATATTGAAGGTCTCATAATTGAGGGTAGATATACATAAATGCATGTGGAATAGTATAATATGATAATATAGGCATGGCGAAGGAGGGGAAATTTATTAATTGCTACTGCAAATTTAATGGTCAGATCGGACTCAGAATGATGTCAAAATGTGTTATACACTCCAGTATACAACATACTAAAAGTCTCTCTCATTTAGGATTTCTCAAGAAAGGTGCCATGTCACTTACTTGACCACCCATTGGGAATCTATTGATAGGGACTTTAAGTAAAACGGGGGTAGCCAAAACCGTAATGCGTTTGGTCCACATTCTCAAGAGTTATGAGCAATGCAAAATTCGGTTTTGGATTACCCAAAAAATAACTTTTAGTACCTATGTTATATAACTTAGTATACAACATATTTTTCCACCAGTCTGAGCCTGTTTTGACTATTATTGAATGCCCTGCAGTGATTCAAAAAGTGTACCTTCCTTTGCTGTGACTGTAATCATAATATACCATGACTCGAGCATTTATGTACCTACAATTCTGACTATGTTTATATAACTGGAGCAAAGCTTAGTTGGTTAAACATGAGTACAAAAATTGTTAAGTAAGTGATGGCCGGAGTCTTAAATTCAATGCCAAAATAAGGATTTGATGCAAAAAAAAAAAAAAGTAGATTTATTTTTGTCTGCAATGTGTGCGATTTAAGCACGAGAATAAGCAAAAGCAGTTCAATCCCAGGTTCTGAAGTTAACAATTTACGAATTTTCAATCATCTTCCACCGTGAGGTAGAAAATCTAACTCCTTGGGAGTCCCCTTCATTCGTGGGATTGACTTTTTTTTAAAAGTTGTAAATATAATGAAAAAAAATTAATGCTCAAATGAGACAGATTACAGACTCCCTAAAATGTCCCATCTCGAACTCCTGTTGGTATTCTAACCTGGACTCCCAAATGGGTATCCTTGCAGCATGCATTCAAAGACTAGAGGGACAGTACTTCCTACTCTTACTCTGAGGACTTTATAGGTATCATCTGGGACTCCCAGTGTTACTAGGGGGTTAGCAATCATTATACCTACCAAGAAACGTCTACAAACATGTTTCATTTCATACGTATACAATAATATTATATAGTCACCACTCTAACCATTAAATTGCATTATATTGTTAATTGTTATTATATTATATTTTTAAAATTTTTACTGGATTTTATTTATACATATTCAAGCCCTTGGTCTACATTTAAAAATTAATGTTATATTATAATTGTTATTGTCATGTCTATATTTACATATATTTTTTATTTATTTATAATTAATATCTATAGACAGGTTACACAGAAAACATATCTAAGTAATGTTTATTTTTTAAAATAATGACAAAAAAAATTATATAATTAGTAATTATTAATTACAGTAAATTATAAAATTATAAAAGTTTTTTTTAGTATATACTTGTATAGTATAGTATATAGAGGGAAAAATGAAAATGTATTATTTATGTTTTGCGTCATATACCTATTCATACATAAACCACCAGTGTAAAATGTGTTTTAATAAAAAAAATAGGTAATTGCATTTCTATAATAAATAAAAATAGGTTATTTTTATTTTATCATTTGAGGAAATAAATGTATAAGCTACCTATATTAAATTTATTAATCAAAATTTTTATAAAGAAATATTATCGGTAGGTAAAAAAATTTAAAATGGAATTTAAAGCAAATATATATGATTCGATCAATATAATATTTTAGATTTAATTGCTGATGATAAAAATTGATTACAGATTATTGAAAAGTACAGTGCAGATTTTAAACGCTTCAACACAAAATATTTAACATTTAGGATTTATTGTTTTACCGTTGGTGAGTATATGTTGAACAAGTTATTTTTTATAGTTCAAATGAAATGTATTATTAAACCAAAAATGAACAATTTAAATAATGTGGTTTCGATTTAAATGACACATATTATATGTATATTAACCAAGGGAAAAATAAACTTTTAATGTATAGTATATAGTGGTTTTACCATTTATAATTGTTAAATCCACCATAGTGTACACACTGTAATTTAATTATTGGAAGATTACCTAAATGTGCCAAATACCCATATATTTTATTGAAAAACAAATTTACCATCACCAGCAGATTGAGCAGAAGTACCGGTACGTTTAAACAAATTTTTCAGTATAGATGTCACTGAACCAACTCTATTTAGTGAACCAATACTTTGGTTATTTAAGTGATGATGATCATTTGAACTATGTGATGATATAGGCCGTCCACGTAATTGACTATTAGACCTCTTATAATTGCCTGAAGATGCAACAAAGTGTATGCCGCTTGCATCATCGTCATCCTAAACAATTTTTTTATATAAATAAACACACATATATATATATATATATATATATTAATAAGTATAATAAGGTTGGAAGTTGTATATTTCTAAGGAATTGAGTGGAGGCAGAGTTTAATAATAATTGATTGCAGACAAGGAGTGTAAATATGTGTAAATGATTATTAGTATGAGTTTATGGCCCATATCTCTCTGCTTCAAATGCAATATTTATATTTCTTATTTGTAAAATATTGGGCATTGATTAATATTAATAAATATCTATAGGTTAAACATACATAGATTTGTATATTTATTTATTTTTTATATATATTATAACATTTGTAACAATGTTGCAGTTAAATATTTTTATACAAATATTGGCCATTAGGCCATATAAGTACCTACTCTTGCATTTGAGTGTAATAACTAAAAGTCAAATAACAGAAGACAATACTTAATATTCATATTTGGAATGAAATATTTTTAGTTTAATAAATATAAAATTAATTTTAGCGTGAATTTGTTTTTAGATTCTGAGTAGAGCGAAGAAATTAGTGGTCATTTACAACTTATAATATTTTCTTCTGTGAGCTAATTTTTTGCCAGAAGACTTGAACCAATCAATTGATAGACATGTATACCCATTTGTAGGTAGGAAATTTTATCTAAGTAGAAGGTATATATAGTTAGTACTTTCAAGAGATCATTTATCGACATTTAAAATAAGGAAAAACTACTAAAAACTAGTGATTTCCTTGTAATTCCGAAAAAAATATGTCTACAAATTTGAAATCTTCAGAGAATCTAAGTATATATTTTACTATTATACAAAGACTATGAATATTTTTCAAATTTTTTAAATTTATTTTAATATCTAAAAAATGAGGAATGGAACGGATTCTTATTTAAGAGGAATGTTTACAACAGTGCTAGTATGTACTATACTAGTACTTGTAACATAAATATTTTAAGAGGACTGAAAAATAGTTTTGTACTTCAAGTATTATATCGGTTAGAATAATCACAGCTAAATATTTTTATATCAATAAAAAGGTGACAACATTTGTTAAATTTTGATAGAGCTTTAATAAATTTGAAGTTAATATTGTATTTTTCATAAGCAATTGAAAATTGCAAAATTTTGACTTTTTTAAGGATCAATTTAATTATTACAGATGTAAAATTGTTGAATTTTCATCGTTCTTAATTTTCGTTTAAAAATCGTTCAGATTTTGCACACAGGTAAGTTTTAACTGGACAAACCGGGACTGATCAGCTAGTTTGAATAAAAAACTGAATGTATGTAGGCTCCTTAAGAGGACGTCTTACCTACACATTTTCAATGAAAACCTTGCATTAGTATTTTTCATTTTAATCAATTTACAAACATGTTAGAATTACAAAATAAAAAACAAATTATAGCTAATAACATTATCTAGTGCCCTAAATAGTTTTTTTTTAAAATATATTATTATAAATATTTTTTTAAGATTTAGTTATTTAAATAAAATAGATTTATTTCAAGAATATTTCTAACATTAGTTAATTAAATATTTATATTGGAAATTCAGCAAATTTTTGAATATTATTATTATTATTATTATTACAATAAAAATTAAAAATATTCTTGATACGATACTTCGAGCACGTTATAAAAGAATACAAAATTATCTTAAAAATTAATTTAGTCTCGGTCTGATGGAATTAGAAACAGTTTATTTTAACAGAATATACAGCAGTCACAGTCCAGTGACAATTTTACAAAGGGCATGGGTGGATCTTCCCTTGACTACTTGAGAAATTATATCTTATTCTTTTTTTCCTTCCCTCTCTCACACATTTGGGATCAGCCACTCTAGTCCTCAACTTTCACAAAACTCAATCTCCCACATCCTTTCTACTTACACCTGTTCACTTAATATAATTCTCTATTACACCCCAATTTAATTGTTGGTTTTCCTCTTTACCACTTTCCTTTAACATATGGAATATTTGCAAATCTTACTGTTTCTGTTTCTTTCTTTCTTAAAACAAGTCCTAGCTATCTCAATCTGTTCTCTTTTATGTTATCTATAATTAGAGCCACTCCTACACTACCCTTTATATATTAATTACTTATTTTGTTCTTTCTAGTCCCTCCGCTTAACCATTCACAACATTCTTATCTCCCATCACCTGTTACACTCATAACTGGTTCTATCTTTTTATCTACTGCCCAACATTCCATACATCATTGCAGACCTCACTGTTTTATAAAATGTACCTCTTTGATTCTCTTGTCACAAAAATACTTAACGATTCTCTTCACTTTATCCTATGTTTCATCATTCTCAAAACTACTATTCTTCTATAGAACAGATTCTAAATACTCGAACCTCAGAACCTATACATATACATACAACCACTACATCTCCACTTAACTTCATTATTTACTTTTCTTCAAAATCATATTATTCATATTCCATTTTATTCCTACTAGTCCTTAGTCCTTTAATTTCCAGAGCTTCCCTCCATTCTTCAAGTCTACCATTCCTTCCTCAGGACTTTGTCCTATCAGTACTATATCATCTGCAAAACATGTATGATGATACCTCACTCACCCTGTATATCCTTTGATATTTCATCCATTACTAGGAAAAATAAATAAGGGCTCAAAGCCAAACCATGGTGCACTCTTACTCTGACCATAAAATCCTTAATTTCTCGGCACAAACTCTTTACTCTGGTATTTGCTCTTTTATCCATGTCCTCAAACTTTATTTACATACACCTTTAATAACTTAACCCTTTCTTCATTAATGTCTATTTTAAAATCTCTCTACAAGTCTCTCTAGGAGTCCTATCATACGCTTTCTCTAGATCAATTAATACCATACACATTTTCTTTTTTTCTCTGTACTTCTTTACTAAGTGTTTTCTACAAAATATTATACATGTGTTTTGACTTATTAATCGAATAATAAACCAACTTCTTATATTTATTATTAGATTTATTTATATAATATTAAATTCACGCAGTATGCATGGTTAGTAAATACTAATTAATTTTGAATAAAATATATTTTTATCTTGATAGTTAAACTTATGTATAAAGTTATATAAGAAATAATGGCCAATTAAACAATAGCAATATAAGGTGTCTAAACATATGTTTAGAAATCTAAAACTAAATGATATGTATGAAATATGAACGCAAACACTTCCCCTTCAACCACCACTGAGTCACATGTCATTTTTATGTGATTATGAATAGGCAATTCTATATCAAGATATTAAGAAAAATTAAAATAAATTTATAAAGTAATTTTAAAATATTCCTGTCAGTAACATTTTTTTTTTGAGTAATAATAAATAATTATTGAAAAGGGTACTTATAATGTTCAGATTCTATTCTGAAAATATATTAGTATTCTGTAGGATCTTTATTAAAGAATGTTGAGAATAATTTTTTTATATTATGTTTTGTTTTCATATGAAAAAGGTTTGAAAATTAGTACATTTCTAAAAAATAATTTATTTAAAATTTTTTTTTTAGCAAAATATAAAAATTTTGTTTTAAACATTCCCTAGTAACGAACCTACAGAATCTTAATATATATTCAGATTTAAAATCGGAAAATTATGTTACCTAAATTTTGTCAGGCTTTAATCAATGAAATAATACATCACTTTAAATTACTTTAATTTAATGAAAAAAGAAACTAGATTGCACAATAAACATTTAATTTTATTAATTAGTATTAATTAATATAGGTATAATACCTAAAAGGCTAAAATTAATATTCTTTGTGGAATCGAGTTAATTTTTTTTTTATTAAATAATTAGGTGTTCTGACTAATTTTGTTTCCAAACATGTTATATTTAGAACCTGTTTTACAGTATTTTTTTTATCACATTTATATAAATCTTAATTTACAAAGAAAAATGTATTTGTATGAATAATTTTTAATAACCTATCAAACAATAGTAATTACTTACCATTGCTTGTCCATCATCACAACACTTTGGTGGCATGGAATATTCAGCATCAGCTTCGGATACTGCTATATTAGCTGTCGAAGGTTCAGGATGCCGTTCACGTTCTCCAGCTGCAACAGTATACGGTAATTCAGTTGGGAACACTTGGTCCCAATATTGGTCCCGAATCAATTCAGGATGTTCATGATGCATTTCATCAACTATTAGATATGATACCTATAATTTAAAAACAAATATTAAATTTACTACACATCATAATTAGGTTTGGACACCCATGTTAAGTTTTAAAATATTTTAATTATATTGTACTTGGACATTCCGATCAACAATCCAATTGACTTCAAAATCATCATCGTCCTCTCCGAATGGATTTATTAATGATTCTGCCACTTTAAGCCATCCCATGTAAAAAAAAAATTGTAATGTGGTAAACACAGGAAAATACAAATCAATATAATTATAATTTTCCGGATTTGATTCTGTTTGTTGTTGTAAATTTGGTTTATTCAGCCATTGTCGTCCCATAACAGTTGTAAAGAAAAATGAATAAACAGCCAATGTAACAACCTTGCAAACAATACAAAAACCATTAGGTACATATTAACATTAAGTAGACACTAACTATAACAGGTGTAATGAGAATTATACTCTCAATAAAAATAGTAGAATTACCTATTTGAATTAAAATTTGTAACTATTCTAGTTAGGTTGACTATATTATTTACATATTGGCCGTTTATTTGCACCAAAAAATTGTGCATAGTTTGCCATTTTTTTTTTTATATATTTTCTGCATATTGTAATTTGTTTGACATATACACTTTTTTGGGTAGAAGGGATCAAATGGGAGTTTTCAGATAAAGAACTTTCTGATAGTAATTAAATTTTAGATGATACAAGTAAATTTTTTTTAAATAACATCTATATAATTGATGAACTAGATTTAAAAATAGGTAACTGGACGTTACCCAAACTATGTATGACCCAAAAATAAAACAATACGCAAAAGATGTATAAAAATCAAAACAAACAATAGCAATATGGAAGCATTAAAGTGCCAACTGCTAACAAACAAATATTTTTCGTTTATTCGTTTAAGAGACACTACACTAACAAATTATGGTAGTGAAATAGTACTTTTGTAATTCAAATACTAATAAGTCTACAATAAACAATGGGATATAAATTATACATAATTTAAAAGATGAAAACTTTTTCAATGTTTTTTTGAAATTAAATTTTAAAAATAATATTTTTTAATTTTTATAATTGAATATTCACCAAATACAAATACATTTTTTCTCTATGCTATATTTTTAATTTGTTAATAAGATTTTTAAAAATCCACTTCAAACAACACATAGTTTAACTTGCTCATTTTCCAAACTGTATCAAAAAACAGACACAAGTCTATTTTTAAATTACTTTTAAAATATAGGTATATAAATATTTTGAATTTGTTTGATTTTATTTTTCTTAAATTTTTATAAAAATTGCCTATACGAAACCTTTGAAAATTGGCCATCTTGGCCCAGAACATAATAAGTAGATATTTATTTTGGTAATCGGTAGAATGGGTAGTAACTTATTGTAGTTATTTGATTATATTTTAAATTTATTATTGTATTAGATTCTAAGCGAATATAATGATTTTATAATGGGTAGTTTTTTTTTTTGTTTGTGCGTGGTACAACTTTTTAGACGAAATGACCGCTTCAAATATGTTCTATATATGTAACAATTCTTATACCTACAAGTGTTTAATATATTATAATTTATAGGAATATAACGCATAATTTTGAATTCTTTGAATGTTCATCAATTATTTATTTAAA
Organism: Pemphigus obesinymphae; assembly: GCA_025469235.1. Lineage (NCBI taxonomy): Eukaryota > Metazoa > Arthropoda > Insecta > Hemiptera > Aphididae > Pemphigus > Pemphigus obesinymphae. The sequence goes on from JAIPRL010000170.1 coordinate 141,098, forward strand.
TATATTATAATACCTATCAATTTAAATGATAAATTTAACATTTTTGAGTTAATTGTTGATTAAGGGCTACATACAGTACCACCTACTTATTAAAGGAGGTACCTGCAGCAAGTGTAATATGTAAATGTTTTTTTGATCAAAATATAAAACTTATTTTTCTGAAATTTGGACTATATATATTTATTTTACTTCATTGAAAAATAACAACTTGAAACTCAAATTTTCAATCTGAAAAGTGAAGTTTGTATTTCTTTGTTGATATGGCTTAATGGCGTGTAACCTGCAAGACATATTTTTTGATAGAAATAAAAAAAATAGAAAAAACATTCGTATTATAACATGAACATTTTGGAATTAAAAAAAACCTGTTTTTCATATATTTCATATTTTTCTCCCATAAAAATATCAACTAATTAAATTTATAAATATTTTCAAGTTTTTCAGTTCATTTAGAAGAAATTGAAATAATTTAATAGAAAAAGTTAAAAAGTCTATTACTCAAATACTTTTCTCTCAATTGTGCACGCCATTTAAAAAATGTTATTTTGAGAAAATTACGTTTAAAGTTTAAAATGGTACTAGTAGTACTAGTAATAGGTAATAGTAATCTATGAGACATTAATGAACTTGAAATTAACATTTCACTTCGAAACTTTTAGAGTATATATTTTTTAACCTCTATATTATAGAATATAGATTAAAGCAAATAAAAAATATTTTTTATACCTGTAGCTATATTATTTTTATTAATATAGATAGGTACATATTAAATACTAAATTGTATATCTGATCATAAATTTTATGCTCTAGCTTTTTCCCATTACTGTAAGCTGTAAATCATAATATATTAATAATTATTTCTTATTAGTTAGGTACCTAGTATCTATAGGAATTATTTCATAAGAAAAAGGATTTTCACATAGACTTGTTATACTTAATCTTTTTTTTGTTATTTAAATATTATAAATCAAAGTTCTATGCGAGCTGTAGTCCTCTATGAGATAAGAAAAAAAAGTTAAAAATTGTTATATATTTTTCCAAAAGTTAAATAGGTACCTACCCTTTTTTAAAAATTTATTTAGTAAAAATATAAAATTATTTTTTCCAACTTCTCTAGAAGAACTTACAGAATCTTAATATATTTTCAGCTTTGAAATCTGGAAAATTCTAAGTAAACTCAATTTTGTTTGGCTTTTAAGTCTAAATTATTGAATTATACCGCCTTAAGAGGATATCCTATATATTTTCAATGAAACACTTGCATTAGCATTTTTCATTTTTATCAACTTACAAACATGTTAGAAATACGAGGTAAAAACAAATTATAGTTAATAACATTATATAGTGTCCTGTGCATAGCCTTTTTTGATATACAAATATACACATATCTATTCATTTTTTCAAAATTTATATTACCTATTTCAAAAAATCAAATCAATCAATTTAATAACTCATGCACATATTAAAAATTGGCTACATAGGGCACTAGATAATTTTATTATCTATAATTTAATTTAATTTTCCTACAATATTCTCAAATTGATAAAATGAAAAATGTGTAAACATGTTTTTTTTTTTTTTTTTTTTTTTTTTTAACAAATAACGCGATCAAATGATAATAAAAAATGATATTGACACAAGACCATTTATTAAATTTCTTTAATAATTAGTTATTGGATATTATTTTTATTAAAATTTCTTATAATTGCCCGTACAGAACCCTTTAAAAACAGTGCGTAAGACGTCCTCCAAGTTAAAAAGTTAGTCTATATATAATAAAAATAATTTAACATTTTAAAGCTAAAATTAAGTTTTTTAAAGAACAGTAAAACTTAAAAATTGAATTCCCAAATTTTTTAATTATTTGGTATTTTTTTCTAAATAATATTTTTATGTTATGAAAATATTCTGTGTATAAAATTATGAAAAATTAAATTTATTTCTCAAGGCAAATTTAACCAATTCTCTATATTAGGTATTCTATTGTATAGGTAGATACTCTAGTTATACATATCTAACCAAAGGAACTTTTTAAGTCAGAAGTTAATACTAAAATAATAACTCGTTAATTAAATTAACTTAATTTTTAATGCATTAATTACTACCTGTGTATAAACCAATGGTACACTTATTGAATCATAATTGAGTAACAACCCGCACTGTCCGCGAAATTTGTTCAATTCGTCGATTATTGTTTTTACAGCAAAGTCATCGCGGATTCTACCTTCTTTTCTGGCCCGAGTCACAATACTAGCTGCCCATACGACAGGCAACCAATGTTTGGAGTGTCTAGGAAATTTATTGTTCAAATCCAGTACAATTGTTTTTTCATTTTCCAACAATAAACCTATAGGTAGTTATACATAATATACAATTAATACAATATGTAATATTATCAAAGACAATCACATTAGTACAATACTGATGAAATTGTGATTATTACAATAAGTGTGCACAATCTTAAAGTAGGTATAGGTACTAACTATTTTTAAGACTATAAAAAAATAGGTTCTGTTTAGGTAATTTTTAAGAAGATTTTTGAATAATGAAAATGTAAGAATTAAAATAATATTAAAAGTAATCTAAAAATAGTCTTATATCTGTACCACTTTTTATTGTTGTGTATATTCTTGTTCAAAAACTATTTGTGGCTTTCTGATCTTAGTTAGATCAAAAATTATCATAAAAGAGAAATAATTATCTACCTACCTATACAGAATAAAACTTAAACTAAGTCCGAGCGTAGAGTTCATGTTCGATAAACATATTTAAACATCTAAAATGTATGATAGAAAAATGTCAAATTTCCAAAAGTTTCAAATTTAATAAAAAAAATTCGAAATAAAATCATTTTAACTAAAAACACTCAATGTATGTATAGGTATACGACTTGGGTACTCAGGTACGCCCAGTCAATATATTCTGTTTAAATTTTGAATTTACTACGACCACCTATAGGTAGGGTTTACGAGAGAAGTCGAACTTAGAAAGCGAGAACGCGTTTTAATGTCGTTGAAACGCATGCGTCTATAGCGCGTTCTCTTAATACGCTTAATACCTATCTACCTATCTAATGACGGAGAAATACAGAAGATAACGTAAAATCGATTTAATTTAACGGAAACGTTACGTGACCCGTGGCGACTGAATGTTATGGACCGGCGACACACGTGATGGATACTTGCGACGTCAAAGAACGCATGAAAAAAAAAAAAACACCACGACACCGACGACCGGCGCGCGTGCACAACGGAATATGATTTTACTGGAACTGTACCGGGAAAACACCGATGACGAATATTACAATATAATGCGGCGCCGGATGTCCGCCAAATACGTGACCGTACACTACGGTAATGAAAACGCATATTTTATTTATTTATATTGAATTTATTCTAATTTTATTCTGCGCTGAAAACGGTAAGAAAACAACGATACGACTTAATCGGAACCCGACCGGCCATCGGCCCGACCAAATCCCGATTCCCGAGTGCGTTCCGAAACAGTCTGTTGTTCACGGTGTACCCAAGAGCGCTGATTATAGAACGTAGTCCCGCCCATTTCTCAAATACGAGTAGGACGTCGTGTCGTGCGAGTAGGTATCTTAGTCCGTGGTATAGGTATATAATTATTATAGGTATGGTAGATTTTTACTATCAGTTACCAAAATGGTATAATAGGTTTCTAATTTTTTTTTTTTTTTTTTGGCGCGGTTCTATGGTAGGATAACAAATACCTAATTAAAATAAAAATCATAATTCATAATAATTGCATACATTTTTAAATAAGTTCATTATTTTTAAATGTTATTAGTTCAAAAATTGGCTAGTAAAAAGTATATAATACGGGCAGAAGACAATATTATAATACTCATATGTAGAGTATGTAGTGAATTTACTAGTGAATTTGAACTTTTACTTGATATGTTTGACGATGATAACATATTATACAACATATTAACGTACGAGACGTTTTTACATTTTCCCATAAAAAGTTATGTGCCCAAAGAATCCAGGGGATAATAATTAAAAATTTATATAATTCATAATTTGGAACCTATGATTGTTATTTGTCAAGATGAAGACAATTTATTACCTAGTAGAATATATTATTTGGGTATATTTATTTTATGTTTACTAAAAAAATATCTTAATTCTTGTATTATATAACATAAATAATAAAAATAATTAATAACAAGATAGATCATTTTGGGGGCTTTTTTTTCGTATACCGTGCTCAAACATATTTCCACCCTATACATTTTACTTTTACTTTTACTATTATAATTTATAACTTACTTTAAGAACCATTTTAAAATGTTAAATTTATAAAAATAAAAACATAATTAAAAACATAGAAAAGAATACTACTATTAAATAAAATATTATAAATTAACTATTTCAATAACGGTTTATGAAAATTATATTCTGAACATTTAAAACTATATATCACAATTATATTTAGTAACTATATTATCTAACCATATATGGTTTAAACGGTATAACATATCATTCCGGCAGTCAAATCTTCGGAACAAAAGTCAATACCCGGCCACCCGGGTACCTACACTAAAACTATTTAGGAAATAAAAGGATCGGATCGGATCAGACACGTCACGTTACGTCGGAACGGAAACGTCTCGGATCGATCGACGAGTATATTATTTTGACGGGTTCCGAACGGTTGCATCAACTTCTAAAATTCTAAAACCATAAATTCACCCCCTCACAACTTCTGATACATCCGATCCTCTGGTAGAAGCATAAGCTAGAGACAGAGTACCCCCCACAAAGTAAGCAAGAACGGTTGCGCAGGCGCAAAAGCACAGTATCCATTATATGTATATAACGCATAATATTATGATAATATGATATAACCAATATAACGTATAGCCCAAGTGCTATAGCAGCAAGAAAGACGCTAATAATAATTTTCATTTGTACCTATTTAATATTAAAACGAATATTATATTTAATTAAATAATATAACATATGGAACGCTCCTTCTTTTTCCCTGGGGGGGGGGGGATTCAAGTATTGCGTAAGCGCTTAGGAGGAGGGAAATTTGTCTCGTGTGCTGACATTGCTGACAAGGGGTGGGGGTGGGAAGGGTCAACAGTAATAAAAAAATCTAAAATTGTACTTATTATCATCAAAATGCATAACGAAATTTCTCATTCATTTTTAATTATTAATTCATATAAAATTTGGAAATTTTATTTTATTTTTAACATTTTTTTTATATTAAATAGAGGGGGATTTTCGGACATTTTATGTTGACGTAATAAAGTAAGGGGGGTCTAACATGAGATTTGCTAACAAGGGGAGGGGGATCTAAAAAGACCATTAATGTGCTGACGTCAATACTCTTCTTGCATAATATTAATGTTATGGGCCCACTGGCTTTTATTCTTATACAGATTTTTCTAAAGCGGAGCTTCGGTGGTAATATAATATATAAATCTCGATTTGAGAAAATCGTATCTTGGCCGTTTTTACGTCATTATTCGGTAGTTTTTCTGACTGCGTTTATCGAAAACGGCCAAAAATGAAGAAATGGTCTCTTTAAAGTACGAAACAGATGTTTTTTTTTTTTTTTTTTTTACCAGAAAATAATGTCACACGTACAAATTGGTTCATGTTTTCAATCAAAAAATGTACACAGAAAAAAAAACATAATTGTAAAACCATTTAGTTATTGTGAAATAAAGTCATAGAAGGGATATGACATCCTCATCCCCCCCTCCCGTATGAGCATGTCCCTGTGTGGAGATAGCCTAAAGTATGAGGTGCTCGGTACCAGCCGGACAGAGGGTACGGTAGCAGTTTCATCAATAATATGTGTGGGACTACCCAACAGCAGTGATGTCAACGGTGAGGAGGAATAGTTGTGCGGTATCAATATTTAAGGGTAAAGGAGATGTACGAAAATGTGGGAATTATAGAGGGATAAAAGTTATGAGATAGAGTATGAAGATTTAGGAAATGTAATCTTTAATTAGAGTAAGGAGTGAGATATTTGTCAGGAGAAATCAAATTGGGTCGATTGAGGTCAACAATGGAGCCAATATATTTTGTATAAGATAGATACCTAGTAGAGAAGAACCAACTTGACGACCAAACACACGATGAGAGGTGCGGTCAATGTGTGTCTGACCTTGTTTGACAAAAGTATTAAATACAATAATACTAATAGATATTATAAGTTTATAACAATACATTTAAAAAAAAGTTCTATTTTACTATGGGTACCCCACAATATTCTATATATTTTTACAAACTATCTGTTATAAATATAAACAATTTTTCGAGTTAATAATATTGATTTTTTGTTGACGATTAATTATTTGAGAAAAGTTAAATTATTATAGACATAGAATATATATATATATATTTAATCATATAATATGTCTATTGTCTATATTGTCTGTGGTTAAGAAATTTTTTTAAGGTGTCTGGTATTTTATTATAAAATTTTTATATTTATTGTATTTTTTTAACGTAGTAATTATTGAAATTATGTATACAAAATATAATATAACTGTAAAACCAATAATGCTTAGTTCATTGTTTCATTCAAAAACTACTGTAGTCAAGGGCATATTTGATGCGTGTCTTGATGGGAGAGGGGGAGGCTAAACTAATTTTTTTATATGTATTGAGTACAAATTATATTTTCTTCTATGCGCAGTATCAAAAATGTTTTACAGTTATCTAATTATCTATTTTATGAGTGATTACCCCCTTGACTGTAGTAAATAGAAGCAGTATATTCTAAACGTAATAAAGAACATTGTAAGATCAAAATACCATTTGTTTTAAATAAAATGTATAATATGTATATAATAAGTAGTAAGTACTTTCTACTGCCCAAAATTGTATAAAATAATGTATAGATAACAATTAGTGTTACATTTTATTATTTGATAAACAGAAATACAATCATAATAATAATTTGAACTTAAAATTGTTATCATCTTCTATTATATACAATACTCTATAGCGTAACTTCGGATACCTACGAACACAACTTATCTAGTTATCTGTAAACCTATTATTTATTATTATATATCTGTCTCATTCAAATTCGAGTATCGATGCCATCATTAAGAGGATACTACACTAACAAGTTTTTAAAGTCAAATAGTACTTTCATAATTCAAATTCTACCAAAGTCCAAGGCTACAATAAACATTGAGACATAAATTATACACTGTTTAAAATATGAAAACTTTTTCATTTAGTTAAGTTATAATCACCACAAAAAATATTAAAATAATTAATATATTGTATTCTGTTTTACATTATATTATTTTACTATATAAATTGTTCTATGGAGGATGTATGAGCTTCAAAAACTGGAAGTGTGCTACTTGGTGGCAAGTAGATGACCCGAATCATTCGATGAAAGGAATGAAAGGACAGTAAGACAGTAAGTGTTTATTCAACGATTTTTACATGAAAATTTATATAAGCTATATTAACGGCGAGCGAACGTTCTCTACGTGAATGCGAACTATTAAAGGGATTTATGTTAAGACAAAATACATGAAATTCATCAAGGGCCGAGTTCAGAGTTTGGAATATCAGGAGACAGCCAAATTTCAATAAGGATAATAATATCATATAAGCTGAACATAGGAACCGAACATCTATTAATTAAGATTCTAGCTTCGTAAATTTTGGTGAAATATTTTCAAATTGAGCTTAGAATTTCTAGTAGGCGGAGTAGAAAATATGTTACATTAATAGCAGTATTTAAGTGTTTATTTAGAAAGTTGAAGAAAATAATTAATAGTAGAGGTGGCTATAGCACAGTAGGCTCAGACGGAAGGTAAAATTGATTGAGAGTGTTGGTAGTCCTTAGACATGAACGGACACTCCAAACAAGTTTTAGTTATAATAATTTTTATAAAATAATAAAGTTGTAATACTGTATGTATCTATTCAATTTAAATTATTAAAACTTATCATTTATCAACTTATCCACTGGTCACAGCTATAGTAGGTAATATTACATAGCTATATAGTATATTATATATGCACGCCTGGATTCCTCAATGGGGACACTTATCTCCTTTACTTTTCACGGTGTTTATTAACGGTATTAAACAAGTATATTATCTAATTGCAATTTTCTTATTTTTGCCGATGACCTAAAATTTCCACAATGCATAATTACCTTTTTCTTCAAAACGATTTAAATAACTTAGTGAAGTGGTTGTTATCTCTTGGCTTACATTTTAATGTTGACAAATGTAAGTCCATGCCATTTAGTAGGAGCCACTTAATCGTTGTGTACTTATATACAATAAACGGGTCTACCTTAGTGTCAGTTATCAATACTCAGGATTTAGGTACTATTCTAACACCAACTACTAACTTTCATTTCACGTACACATTGAGTTCATATGTATATAAGGCTCTCAGTTTCAGGCTTTATTAAACGGATAAAAATTAAATTCATACTTGCTGCACCACTGAAAAATATCTATTTCTCTTTGGTACGTTCGACCTGAGAATACTCTTCCATGCTTTGGGATCCATACACTGCATCTAGAGATATTTTGAGATTGAGAGAGTGCAACGGCGTTTTCTTTCCTTTGCGGCTTATGTTTTAAATATTGAGCATCCCGAACACGACTACTCTAACGTCCTAACTACTTTTCACTTAGCACACTAGCAGATAGAAAAATCTAAAATTATCAAGCAAGCTAGTTTATAGTTCTATTAATTCCACAAACGACCTTTCTCAAATGGACTTTAGAGTTTCTGCTTCTCGCTCCCTACATTTCTATGCTAATTTTATCGTCCTTGCTCACTCCACGAACTACGGTCGGAATCATCCAATTCACCATATAATGCGCCTGACTAATGAAAAATCCTCTAATTTTAATTTTTAATTCTTAATTATATTTTTAAATGTATATATACTAGTTTAATATTTGTACAAACTGTAAGTAAACCACTATAGGTTTATTTATTTAAATGTATTCTATTGCCTTACACTTGGTCACTACCACTTATGTTACGTGTAAATAAATCATGATAATAGATTAATAGATCATTTATATTATAATTTTAATTAGTTCAAGTTATTCTAACTAATAGCTATGTATTATATACATTTTTATGTAAAATTGCCCGTTAGGTTTGATGTTAATAAATAAATATTATATATACATATTTTATATTTATTTAGACATGAAAAATGTGGTTTAAGTGTGACTTATAAATTATAACAACTATCTCTCTCTCGTGTGCGCTCACGAATAATAATTCGTAATAATTATATGGTATTAGATTTCAGAAGTTTGATCTATATGGGCATCTGGTACCATTTTATTTAAATTTTATATTATGTATATGGTACACATATAGATAAAACTTCTAAAATCTAAAATCATATAATTATTACGAATTGTTATTTGTGAACGCACACGAAAGAAAGGTAGCTGTTACACTTATTTATAATCAGTGTTGGGCAAGTTACTTTTAAAAAGTAACTAAGTTACGTTACTAGTTATAAAATTAAAAGGTAACTAGATTACTTTTTCGTTACCTAAATAAAAAAGTAATAGCGTTACATTACTTTTTAAATTCAAAATAACTAGTTACAATAACGTTACTTTTAACATTTTTAAATATGTAAAAATGAAAATAATAAAATAAAATGTCAAAAATATCTTTATTTTTTTCTGATAGCCATCAGTCGAATATTATAATATTCAATATCATGCCCACTCCAACTTATTATGTGAAATTATAAAATCGTTAAAATATTTACTTTTCGCAAAGATGATGGGTCATCGGCAATTTTTGACGAATTTATTAGAATAAATTGTATTTTTTATTTATAAATATGTAACGATTTATTTTACAAAGTTACTTACAGATAACTAACGTAGTTACTCTTAAGTCCGTTACGTTACTACCCAACACTGTATTATAATGTATAACTTAGTTATGAGTACACTAAAACCAGTAAATTTTTCATGTTTAAACAAACATGAAATATGTACGTACACATAATATGTAATAATATAATATACCTGATACCTATAATATATAAGTTCAATAATACGTACCAGCTTCGACAAAATGATCTAGTGTAGGAAAGCGCTTCTTTACCCTAGGGCTAATATTAGTGAATACCATAGTCAAGCCCAAACAAACATATCGCATTATTGTTCGTCTCATTAATCGTCCACGTTCGTCCTAATTCAAAAAAAATAAAAATCATACAATATATACTCATTACTCATAAGCTTATAAGTATACAGAAATATTAATTAGGGCTACAGGTTTAAATGTACGTAGCAAAATGTCTAAAAATAAAAGTCAGCTTTATACTATAATATGATCATTAATCATTATTATATATTACTAATATTTCGTAAGAAAAATATCCAATTGGTAAACGGTCCAAAGAGAAAATATCGAAATAAATATGTTCAATAGGTAATGTATAAGCTTATATAAAAGTAAATTAAAAAAAAAATGGGTAGGTATAGCAATGAAAATAAACAGCTAGATAATTAATAATTTTCTATATTTTCAAAAACAGTCAATTAATTGAATAGTAATTTTCTAAACCTTTATCATCGGAATCATATTAAACGTGTTAACTTTAAACGATAGGTTTTAAAATATCACCTATATCCTTATATAGTTATTATTCTGTACGATGGTTTGATTACATTTTGTCTTATACTCTCGATTGATTTGACGTTTATTAATATTTCCGGGTCCACTATTTGTACTAGGATAATTTAGTTCTTTGTATATAATTTTTTGTATCCAGTAGGTAGTAATTAAAAATTATAAGTAAAATTATATTATGTATATCACATTATCATTTTCGGAACATTTTTCTTTTAAACTATTTTGTTGTTAGACTTTTTGTGCCTATAGAACCAAATTTAATGGACTTAATTTCTGGAAATTTTGCCGTGGACATTTAAATAATTGTATAAAACATGCATCGTAATACTTTCATACCTGTCCGTGAATATGTGAGCTCACGTAAACGGCTATTGGATCAGGCCATGGAATTGAACAATATTGGTCCCACCATCGTTGCATGATAATGGATATATAAAAGCCCAGTACAAAGGACAATGGTATTAAGTCACTGTATGTTTTACAATATTCCGATATGCTTTCAAATATTCTTGAATAAAATAAAATAACATACATTTAAAGTATTAGGTATATTGAAAAAATCATTATTTCTTTTATTATTATTATTATAAACTAAATTTTTAAACAATGACTACATTTTAATTTAAAGGAATATTATGATTCCCAAAAAAATAAATGAACGAAAAAATTCGTTATCTACTATAGCTAACTGTTAACAGGCCACTGTAATACATAACTGAATAAAATTTTGTTAAAATAATAAACAATAATTTATAAAAAGCCGGTCAGTAGGGGATGGAAGCACTTCGTTCATTAGGTATTGGTGGTATATATATTGAATTTTCAATTTAATAAATCATTTATTTCCATAAACCGGTTCTGAGCAATATAACAAGTGCATAATTACTATTAGTATTTATATGGCCAATAAAAAAATCGACGTAAATATACATAGTGCTATAGTAAATATTTGGTGTAAATTTCAAGTTTTTGGTATTTTAATTTTCCAATTTGTAACAATTCTAATAGATAGTCTATAAATACTAATAAAAAATTTATAAATATTATATAATAAATAATATTATCAACTATATTAGTCGGTAACCATGACTAGTTTATTTATTATTTTCTACTATATTCGTGTTATTTTCCTTGTAAAAGGTAGTTTTTCGATACGATTTTGAAAACTACTTACTTAGAAAACCAAAAAATGATTTTTATAAAGTACCAATTAGAACGAATTTCTTAACAAACGTCTCCATATTAGAAAACTCTTACTTTACTTCTTTTCCCCGAAAAGTGATCATATATCAATACATTCACGCTCAGAATCTAAATAATGATATTAATATCTAAAAAAATTTTGTGGACACTTATGTACAATGTAGATTGTTGGGGACCAATATATATATAAATGGAAAATAAGTCGAAGGTTTATATTTTACAATAGTAGGTACCAATTTAACTGAAAAACTTTTAAAACATTATAATTCATTTTAATAATTTATTTATAAAATCTAATATCAGGTACTATAGATATTTAAATTATTTCTGTTTTATCATATATATATATATATATATATATATATTTAATTTCGAAAGTTTATTTCTATGTTTAATTGTCAAATTTGTCACTGTGAAAAGAAGTAATCAATAAAAAACCTTATCACGCAGGAAAATGACTAATGGGTAGAATTTTTTTTTTTTTGAGTTTCCGATTACTAAGGATATCAATTAATTGTAGTACCTAAAAATAAATTTATATTATATGAGTTTATAATAGATGACCTATTTACGTACTTCTCATACAGCATAATATTGCATAATATTATAATATTATTATAATATAATATTATAATATCAATATTTTCACAACATTTGAAAAAGGTATTAAAGGTATTAAGGTATTAATTTGTATGAAATTCCAGATGGCCAAAATACATATCCAATGTTTATAATAATATATATATATATATTTTCAAAAAGTATATACATAATAATTATTGTAGTTGGTGTAATAATATTTGGAGAACATATTTTGACCACATTGTTTATTGGTAACATTATTACAATGTTTTCATATAATGTTTCAATAATATTTTTTGGAATACGATTCTACAATATTACATAATAGTTAGTGGATGATCATGAAAATTGAAAAAAAGATTTCGTTTATATTTATGAATATTTAAATTCTCATTGTAGTAATAAATAATCAGATATTTTTTTTGCGTTTACAGGCCATTTAGAAATTTTAGACGGAGGATAGGACTCTAAATAAGGTGGTACTGAGGAGTATCCTTATAGACCTCTCTGACAAGGAAATGAAAATGGAACTCCAAAATAGACATTTTCAAATAAAACTTGTAAAGCGATTTGAAGCCTGTCACTATTCATATAGTCATTTTTGCCTACGAAGAAAACTCTATAGAGGTATACACATATGTGATCTGACCAACCTTTTTTATTTTAAAATAAACATTGACACATATATTAAAAATCAAGTCCCTCGCAGTGCTTTGCCTGCCAGAGATTTGGTCATAGTTTTCAAAACTGTGACTATCTCTCGAGGCGCGTTAAGTTTGCAGGGACCGCAACACTAAGGACCGCACCAAAACCATTGACCGAGATCTCGTCTGCGTAAGCTGCCATGGACCACATACCGCTAACTATAGAAACTTAATATGTATTTATTTATTTGAACGTTCAACGTCTCAAGAGTATATAATATAGTATAGACTATATAAGAAAAAAATAGAAAAACATTATCTCAATTTTGGGGTCTTTATAGCAATTTCAAATTTTGAAATATATATTATATTTTACATTGAGATTCGCTCAGAATCGGTTCATCGAAAATATATTTGAATTATATTAAATTAAATTAAATTAATTTATATTAAATCATATTTTAAAATATAATATTATATTAGCCATTAGGTACATATTAATTATAGAATATTGATATAATGCATCAAATAATCAAATGGCAAAAACATGTTTTGATTGTGCTAAAAAAGATATTTTACACTATTTTACACTCTCCACTACTTCACTGCAGTCACGGGGGAACCGCAATTCCGGTATACCACCGGATTATTCATCACCAATAAGAACATCTTAATACCAAATTTCAATTTACTTCGATAAAAATAAAAATCGACAACTCAGATATACTTATCTCCACAGTTATAATCTCCCAAGATCTCTTGAAATCAACAATCTTGACTTACTCACTAATAACGCTGATTGGTTCATTGTTGCGTGTGACTTCAACGCGAAGTACCTCTTTTGGTACAGCTGTACCCAAAACGCTGCCGGTAACACTTTATTGAATCACATATCGGATGACGGATCATAACCAGGTTCTAAGATATAGTTCTAAGTTCACCATTAACAATCAGTCCCTCCAATCACCAGTCGGCCCATTAACTTGATTCGTTTTCATTTTATTTATCTCAACAAATTTAAGGAGCCATAACAGAAGAAAATATAAACAATTTTTACTTCCACACACATGTAACGACGACTATATTCAGTGAATTTTTTTAAATATCAGTAGAAAAATGTACATTTGCTGCGTGTTGTTAATCATCATTTATTGAATTAAACAAAATTAGTTTAACTTATTCGTTGTCATTTTGTCATGTATGATGTATGTACATTCAATATAATTGTGCAAACATTTTAAACATTATATATATGATAAGTTACCTATATAGACCCTACCTACATTTTTGGCTCAACACAAATGTATGATTAACTTAAAATTCTTAGTTACTTCATGATCTGTTATCTAACCACAATAAATTCTCTACCTTGTTTTTAGGAGTTAATTTCAAAGTTCCAACACCTCCCTTTTGACGATCCTCAGCCCCATAATATGTATCCAGAGAATAATCCTAATTATATGGGAAATGAACCATTTTATAACACTAACAAATGAGTACCCTTTCTTCGGGGATATGATCTGACACCATAACTTAATCATTTTTATTTGTAGATAACATTTGCAATTAATATATTATTAAATTCAAAATTGCCTTGCTTTATTAAATTGTGTATTATATTTGTAATTAAATTATTGTATATGGTATATATATATATACATATAATACATATAAAAACAAATAAAATAGTTTTTGCGTATACTTACCGTTGTTGTTCTTGATTTAATACAAAACGGTACGTCAAATTTAGTGTATAATAACAGAAAAGGAATGCAGCCAAATCGGGCCATACTAATTTGTATATACTGCCTCGCCACCTATAATAATAATAATTAATAATTACAATTTACCAACTATCTTTTAGACAACTTTTTATTATTATTTTAGTTTTCATATAAGTCAAAAATAAAATAAAATATAAAATATATAGACATATAATGTATAAAATACAAGTCAATAGGTACAATGCGTGTGTATCAAATATTAATGTAACAATTAATCACGAGACAACGTTAATATTGTTAAATTAAAACCACATGAATAAAAAAAAAATATATATATATAAATAATTATGATTATTATTATAACATTTTTGGAACAAATCAGCTTTATCATTTTTAATTGATAATATGTTTTATTTTGATTCCGATTATATAAAAATAAAATTACGAAAATGAGTGGTTAAAAAGTTTTTATATTAGTGTAAAGTTAGCACATAATTAAAAAGATCTAGAGGCGAAAATAATGACCAAAAATATTCGGGAATACTCCATGTCCAACAAATTTCGAGAGTAGTCCAACTTCCAACCAATACCCAATAAATTTGTTGGATACATTTAATAACTGTCTGCTATGGATATTGGATATGCTACCAATTTTATGACAGTAGTTGAATTGGAAAAAAAAATAAGAACGGACTCTGAGCTTAGTTAAAAAAATCAGCATTCCGGGACATATTAGAGAAAAAGTAATCTGTGGAGGACTTCGTCCCTTGCACCTTTTATCTAAAATTTTTCAACTAGGGGATTTTTTTAAAAACAATTTAGATTATTAAATAATACGAATAGAATAAAAAAATAGAACTTTTTTTTACATCAACGTTGGGTCACATATTTTCAAGATGGTGTAGCTTATAAGCATTTCTTTTTCAAAACAATTGAACACTTTTCCTTTTAAATGAATAATCGGGGAAATCGTAGATGTAGATCGAAATGTAGTTTTTATATAATTTTTCAACAAATATTTTTATAAATGACTGATAAGCGGTCGAAAAGTTTTAAAAATTATATCTTGTTAATTACACGTCAATTTTTAATGTACGACATTATTAATTTCTAATTTATAAAAATTTTTGGTCATTTTTGGTATAGGTTTCTTGTTCGCTTGAAGAAAACTATCTATAGGTAGTAAGTATACTAGGAAAATCGAAAATTGACTTCTTTTAAGAATCAACTACAATACATTTTCTACCAAAAAGCTTATACTCCCATTAAACTCTTTTTACCTAAACTAAAATGCAAAAAAAAACGACTATACGACAACGGAAAATCCAAAATATAGTGATCGGTGATATAGAAGTAGAATGTAAATCGCCATTCTACTAATAAAATTAAATATAAACAACTACCTAGAATAACTGAAATTTATTGGTGTCGAAATCATTGATTTCTCCATCGTTTTAGGTTTTAGCCATTCACGGATAATGAAGATTATTTATTATCTATTTATGATACCAATATGATTTAATAAGATCAACTATTCCACATTTTATATCATGATTTTTACCTAAAATAATGCAAAAATGGACAAAAACTATTCGTTTTCGTAATTTCACAATTTTTCTAAAAAAAAAAAATTACAATTTAAAAAAATGTTAAATGAAAATTAAAACTGCAGACTGCGTTCGCTGTGTTTCTCGATAAATAAAATAAGGGGTACGATGTTAAACATGAAACAAATTAAGAGTAGCTCCGTCCCCCCTGCGTTTCTCCCTAAATCCACCACTGAGTAACATTAAAATGTTATGACTTTAATAATAATAATTTTAGAAATTTTTAAATACATATTCATTTAGCTCGTCGGATAGGATACTGGTAATGAATATACCTATATAATTTGAAAGGAAAAATAAATTATTGAATTCAATAAAACGATTTTGAATGGAGCTTCGGTGTTATAATAAAAATTTTAAAAAATAGATAACCATGACTATTTTATTTGTTATTTTATTATTTCTCCTACATTAAAAAAATATTTCCATTATAAAAAGTAGTTTTTCTTTACGCTTAAGGAAACTTTTGAAAAAAAAATTTAAAAAGATCTCTTTAAATTACCAATTAGAACTAATTTTCTATCAAAAAAGCTTTTTACTCTAGAACTTTTATTTGGCTCCTTCCATCAAAAAAAAAAAAAAAAAAAAAAATGTATAGACATTTAAAAAATAAAAAAATAATCTTAAAACTAATATATTTTTCGCTTCACTCAGAATCTTAAAAAATGGCAGATATAGAGATGAAACCCACCCACTTCGCTCGTCAGGTTAGATATTAGTAATGGATTAAATTATTATATCCATTAGTAATGGATAAAAGTATATGATAAATCATTGTATTCTAAAAAAACGATTTTGAACGAAACTCGGTGTAATGTAACTATAGGTATAACTATAAAAAAAAAAAATAAATTGAAATTTTCATGACATCGCCGTAATATATAGTAGGTAGGTATAATCATTGTAATTTTTTAAAAATATTTTTCATTTTATTTTAAATGTTATTTTTTAACTTTTTCTAACAATTTCCTGTTATAAAAGGTTAAAACGGAAAATTGTTTTACGTTTAAGAAAACTACTGGGAAAATAAAAATTTGACCTCTGGAAATATCATCTAGAATACATTTGGTAGGTATATCAAAAAGGTTCTTTATAGCAAAACTCCTACTTGACTTCTTTAAAAAATAAACATCATTGTAAGACCAATAGATTTCCTTGCTCTGCTCAAAATATAAAACAACATTTTTTCGATAAAAAAAAAAAAAAATTAAATTCCTGAATACCTAATAATTTAATATATAAATATAAATTTCCCATACATGCGTCCTTCGTTCTCCGAGGCGGGGTTATAGTAACATTTTGAAAAAAAAAAAAAAACGTCATTATAATCAGATTACTATAGTATGTTAGTATACCAATTAATTGTAGTAATAATAAATGAATATTATACGAGAATTATGTAGCATTATAGGACGTAGGTACAATAGATTACATTTACTTATAGGACATAATGATAATTTCATATTAATGCATTTTCGCCGAGTAGGATAGAGGATATTATTTTAATATTGCTCTCTATCGTCTCTATTCAGGAACGCTACCCGTTACACAAACCATATGTATATACACATGGTCTATCCATTGTGTATTATCTAAGGTTATAATACCAAACAATAATTATATTATTCATATATAAACGTTACTCATCGTAACTAAATAGAAAATACTTTATAAAGCGTTCTAAAAACCATGTCACCGAAATACGAGCCAGTGGGCTATTTCTATATAGTATTTTAATGAATGTTGTTACGCACCAACGCAGAGATTTTTTTGATTTTTTATACATTCGTTAAAAAGTGCATAGGAAAACAAAGTGAACATAAATAATTCATTATATTTCTCGTAATGCACATTATAATATATTAAACGCATATTAATAGTAAACTGCACTTTTTACATTCCCCGCTACACAATCAGTGTCAATAAAGCCTGATAAGCGATAATTATATTATATTATAATAAATAATAATGTATGAATTTCGTTTACTCATTTTTAAACCAAAAATTAACTTGTCAAAAACATTTAATGTTTGTAATTTTTACCGTTTCGTTATCGTAAAATTATATTCGTTTCCAAACTGGTTTCTCCGCTCTCCACCCCATATTTGTATTTGTATTTTTTATAAAATACAAATAACATCATACTGTAAGCATCATCATCAATGGTGTAAGGCATAGAAGACGTGAGAAACGGGGTTTAGTGGAAGTTGGAGACTAGGGTGACCGACCCCAAATAATTGAAGGGCGGATAAGTGACTATGAATATACCTACAACATCTGGCGACATTTTGGTAACAAATATTTACCTGTTGTCTATGTTTGATAAAGAATATAAAATAATAAATACATTTAAATACTTCTGGGTTTTCAATATAGAGTAATTTAGATTATTATCATAATAAATACAATCAAAATCATAACACTCGGCACTATACTTTTCAAAAAAAAAAAATCAAGTCGTTATTTTATACTTAAAAATGTTCATTCATTGTAATTAATCCAACATTAGTAAACGTGATAATCAATTAAAAGTAGAAAAAATGTGAATTTATATTAAACATACTTGACAATTTATACATTCGTTTAAGGCTTTATGATTGTAAATAATATAAATAAATATTTATGAAATTAATTTGTATTTTATTGTATGAAATAATTATAAATGTATTTTAATTATCATTATACATCTACTTTTTGTACATACATCATATTATGGTAGTTCCTACATTTATCCATACAAAGACCGGCGTATGGTCAAGACACTTGTCACACCGCGAGATTAAAAATATATTGACCAACAGCACTTATATTACTGATTAAGATAAAGTTTCAAATTTGTCTAATCAAAAGGTATAGAGATAACGCATGCGTAAATTACACTGGATAAGATTAATCTAAACTTAAAAAAGCCTGTGTAACCATTGCTACTCGCTCGTGACTAATGTAGGGTCATAAAACTAGTAACTGGAATAAATACCTTGTATATTTTATAATCATTTTTAAATATATTCGACACTACCATAAAATAATAATATTATACAATAGAAAAATCTATTTTCACAACTACATAATAACACACATCATACATATTGCGTGACAAACACGTTATAAAAGAAAAAAATCAATGTTACTAGAAATTTGGTTAAGTATAATGAAAGAACTCCCAAGTAAAAAAGTTATGAAACTAAGTTGTTATTATAAAATGGAACGTGGAATAAATTTCTATGTCTTGTTACTAGTACGATATTCACCAATATTACACATGAACTTACATAAATAATAATGCAATACAGGGGCGTAACGCTAAATGGTGCCCCCCCCCCAATTGTAATGGAATATCGGAAAACGGAAAGAAGTTGAAGACCTTTTTTTTTTTCTTATTTACGTTTCCAAATTTAACACACTGCCCCCAAAAAATTTACTTCGCTATACCTACGCCCTTGATGTAATATGAAAGTTCTATTGCTTAAGTGTGAACTGCGGATTACCGATTTTGAGCTATTTATAGCAATTATACATTTTATGATTTTTATATTATAAGAGTAGTAATTTTAGGTTTTATTACGTAAAAATGTATTATAAAGTTAGTCAAAATATATAGGACATAGGTATATTGAAAATCGATAATTAAAATTTTTTTACATCGTTTTTTAGCAAAATCTTTTATTTTACTGCAAAATATTGAACAAAAATCGATTTTGGTTATATGGTAATTTAATTGGTAAATAATTATTTTAGAGACTTGTAATATTTGTAAAGAATACTTTATTGAAGTGGTTTTTTGGAACTCAAGTCATGAAGTAAAAATTTGTCAGCCGGATTTAGCTCAGAAGTTATGACAATATTTAAAGTTTTTATGTTTTCACTATGTTTTCTTATTATTATTCATTTTGCTCATTAGGTACCTTTTAATTATTTAATGTGGTGTTTCATAATTAATCGGGAGATATTTTAAATTTAAATTGCCTGAGTGAGTGAAGCGAACGAGTGACACCTCTAAACTCATGGTGCACGAAAATAACGAGAAAAATGTGAAAAAGTTAAAAAAAATGAATTTAACTTGATGGAGTTTATAGTCATCATTTTTTGTAATAAAACTAGGTCCGTTCATAAAATTCTGGCTGCAAAATAATTTTTATTCATGAAAAATACACAGGCAGGCAGTTATGTTTAAAAAAAAATCGGATTGTCTGGTATATCAGAAAAGTTTCGTTTATATTTCATATAAAGGTCAAGAAAGGCCTAGGCCTCTCCGGCACTCCTTGAAGTTGCCATTGCATATACACTGTACAGTACATATAATGTTATAAATATATATGAGCATTGTACGAGTATTGGTTTAGACAGTGGTTGAATTGGAAAAAAAGTAAGGACGGGCGCTCTAGGCTTAGTTAAAAATCAGCGTTCCAGGACATATTAGAGAAAAAGTAAGCCGTGGAGGACTTCGTCCCCCAGACCTCCCTATCCAAAGTTTCTCAACCGGGGGAAATTTTTAAAAACACTTTTATATTATTATATTATAACACGAATAGAGTATAAAAAATACAACATTTTTTTTACATCAATGTCGGGTTTACATATTTTCAAGAAAGATTTGTGAAGGCATTCGCCTCCTCTATCAAAAAAATTGAACATTTATTCCTTATAAATTAATTATCGAGGAAGCTGTAGATGTAGATGTAGAACGAAATGTAGTTTTAATACAATTTTTCAAAAATTTTTTTTATAAATTACTGATGAGCGGTTAGAAAGCTTTGAAATTTGTATCTTGTTAATTAATTATACGTCAATACGTCAATTTGTCAGTGCTACTGTAAATAATGTGTACATTTCAAGTCTCTGGCATTAATACATTCTGATGCGTAATAATTTTTGGTTATATAATTTGGTATAGATTTTCTGTTCGCGTAACAAAATATGTAATATATAAATGGGAATATATCAAAAATTGTCTTTTTAAAGTATCAACTACAATACATTTCCTATCAGAAAGCTTATACTCCCATTAAACTCCTTTTACCTAAACTAAAATAGGAATAAAAACGACTATACGACAACGGAAAATCCAAAACATAGTGATCAGTGGTAGAAGTAGAACGCAAATCGCCATTCCACTGATAAAATTAAATATGTAAACAACTACCTAATAACAGAAATCTCACACTGATTTTGCCAATATTTCACCATCCTTATAAGATAATGAAGAATATTTATTACCTATCTATAATACCAATATGATTTAATAAGACCATTTAAAATTGTATATCGTGATTTTTATCTAAAACCAATTATGCAATAAGGACAAAAACATTTTTTTTTTTCGTAATTTCACTATTTTTCCAAAAAAATTTACATTTTTAAAAAATTAAAACAGATACTGCGTTTTCTGCGTTCTTTGATAAACAAATAAAGGGGTACTCTGTTAAACATAAAAAAATGAAGAGTAGCTCCGTCCCCTGTGTCTCTCTCCAAATCCATCACTGGGTTTAGAAAATAATTCTTATTGGTTTATAAGGACATCGTACCTACAAACTTCCAATGAAAAACTTGCAATAGCATTTTTCATTTTTATCAACTTACAAACATGTTAGAAACACGAAACAATAAACAAATTATAGCTAATAATATTATCTAGCAACCTACGTAGCCTTTTTTTTTCGAAGTATTCATTTTTTAACGATTTATAATTATTGAAAAAAATGAAAGAAATTGATTTTTCAACAACTCATAAAACGTGATGCACACATCAAAAATCGAAAAGGTCGCTTGATAATTTTGTTTTTTATAATTCATTTTTAATTTTATTTTTCTACGCAATATTCTCAAATTGTTTAAAATGAAAAATGGGTAAACATTGTTTTTTTTTTTTTTTTTTAAACAAATATCGCACTGACAATAATAAAAAAATAGTATTGATGCAAGGCTACTTTTATAATTTCCTTTTAAAATATATTAAAATTGTTGAATTTTCATTTTTCTTAAAATTTCATTATGTATTACGTCAGCACATTTTTGGATTTTTTAGAACTCCCCTCCTCCTTGTCAGCAAATTTCAGCATGCGACAGACCCTCCCTTCTCCTAGAGCTTACTTAATACTTGAACTCCCCCAAAAATTTTTTCCTATGAAAATGATTCGTACTCATTTTTACTCATAGTAATTAGAAATGAGAATCTAAACAGCTACATATTATTTATAATAATAGTCTCCTCCCCCCCCCCCCAAAAAAAAAAAATCACAGACACGTAAAACTAAAACAGGTACCTATCAAATCGTTTAATGAATTAAATATGCAAAGTACGCAACTATTTCTCCTGCTATATCATTTGTTTAAAAATAATGATTAATTTATACTACCTAACGAAATATAAGTACATAACAATTAATAATATAATATAGTGTATAGGTAACAATACAAAATTATAATAGTTACGTATTATTACGTCAAGTATACATTATAGTATGTATATAATATAGGTAACCTATAACCTATATAATATACTTGTATTATACAAGTGTCGACTAGTTTATTATTATTATTATTATTATTATTAGAAATAATGTTTATTTATTTATTGTTATGATAAATATTTGCCGTGAATAACCGCAAATATAATCAATCATTTCTTGAACTCTTAGAAGGTTTAGATATAATATATTCTTTAAGGGTAATATACCTACCTATATGTATTTCTATGGAATAATAGGTATCTACCTCATTTTACGGCTACATAATATATAATAGATATTATGTCAGTTTCTTATTATTTTTTATATTACAGTATTTATACAGTATGCATTATTCAACTACAATTAATGAATGCATTTGTCTATAAAGTAATATTATATTACCCGTAAATGGTATACAGGAAGTTTTTGAAATTATATTGACTATAATATAATAGTGTCTATATAGTCGGTAATGAGTAATGTAACTAATCTAACTTATAGGCATGTACCTTACGTACGTAAATAATTCAATGAAAACGAGGTAAATAGGTATACTCGTACGTGGCTATGCGTTATGATTGCGCACATTGAATAATATAGACGTTCGTTTCCAATTTTTATTCTTTTGATATTGTCGTTCAACTATCGAAATTATTTTCGTTTTAACTCATAGGTACGGGCGAAACCGACCTGCAGCTAGGAATAATCCGCACAGTTTGTCGCTACTATAGAAAAGGATCCTATTAGCTCAATGCACACTTTTTCTCCTGGATCACACAAATATATTTTGTTGTGAATAGGGTACCAAAATTTAACGGGTCAGCCGTGAAGCTAAATATTATTTTGATTGATATGATTTTTTAAAATTTTTTTTCGAATATTGAACACACTAATATACAGGACCTCGTATAATCAATAGAGACGTATCTACATATATATGCACCTATACCGATATACGAGTATACGCAATACGCATATTATACATGTTTTTTGTTTCTAGATCTGTTTTTTTGTTCTATAAAAATAATACAATTATCTTGGTTTTTTATTCTCTTGCAGTGTCCAATTAACACGTGTGTGAAGTTGGCTCTAAACGTAAACGCTCTCAAATTTCTTGTAACCTTTTCATTTTAATTTGTTACAGACTTTTTACAATTTTTAACCTCACCGATTTCAAGTTATACCTACAGATTTTCTCAATGGGGGGAGGGGGGAAACTTCATACAACCCTCCCCCATAAGTCCAGATTGCTTCTAACATATTTTATTAGGTATATTATTTTTGATTTGTAACCCATGTTTTAGAACTTATAACTTCACCATTTCAAGATATAAACATCCCAAACAAGTCAACAAAATCATCCGAAACAATTTATATATTATTACACTAAATTTGTAATTATTTATAAACTTACCGTTTCCGAGATATAAGAATTGCAAGTTGGGGGACCGACCACTCATGTCGACGAAATCATTCAAAATAATTTGTAACCGTTTCCATGCAAGTTATACTGAGTTTCTCAAAGTGAGGTCAACTTCACTCAAACCTTCTCCCTCATATTGCCCAAATTGCTTCAAATAAATTTTATTATATTCCTTTTGATTAGTAACTATTTGTATAATATGGGGTAAGTACCCAGAAAACAAAGGGTATAGTGATATTTTTTGATTTTCTTAATAATTAGGATTAAAGTTCACGTGTTTTCACAAATCAAAGCACAAACATTTGCACATTTTTAAGATTGTTATAAATATATATGTTAATATAAAAAGTTTTTTTTATGAGATATTGTAAAATTTTAACAAGAAATTTGTGATCTATGGATCTATAATTGAATCTTGGGCTCACTTATAACCCTTTACTTCAAAAGCATACCTAATGAACATTATTATAGAGAAAAATATAAAAATAAAAAGACTGTTACAATGTTAAAAAGCTGTTTAACATACTTTTCAATGACCTTTTCTTTTAGTATACCTAATATAATATAATACTTATATTTTATTATGTTACCCATTTTGGAATGCTCATATCTTGGAAACGGCAAGATTACAAATTCTAAAACGTTGATAACAAATAGTTACAAATAGAAAAATATAGAAAATTTAACTTCAACTAAACGATATTTTTAAAGATGGGCTCTATTAAGATTGCAGGGCCGTTTACCTTCATCTATGTTTTCGTAGACTATTTTTGGAACATACAACCACGTATACTCTATATACTTTATAACCCAAACTAAAGAAATATTTATTGTCGTTGGTTATTATTGTTATTTATTATTGGTAGATATAAACAGAATTGCGGTGGCAAAAAAGTAAATACATACTTAAAAAATTTTCATTGATATTGTTGTTAAACTTGTTAATGACAAAATATTTTTTTGAGCAGCGGGGTAAGCTTCCGTGTATTTTTCAAGGATTATTGAATTACTATAATACTAGTGAAAAACCTACCGGATGAAACTCCTTATATGTATATAAGTACAACAACTTTTGAGTGAGACTACTTGAAAGTAGTACAACACTCTTTGAGTGCGAAACTTTGGATGTGTAACTCCTTTTTGCTGTTTTGAGTGCAACACCTCATTATATGAGGTTGTTCCATTATATTATATGGAATATTACTTTTGACTGCAAATTGTATACCTTAATTTATGTATTTTATCGGGATCCGTAATAGTCTGTGACCAAAGTTTTTTGGGAAATAATATTAAATAATAAATAAATTATTTAATTATTATTAATTATTTAATAAATTAATTTTTTAAAAATTCGGCCTGCGGCAGAAAATATCCTGTGCGTTTTATATTATTCACCTCTAAATTATTTTCAATGAATAGGTTAACAAAGTAATAATCCGTATATTTATGAGAACTATCGCATAACCTAACCTAACCTTATATCTGAGTCAAGTGAGTGTAATGGGTTTTACACGACATCATATCATTATATTTAATTTAATTTAAATGTTGAAAAACGCCACGAGTCTGATGATTTTAAATACATTTACCATTAAATATAAAATGGGTAAAATAAAATATAATAGCCAGTATATCTATATTCTGCACATATGAATAATTATCGTTCTTGGGTTTTTATACAACCGCTGTAACTTGGTGCAAACGTTCAAAAGTCCGATAAAACATCGTTATATCTATGATTAAAGTTCTAATAAAAGTTCACCCAATTGTATCAATATAAATTTAATTAAAATTATGAAAAATCCTACGGAAGATTTGAAAATGATTAAAATTAAATATAAAAATTAGTAGGTATCTCATCTAAATATGTATAGTATTTATAACGTACAATTTAATCAAATATTTGAATCTACAATCTACAATACGTAATTCAATTGAATAGAAAAAAAATATTAAATAGTAAAAATCATCACGATTAGAATGTTAATAATATTTATTATACGATTTCGTTCACATACCGCATACATCGGATAAACATTCATTATCTTCGCAAACGCCGTGATTGCTAAAAAAATATTGCAAAAAATTGGATCAGCGGAGTAGGATTCGACACGAGACCCGTTCCTAAAGTTCGTTTAATCTAACTATTCCTATCTCACCCGTTAAAATTTCTCATACTCAACAATTCAGACAACGAACGACTTCAAATCTCGACAGCAGCGGTTACGGTTCATGTACACATATTTTTATGATGTACCTATTTTAATGGTGTATAAACCTCCATATTTATTAGTTGTTAAACCTGATGCCTAAGTTCAAAATATATTTAATTAATTACTCACAAATATAGAATTACGCGAAAATTGGTTGATCAAGTGCGCATCTAGCTTTCCCAACTACGTAAAATAAGCCCAACTGTGATTTAAAATAAGACCTTTTAGCATAAAAACCTTCCAAGAAACGAGAATCCGGTGTCTGTGATACCGTAAGACGTTGGCAATGTTTGTCAAATCCGATTTTGGGAGTTCGGGGCGATAAGACTACAGCACGGCAAAGTCGAGTGATTGCTTTTGGAAACTCGTATTTTCTTTCCGGCTCGGACAAAACGCGTGAATACGGACAGACGAAAAACGAAAAAATCTAACGTTAAAGGAAAAAGAAAGAGCGTGAGCAAAAACGGGCCGGAGAATTAAATAAATAATCGAAGACACTTCTCATGGAATAAATGGTTAAATTTTTTTTACCATTTTATATGTAAGACGAAAAGCTCCAAAATCCCTAAAAGAGATGGAGGAGGTTAGGTTAGGTTAGGTAAAGATATTTGAAACGTTATCATCTTACAGTGGACAATTTACTGAGTTTGGGAATCGAGGATATCAATAGCAAAGACAGGATACCGAGACTGTTAATCGTATATTTAAAATATAATCCATCCTGCTTTAAAGTGAACCTATATGACTATGAAAAGTAGAAAATCCTATATGACAATGACGGGTAGAAAATTCTATACCACTATGAAGGGTAGAAAATTCAACTACAATATTTTATAAAATTATATACGTATATATGTGGAGTAGTTTAACCTTATAAAGAAATAGTTTTGCAAATAAATTAACTTAAGGCACAAAGAAAAATACAATTTCATATTATGGGAACAAATTAAGTTAAAAGGGTGTCGCACATTTAGAGTGCATTATTAAACATTGACCTGAAAACTGTACCTAATACCTACGTTTGAACGTATAATGAGAAAGACTTGTTTTTTTCTTGTTTTTACTATCTTTATTAACGTTGGTGAAAAAAATTCAAAAGGCCATTCAAAGAAAAAATGTACCTATTGAATGTGTGTGCAGTATGATAATTAAGGATATTTTAAAGAATGCATAACACCTAAAGATGTCATTTGAATTTCATATAAAACTTTTAAGTGTTTAAGATTCTGAGTCTATTAGCTGTACATAGAAAAGGGGTACACAATTGAGAACACTGCGCACAATAAAGAACTAGATAACTACACTTGCAAAAAAAAATTCCGATTAAGGACATTGTTCAATGTTGCCATTTGCCATATTTATATTTATACAATCTACTCACAATATATACTCAAATTTATAAATCGTATATAGACAAGATATTCTTAATTTAACATACCATTTCGCAAATTAATTTTGATACATTTCATATTAATTTTAAGACTCGATTTTTTGACATAGATCCAAATTTTAATAATATTACACATTAAACATTATTGTTTTAATATGACTATAATAAAAGTTGTAAATTTTTTTTTTTTTAGTTAAAATAATAATTTATTATTAAAAAAACAAACTTTATTTGTATAGATTTTTTTAGATATAAAGAATTTTAAATGGCTTATGTATTCGTATTATAACTCCTAAAGCCTATATTAAATAAGTAATATTGATGATATTTAATTACATTTTAAAAACATATTTATCTATAAAATTTGTCTAAAAACTATATTTTACTATACGTATACCTATACGTAAATAAAACTAATTTTCAACTATCAACAAACGGTTTAGATAAAATGAAATATTCAGAAGTAAAACCTATATACGAAATAATTTAGATGCCTATAATTATATATATTTAATATATAAATAAATAATTTTGAATTATATTAATATGTAATTACTGAACATTAATACATGCTCGTTTTTCAAATTTAAAATTCAAGACTCCTATTTGACTCCTTCTGGTCGAGAAGTTACTCACAGAAAAAATAAATAAATATTGATGTAATACCACTCGCTTCGCTTAGAATTTAAAATGTCAAAACATTTTATCTATTGATATTTATTACTAAATTAATTTTTCTATATAATATCTACTTTACTTTAAACACACAATTTTTTTTTTTTTTTTGTTATTATGAGTATTAAATTATGAAGTATAATATCTTGAGCACATCATATAAAAAAAATACCAAACACTAATATATTATTGTATAATAATAATAATTTAGGCGTAGGGAATGTGGCGTGCCCATCGCCCGATACACTTCGCAGTGTATCGCAATAGCCCCACACTGCCTTTAATTAGGTGGTGTGGACTGGTCCTCCAGGTTGGAGGTTTAGCGCAGGGCTAACAACCCTGCCTTGTAAAAATCTTTTGTTCAGGAACCAAACAACAACAAGCCTCGGACATATAGATTCAATGGAAAAACGAACGGACACAGGAAACAGGATTTACTCTTTGGAACATGGAATGTACGGACAATGTTCCAACCTGGAACAGCTATAAGTGTAGTCAAGGAAGTTGAGAAGTATAAAGTCAAGATAGTAGCATTGCAAGAAATCAGATGGAGTGACGAAGGAACCATAGACATAAATGATACCACTATTCTGTATGGCAAGTGCAATGAAAGACGACAGTTTGGGGTTGGTTTCGCAGTACACAAAAGCCTAGTGCATACGATAAAAGAGTTCAAAGTTATCAGCTGTAGAATAGCTATTCTTATAGTTAAGGCCAAATTTTTTGATATAGTATTTATAAATGTACATGCACCAACGGAGGAGAAGTCACAAGAGGAAAAAGAAGAATTTTACGCTGAGATAGAAGATATCTTATCGAGAATAAACAATAGCAAAATACAAATTATACTGGGGGATATGAATGCAAAGATAGGAAAAGAACAGTTCCTTAAGCCTACTATAGGGAAGTATAGCTTACACGATATAACAAACGATAATGGTATGAAACTAATAGACCTTGCAACTGGCAAAGGATTCAAGATAATGAGCACAATGTTTCCCCATAAGGATATACATAAAGGTACGTGGAGATCACCAGATGGACAACATGTCAATCAAATTGACCACATCCTAGTTAATGAGAGATTCACAAATGCTGTCAACGACGTACGAGTATATAGAGGAGCGGATTGTAACTCGGACCACTACTTGGTAGTTGGGAAGCTCAATGTCAAGCTGAAGGCGAGACAACAGATTGATAACTCCAACTGTGTTAAATATGAAATAACAAAGCTCGAGAATGAAGAGATATGTAAAGTTTTTCAAACCGAAGTGGGGAGATTAACACAACTAACAGATATTAATGAGACTCATACTATTGAATCCCTTTGGGTGATTATAAAAAACATCATTACAAAAACATCAGAGGAAATCATCGGAAAACAAGGGAGAACTAAAAGGAAACCATGGTTTAATACAGTGTGCCAAGAAGCCATAATAAGAAGAAAAGAGGCGAGATTAAAATGGTTAACGGATACAACAAACCAACTCAATGGAATAAGATACACTACAAGAAGAAAGGAAGCCCATAATATATGCAGAGGAGAAAAAAGGAAGTATTTAAATAAAATTATAGAAATGGCAGAATCAGATCACAGAGCACACAGAAGTAGACAACTATACCAGAAAGTGAATGGGATGAGAAAAGGATATAAAGGACATGAAACATTTATAAGAAATAAGGATGGAGAACTGTTAACAACAAAGATGGAAATAACAGAAAGATGGGCAGAATATTTTGAACAGTTGCTTAATGGAGAAGACCCCGAAGAAATCTTTGATTGTATACAAGAACAACCCAATAATTGTGAATATGAAACACCTACAGTACAAGAAATTAAGACCCAAATTAAGAGATTAAAAAACCATAAATCACCTGACGAAGATGGTATACAAGGCGAAATCCTAAAATATGTTGATGAAACAATGATTGAGATGATTCATAAACTAATTGAGAAAATATGGAATACTGAAGAGATCCCTAAAGACTGGAATATGGCATTAATTTGCCCAATACACAAAAAGGATGATAAAAAAGAATGTAACAACTATAGAGGTATTGCCTTAGTGAATATAACTTATAAAATTCTATCGTATTGCATTCTAGACAGAATCAAGCCTTTGGCGGAAAATATTATAGGTGAATATCAAGGTGGTTTTAGAGAAAATAAATCCACAATAGACCAAATATTTATTATAAGACAACTAGCTCAAAAAACCTGGGAATTCGATCAAGAACTACATACACTTTTTGTAGATTTCAAAAAGGCGTATGATAGTATCAACAGAGAAAGTATATACAAAATTTTAGAACATTTCCGAATCCCACAAAAACTTATAGGATTAATTAAAGCCACTTTAAATAGGACCGTGGTAAAAGCGAAAGTTGGTAACGTACTATCGAGAGAAGTTCTGGTGAATACAGGCTTACGGCAAGGTGATGCACTATCCCCAATTATTTTTAATTTAGTTATGGAAAAAGTAATTAGAATGATGAATATCTCACCGGATGAAGGGGTGGAACTCGATAGAACATCAATAAGTATTTTAGCATACGCAGATGATATAGTACTTTTAGGGAATAATATAAATACAGTGAAAAGTCTGTGCGAAAGACTTATAACAGCTGCGAGA
>JAIPRL010000170.1:172404-191554 GCA_025469235.1 Pemphigus obesinymphae
AGACACTTAAAGTTCAACTATACATCACACTAATAAGATCTATAGTACTATATGGAGCGCAATGCTGGACTGTAAGGAAAAGTGAGGAGTCAAAACTGAGAGTTTTTGAAAGGAAAATATTAAGAAGGATATATGGACCATGTCGTGACCCGCAAACAGATGAATGGCGTAAAAGACACAATGAGGAGTTACATGACCTGTATAACAGACCGGATATAGTAAAGGAAATAAAAAGAAGAAGATTGGAATGGGCAGGTCATGTGTGGAGGAAACCTGATGCTATGACAAAGACGGTCTTACAAGAGAATCCAAGAGGGAAAAGACCACTAGGAAGACCCCGAATGCGATGGGAGGATTGTGTCAAAAAAGATGTAACAGTTTTCTACCCGGAGGAAGATTGGCATATGCTAGCGCAAAATCGTGAAGGATGGAGGCATTTATGTTTGGATGTATGCTCTAAAAGGCCGTAAACAAAAAAAAAAAAATAATAATAATAATAATAATATTATATATTTTAATATATTTAATATATTCTAGTATATTAGGTATGTTATATTTAGCTGAAACATGAAACATTTAATATTAAAATTAATAAACATATATTATTGTTTATTAATTTTCATTTTTTTTATTTGTATTGCTATTTTGTTTTTTTATTATTTATTTGTAATCTGATGATGACTTATGGTCAAAACTATATAGTTGTTACCTATCTTTTTTTGAATACTCTATAGGCACATTTCCTTTTTTTATATACTATATATATTGTTATTATTCTTATAATAAATATTTATTTTTATTTTTATAAGAATATTATAAATTTTTTGAATAAATTGAATTTTTAATTTTACTTAAATATATTTAAAAAAAAAATGTTTCAATTGGCCCCAAATTTGTGGATTCATTATTACAATTTTTAGGGTTGGTTTTTCTAGTACATAGGTATATTTTATAAATAACAAATAACATCGAAACTAAACTTTTTTTCATAACTAATAATAATTATTAATTAAGAATCAGAATAGTTCATAAAGTAAGATGTATATAGGAGTATAATATAATTAAAACAAAATCATTTCTAAACTATATACCTTATGACATATGTACACGTGCATTTTAACAACTATAATACCTATATATATCCTCACAAAATACTATTTGGAATAGACACGTTATTATAAGAGTATATACTTAGTACTCCCACATCTGCACAATACGATCGAAAACAACGAACCATAAATTATCTCAATACACTATAGTAATTAGTTGTATTATTGTATGAACAAAAATATCGGTAATATATTCGTATACATATAGGTATAAGGTATTAGGTTATTATCAAAATATTTATGGAAAAAATTACCTCCCATCTCAAAATTTAGTTTTACACCATAGAAATGTCTCCAATAGATTAGAGTGATTATATACGTCCTGTTTTTTCCCCGGAAAATTTTAAACGGAACGCTTTTTGTCCCACTTTTGGAAGTGACGGTTCTGTTTTTGTGTTATCTATACCGTTCTTATTTTAGTAGAAAATTATTACGATATTCACTTTTTTTTTATTATTGTCCCATTTTTAACTTTCAAAATATAGTCATCCCTAGCTTAGATATCGTAAAGACCAGTGGAGCCAGGGCGCAATGGCCATAGACGCCCAATTTGTAGGGGTGAACCTGAAAAGTATTGATAATCTTTTTTTTGTTCATCAACTTTTGTATCGGCAAAATGTACTTATTTTTTTATTAACTATAGATTTTGCATTTTTAGAGGTGATTTTAGATTTTAAGACTTAAATATTTGAAACAATATTAATAGTTTGTTTATACATTGCAGAGTTATTAAATGTACTGAGTATTTTATAATTGGCAACCCCTAATACTTATGTATATACGTATATATATATAGTATATTACGACCAAGCTTAGCTTAGAATCGTTTTAAAGAAATAAATTAATTATTGCTTTTGATTTCAATACATCCATTATGAATACATCCTAAAGTAATTCCATCCCCTATTGACCAGCTATTTAAAATTGTCTATAAACTATGAAAAATGTCCAATAACTTCTAAAAATGAATAAAGATTACCAGATATTTTCAAAAATATATACCTACACTAATTTCCAGAAGTAGTATAGGTACTTTCGAGTTAGATTTAATATTATTATAAAGTTTATTAAATATTATGTTTCAGTAACGGGTCATTTCATGCCAAATCAACCAAAAAATCTCAAAATACAACCTGACCATTTTAGATCTCAATGAAACTTTTTGAGATCGTTCTCCTTAAAAAATTATAAATTAAAATATATTTTTAGAATTTTTTTATCTTATTGGGTTTTGCTGTAGTTAATTTTTAAACTTTTGAAAAATAGTCATTAATAAAGTCTATAAAAATAGTCATTTTTTAAAATAAACATTGACTTTTAAAATCTTGAATTACTCAAGTTTTATTAAGCCTAGAGGGATGTTTAACCCCTTATTTTATAAGGTTTAATATGGTATGTTAATTAAATATGCTTAGGGGAAAAATTTGTTTTCCTTTTCAAAAAATTCATTTTTATTTTTTTTAAGATAGTGTTTTTAAAAATTTTATAAAGAATATATGTTTTTGAAGTGTATAGGCTTTATATCCTGAAATTTATAGAGTGAAATCTCAATTGAATCGGGAGATATGACAAAATATTGAAGTTTATTATACCATAATTATTTATTATTATGTTAATCTTGTTTATACCTAACTTATTTAAAGCTAAAATATATATTTTTTCAATTTTTTTAAAACACCATCATGAAATTTTTTTAAATTTTATCTTTGAAAATTCAAAAAAATATACTTGTCACCAAGTATATTTAAGTAGAATATCATATTAAACCCTATGAAATTATCTTTAAAATAAGGGGTCAAATATCTCTAGGCCTAATCGAGCTTGAGTAATTGAAGATTTAAAAAGTTAATGCATGCCAAAAAACTGTTTTTCAAAAATTTTCAAATTAACTTCACTAAAACCCAATAAGATAAAAAAATTCTAAAAATATAGTCTTATTTATATCATTGGAGAGAATAATCCCTGTAAATTCATTAAATTGTCAGTTTCAGTGACTTGTTGATTTGGTATGCAATGACCTTATTACCGTTTATTACACGTCTGTAAATTGCAGTGCTGCGGGAGTATAATATTGCATCTGTATACATTGTAGCGATAATGTCATATATATGATCTACTGAATTACGTAATCTATACTATTTAGATAAAAAGAAAAATAGTACCCAAGGAAAATCTTCTAGTTATCTGAAAATACGGAAAAATGTAAAATTTACGCAGTTCCATTATAAACCTATGGGTAATATATTTTATTTAGTATTTAAAAATGTTGACCATTTTTATGCTAAATTAAAATTTTGCAGGTATCAAAAGTATGTTATTTTGTTAGATAACATTTTTAATTTTCATTTTGAAGATGTGATCATTTAACACAAACTTAACAAAAACATAGTATTCTATTATTCTAATATTATATTTTGAATATTGGAAATATTCGTTAGCGGAATATTGTATTTACAATTATTTTGATTGAACATTTTCGGGTTATCGTTATTGCCATTTTATTAAAACGTACGCGTACAGGGATATCAAAAATATACATATGTTTATATTACATTTAATATTTTTGCGTTTTAATATAATTTTAATATATAATTTAATGGTATGACTTTAATATATTGACCGTTAATTGACTACACGTTCGTATTCAGAGTAGGGTAGAGTAGCTCCGCAAATCCGAACAATAGTTAATATTTCTAATAAATAAAGATTTTAAATATAAATATTTTGACAAGTGACCAACGAGACAGGAACATGATTTTAAAGATTCTAAGTTTCGTTATAATTCTAATTACGTTCCTAGTCAGTGCTTAAATAAAGTTCATTATAATTGCACTTAATACAAAGAATAAGAGAAACATGTTTGATAGGGTCATTTTTGTTCCATGTTAATATTGTATTTTTTATAAGTACCTAATTGAACATTTAAAAATGTTGACTTTTTTTAAGAACCAACCATTATAGGTGTAAAATACTTGGACAAAAAATCCTCAGTCGAAAGTTAGAAAAAGTCTCTTCTTTTATTTGGAGCCAATATTAATAATCTACGATCATTCTGAAAGCCATAAAACTCAGAAGTACGAAAGTAAGTACCTATAAAATGGTTTTTTTAAAACAAATATTGCGATTACATAACAATAAAAAGTTGTACTAATACGGAAATATTTTTAAACCAATTAAAATTTTTTTTAAAATTTCATTAAAATTACTATACAAAACCCCTTGAAAAACAGGTGCAGTGTGATGACTTCTTGATATAGTTATAGTGTATCTATACTATAATTTTCGAACGCACCCCAGTAAATACTATATATCTACTTGTACACCTTGATATTTTCCATACTAATATAGTATTTTATATTTTTTTATATTTTATTTTTCATATAGCTTTATACACTACCACTAAGCAGTAACCAAATACAAATGTATACACATTATATACCTATCACCTATATTATATTATTAGATCGTTCTTTACAAATATGTATTCCGGTAAAACTATGTCGAGCAGAGAGACTGTTTTGAAATTCAAAAAGTTTCAACGATACCTACTTACATAAAGAAATATTTTAAATTATAATATTATTAAAATTACTTTATTTTTGACTTTTGTTGTCGACCAACAATATAGATAGTTAGTTAATTTTCTCTTTAACTAAGCATCCTATATTGTAAATAATAACCGTCAATAATATAGATTATTATAATATTATCGATAATTTAGGTTAATATAACTGTATATTTTTACCGAATTCTTTCATTTTTAGTATATTTCATTACATTCTTTAACACATCTTTGATAAAGAAATAGTCAATAAACATTAAACTTATTACCTATATTAAACTATGTAAAGTCGCTGTAAGCTTATAATAATATATTGGTACTAATTATATCTATCACAATAATGATATAGGCAGTAATAGTAAAATTTAATTGAAACAATTCAATATTCCAGTACTATTTTCAACGGTATCATAGTCATATGAGAGCAGACTTTGTAATTTGTATACCTACTAAAATACATTTTAATGATGGTTATTAATAATGGTTTTTATTATTATATTTTTCAAGTACATTTCTAAAGATATTGTATTTCAATTTACAATATTACACTGTCCACGTGGAAAATACAGCGTACGATTTGCGAATTTTAACTTGTAAATTAAAGTATTAAATTTAAATTTCAAGTGTTCAAAACTATAATGATTAGATTCATATTACCTATATAAATTACACATTTTATATTTTTATTCAAATTTTATGGTTTCGAATATATGATAGCTACTTACTATTTAATTCAAAAACTAAACACATCTAGTTACAATATATGCCGTACGGTAGGTACACCTAATACCACACCTATTGGTTTAGTTTTTCAATAGAGCCTATAATATTAGTAAAATATAGTTACATTTTCAATTATTTTAAATTATGTATTGAAAAATATGTACCTAAGTACACAATTGCCGAAACGAAAACATGAACCGGATGTTTAATCAATAGCCTAGTCATCGTGGAGAATTAGTATTGTGACTAAGAAAAATAAATATCTACACTAGGTGCACGTTTTAACACCACGTTCCCACATCAATCCTAATGATTGAAAACGACCTTGACAATTTTTATAAAAGCGATAATGATATCAATGCCCTGGTGGTATGAAAAATTCGAATTACAGGATTATATATACACATTGTACATTTATATACACAAAAAATATGTTTAATATTTACACAATTAATTTAGCAGTGAAACAATATTATTGTTTATAAATAATTTGTAAATATAATATTAGTTAAATTAAACAATATTATTAATAATTTAGGTAGAAGTAATAGGTACCTAGGTAGTTATAGTAAACTCGTTGTATAATTATTAATCGTAGGTATCTATTAAATAAATTTAACATAATATGATAAATAGGTATTAATTAAAAAGTTACTTTTTCAAAAACATTTGAACTCGACTGGTTAATAATTTTTTCTATTAATTAATTAACTATTAACTATATATTGTCTAAATTATCATTGTGTTAACTAATTTTGATTTTTACAGTTATAATTCCATAGTAATCTACCTGGTAATCTATGAAAATGTTTACATTAGAGACGAAAAATTTCTAGCAAGTTAATTATATTTTAATCGAAATTGTAATAGGTACACGCATTAAATGTATTTCACATAAATTTTATACGTGCAGTGGACTGGACTACCATTATTATAATTATATACAATTTGAGAAATCTCATAATAATCTGTTATACTTATATAGGTACCTATACAATTTTTTTATTTTTTTAATTTATTAAGTATTTTTAATACTTTTTTATTTTAAATACTTTTAATACTGTTTTTGGCCGACCCCAAATAGTTGGGAGAGAAGGCGAAGGAGAAGAAGAAGAAGTATTTTTAATGGTTTTGGAAGATAAATAATAATTTCCATTTAATATAAAAAAAATAGATGTCTTATACCAATTAAAATTAATAAATATTAAAGCGAGGATTAAAGGTCAAATTTATATTTTCAAAACATAATTAAATACAACTTAAACAAACAACTTAAATAATCTTCATTTAATATTCAAATATTCCTTCAGAATTTTTAACAAACTAGTAGGTACTTGAAATTTAAAAAAGTAGGTACAACATGAAATTATGGGAATATTTATATATTATATATTTATATATTTATATTTAATATATTTGGTTGGATAATATTTTAAAATTTTTAATCATAATTTTACGTTCGAATAATAAATGTATTTGAACCTGTGTAAGCAAGCTTAACGAGTAGATTATTTTATTATTAACTTTTAAATGAAGACATGTCAAGTAAATTTAATTTACCTAACTGATATTGAAGTTAATTTTTTTACATTAATTTGCTCGTATACATATATGATAGGTAATAGATTACTTAATGGATATATAGGTACTGTAGAAATAAAATTTGTATTGTTAAATATTTTGTAATTTGGTTGTTTTCGAGGTTGTTTTATATATTATGTATTACCTATAACCCGTCCAGTTCATCTGAGCCCTCGGTGACGTCACTCGTTTGACCAGATCAGGGGTTCAAAAATATTAATTGAACAATGTGTGATACCTACAATGTGCGACTTTGATATTATCATTGATATTATTGGATAATCAGTATTTTGCCGAGAGTATAACCTCAAAAAAAGTAGGTATGTGGGCAACATATCGGTATTTCCGCAATTTTAATAACCCCTACAAATTTAAAAATGTAACGGTCGCCAAGGGCGCAGATGAACTGGACGGGTTATATATAAATATAGGTATAAGTTAATGCGTATAGACCGTGTTGTTAATTTTTCGTTATTTTTCCTATACAAAATCTCCTAAATTAAAAATAAGTACATGTTTTTAACCGAGTTTTTAACATAGTTTAGTAGGTATACATATTATTTATATATTTATATTATAGTTAAGTACCTACCTACCTATACTATTATTATGTTTTTCCGCTCACATTTCCTCACAGCTTTCTATAAACACAACGTACACCCGTAGGTATAAGGTATATAATTCAAATATGTAATTAATTCCAATCTATTTCTATAATTATTATTATTGTTTTGAATTTTAAAAAGCATATATTGTATTAATATTTTTTTGATAAGTATAACTATAGCAAAATATTTAAAAACCCGTGTATGTATGATCAGCCACTTCTTCGGTACAAGGTCAAACACGTACATAGAATAAAAAAACCAAAAAGCGGCACGAACAAAGCTATCTTTACGTTACATTATTACATTAAATCACTACATGGTCCTTCATATCGGGCAATGTCGCAATGATCGAGTAAAATGATAATAATAATAATAATAATAGTATTTTGTACAAGAAGCTCATTTATCATAATATTATTGTGTATTTGTGTATGAAAAATATGTACCTACCTAGCGAATCTGAAAATTATTATTCTTGCAGGATTAATATTTTAAGATATTTGGGTACCTACTATAGGTACCTATTATACATAAAGTAAATCATTTTTATTTGCCAATTACTTATAATATTAATAAAACGAAAACCAAATGAAGAGAGAGAGCGATGATCTACCGCTATATATTATAGAGGTATATATACTAATATCTACTAATTATAGATAAATGCGGCCTAGTTAAAGGCAATTATTATTATTAAGTGATAAGTACCTATCTCATATTATCATTAACATGCTATATAATTATATACAAGATCTACGAGTAAAAACGTACGCATCCACTTATATGTTCATTATCTTCTTAGTTCTTCTCCTTCACCTTCTCACAAAACTATTGGGGGGTCAGCCACATAGTCGTAAAATATTATATTTTAAAATATTATCCAATTGTATATTATAATATACCTATGCTATAAATAGTAGGTAGGTATAAATATAATATGTACTTCTGAATGTACCTACCTATACATATTGTTTGTCAGATCATACCTAGATAAGTTTCATTTTTCTATCACAAATTTGACAGAAATGTAATCATTTTATAAAATTTTTAACATATATTCGATGCGATATGCTTAGGCACCTACTAATAGGTATGTACTAACTACTGATAGTAGTTATATAGTTTATATCGGTGTGTATATATCTATGTATAGCGCGTGGATGGACCATGGAACGGAAAAAGAAAATATTTTATAAAAATATTAAACGATATTTTATGAGATGACAAATTTAAAAATAACCATCGATATACCCAACGCATTATATTGGTGTACCTACATACACAACCGACGCGTAGAATGTGGTAAACGATTAGAAAAAAAAAAAGAAAAACAGTGATAATAATAATAATAATGGCAGACCACTTGACTTTTTGTGGAACACGATGATAATAAATAAAAATATTATTACGATAAATTGGAAAAATACCTATATAGCGTACAAGACACTTACAAACAAACGTCGGCACTAGCGGCAGTGCGTATTTTACAATATAGTCAAGTTTTACGTATGTTGAACAAACAAAAACGCAATAAAATTTTATACGCTGCGCGCAACATACCTAATATTGTAAAGGGGTAGTGGCAGGTTATATTATAGTGTGATTAGTGTTGTTATAGGCAAACACGTACGTATAAAAGTATACCTCTAATAATACAATGATAATATTATAGTATAGTACCTGCCGCCGTTTGATTAATTTACCGACAATTAGTAGCCATTAACGTGACGTTATTTCGTATGTACCTACCTATAACATATCGATTGTAAAAGTATGAAATTGAGACTAAATATAAAATCGTAATAAAATATAATATACATAATATTACGAGGCACATATTTTGGGCACCTATTTTCGAATAATCGAGTTCGCACGTTTAGCGCAGCATCACTGCCATATATATATATATATATATATTTATATTTACCTCAATAGCAATTTCAGAAAACATCCGAAGCCACTGCACGTGGCTACCTCCGCCGTGTACGTAACGGTCATCGTTGTTGTTGTTGTTGTTGTTGTACCGGGATGATCGTAAAAATATCGGCTGCGACAATATACAAATATTATATGCCCGATATAACCACCGAAATATCTTTCACCCACTCATAATAATAATAATATTGTACAGATTGCGAGGTAAACGAAAAAATAAAACTAATAAATAATAATAACAGTTTTACGGAATTTTCAAATGTTTTCAATGACAATAATATTGTTGTCGAGACGTCGGACGAAAAATTTGGAAAAAAAAAAACCACGTTCGGCCGCCGCACGGTAATTTTATTGCGAATCACTGTCGCCGCCGGAAAACACGGACGTCGACTCGCGAGAGACCGGTGCGATATAGCGGAGCCCGCACGACCGTCAACACTCGGCAGTCGGCACGACACTGCCCCGGCGCCCGTCGCGAGTGTCGGCGTGCACACCAACTAAATTCACCGACAATGGGCCCGAGAGTCGCCGGTCCGGCGCGCCGACCGTGCCCCGCTGTACCGCACGCACCTTTTTTTTTTTCTTTTATGTTCCCGGCCCGAGTCCGCGGCCACGCGTCGGCCCGGGCGACTTGGCGGCGCGATTTTCTATGATCGCGCGAGATATACAAAATATAACTGTCGGTTTGAATTTAAAGAGGGCGCAATAATATGGTGCAAATTTAACTTTTTGACTTTCACCACCTCGCATTCGGTTTATCCATGACGCGTTGAAATTTTTCGGTTAATAGTAACTACGCCTATACGAAATGTAGGTATATTGAAAATTGCTATATTATAATTTTACTAGAGAAACACGTGACGATACCATGTTTTAATTGATTTTTACATGGAAAAAAACACGTAAATGTTGTTCCAATAATACTGCTTACCGAGCCGACTTAAAAAAATACTTATTATCAATATTATATATATATATATAGAAAAAGTGTACAGTGCGGGACGCAAGAAGCCCGATTTATGATTAATTACAAATATTTTTTATTTTTTTGCAATAAATTACCAAAAATCGTTGTAAACTATTTGAAATAATCAAAATTTGGATTTATTGCATCTCACTATACACTTCTCATCTATATAATTTTGAAAATAGGTATTTTTACTCTATTGGAATAACTTTTACACGTTTTTGTACGTATTTTGTCCTATTATTGCAACCTCTTAACGATTTATAACTATAAAATTAAGACTCAAATCCACAAAAAACATTTACTTTCATTAGTAAATAGGTACGTAGTTCGGTAACTGCGTTATCAGTGGCGTATTTTCAACTTTTTTCTGGGGGGGGGAGGTGTCCAAAAAATATTGAAAACCAATGATTTATGTAGATAACCATTATATATTTTACTACCTTTATAGACAAACGACTATTGTTAGACTGTTGTTAAAGGGGGAGGGGGTACCGTGATCCGTGCACTATTATTATAAATAATACTTATTCAAAATATTTCATTTGCATTTTGAACTTTTCGAAAGTTTTAGCATAAAATGCACTTAATTTTGACATTTTTTAGAATATTTTTGTAAAATATTTTGAATCACATAGAAAAATGTGATAATTAAGCATTAATAAAAATGAGTGACAATTGACCAAATAACATTTTTAACATTGCATATTTTTCTAGTTATAATTTTTTTTCTAATTTTTGAACAGTAATATAAAAAAAAACCTGCACAGTAACTAAATGGTGGTTTTTACTTTCAGATTATTTTAAGATATGTATATTTAAAAACTAAGAATATTATTGATTAATATTTAGGCATAAGCTTATCTGACAAAAATTCAACAGTTTGTGACAGAAATACTACATAAAAATAGACTACAGGATAGGTCATGAGATTTGTAAAATATAATATTAAAACATTAATTTGGTATACTTTTAATTTTTAATTGATAATTTAGTTTATTATTCCTCAGTATGGTAATAAATAATAGAAGTATTTAAGAACCACGGCCTAGTAATAATAATATATAGTTTATCAAATTTTGATTACCAAAAATCTCCATGCACATTTGTAAAATTATTTTAAATGGTAAATAAATTAATTGGAAACTTTAAAAAAAACATTTTTAATACAAAAAAAAAAAAAAAAATATAATAAATTATAAAAATATAAGTATAATATAACATATTATAAAACATAAAAATATAAATAAGTTTTTATAACCAATGTTTTCGGATTTATGAGGAAAAATCATTATTTTAACCTGTATTTTTTCATTATTTTTCGATAATTTTTTCTAATATATTTTTAAGAAATTGACCAATTACCTCTTCAAAGTACTTTCTAATGAAATGTTATTGTCAAAAAATTGATAAATAAAAAAATTATAGATTATGAAGCAGTCCCTAAAATATTCTGATTTTCGTATTACACATTTTTACTTACATTTTTCCTTCGAATGGTCTTTTTTATTTCTTTCATCATTAACATTATAAATTATAATATGTAGAAATGTAGAATTCGATTAACACAGTTGCCAATTTCGTACAACGCATTAAACTTTTTGTACTATACGAAATTTTAGGGGCTATTATGAAGTCAAATATTCTGGTCAAGAAATTGCTGACAGAAAAAAAACAAATAAACATCATCATAAAACGGAAAAATATTTTTGCAGCATTCAGAATGTAAATTTAGTCATTATATTCATTTTTGGGGCATTACAGTTATTATTTTTTTTCAGTCATCACATTCTATTTTCAATTATTATTGTTTAAAAATTCGATCTACAAAAATTTATTTTAGATATTTAAGTTTTTAAATTCAATATTTTTGGTTCTAGACCCCCCTCCCCCCTAAATACGCTACTGTGCATTACCATCTTCAGTGCACTAAAACGACCTTTTAAGTAAAGTCGTTTTGTGTACTGAAGATACGTACCTAGTTACCGAAATACGTACTCGTATTTACTAAAAAAGTAAATAATTTTTTGTGAAATTAGTCTTCATTTTATTATTAGAAAATCCACAAGTGCTCAAATTATAAAAATAATTTATAATAATTTGACGTCTATACCATGGCTACCGCTCATCTAAAAATGTATCGACTACCAGGGCGCATAAAATATATTCGATTTTAGGGTAATTAAATTGTTAGCGCCGAAAGATTTCCATAGCCCGAATACCTGCAGCAGTCTGTTATCGTGTTGAGTGAAGCGAAACAATAGTTATTATGTCGATTTTACGAAATCTACGAGTTTTAAAATTTAAATCAATTATTGTAACTCCGCGAAATTAAGTGAATTATCCAATTTACCCGTTATTAAATCCACCACTTAAAAAAATTAATGTTTTGGACCGAAAAAATATGAAAAACTTGATTTTGAGCATCACTCTTTTTATTCAAAAAATTTAATATTATAAAAATTATAAAATAATATTTTAACGGGTTTTTGGATTCAATAAAAAAAAATTTATGATAAATAAATTCTGTCTACACCATTATTTTAAGCGCTTTTAAAGTATATTTTTGATAGGAATAAACATTTTAAAAAATTAAAATTTTAACATTTTAGCCTATAAATTTAAAAGTAAAGGTAACCGAAAACAATTTCCAAGTCAATAAAAAACAAAAAAACCGTACAAAAACACGCAATTCGAACAAAAAAAAAAAATCAAAAATGTCGAGTGAGGCGTAAAGTCGATTTCTTCCGGAATCTATTTCACTTATGTATACCTACATTAAAACTATTGTTATTTAGAATTTGCACGTTTTAAGACTTGGTATACACATCATATGTATTTCAGATTGCACACTTTGGCTTTCAGGATACCTA
The DNA here is from genome assembly GCA_025469235.1 of Pemphigus obesinymphae. Taxonomy (NCBI): domain Eukaryota; kingdom Metazoa; phylum Arthropoda; class Insecta; order Hemiptera; family Aphididae; genus Pemphigus; species Pemphigus obesinymphae. The sequence goes on from JAIPRL010000170.1 coordinate 185,763, forward strand.
CACATTTTGTGTCAGGGTATACACACTATTTAAGGCCCGGCTGTATACGTACTTATATACGTAGATACATCAAGGCCGTATCTGGAGGAGGGTCCAGGGGGTCTGGAGTCAAGGTGGCTTTTAGCATGGATATCGATATTTTAATCATAACCGATTGGTTAATATATTTATGTATTATGGATACTTCAAAAAAATATATGTACTTACCTACGTACTACAGTGGCGTGTATAAGGGGTGTGCCCTTATTGCCGTAGCACCCCCTCCCCCTCTAAGTTTTATCAAAATTGGTACCTAAAATTTTTATGAACGGCCTTTTTTTTTCTTTTGTTATTTTTCAATTTCAATGATTTTTTTGAGGAAAAGTCCATTTAGTCAAATCTGATTCCACCATAATTATTTTCATCGAATACCATACATATAGGTACGAAAAAAAGGTGCGAAATCGGTGTGGCCGATAAACTGCAAAGAATTCTTTCCTAAACCTAATACATAGTGTACCTAATAAAATACAATGTGACAATTACGATACATGGCTCTATCTTTTCATACAAGAGTCTGTGATTTTGATTATCTGTCTATATCTTTCTTCCAAAAAAGTATAAGTACAGGAGTCTTGTTAAAACTCATAGTTAGTATGTATAGCTGCTCTAGCCTCATTTTTTATGATTGTGTTTATTTTTGTATAATTTTCAGTAGTAAAAGTATGTCGTCTATGGAAACTGGAAAGATCAAATAAAGTGGTTTTAGAGTTACATACCTAATATAAAAAAGATCAAGGACAAAATTTCGGAGATAATTGTGCAGTTGGCTCTCCCCCAAATTATCGCAATGGTTTTAAACAGGTATGAAAATTTTTTAATTTAATTGTAAATACAATTAATATTTTTTATTTTAATTTGCAACTCATCAATTGACTTGTAATAAGTGAAACCTCGTCTGAGATGAAATTTATCTCATCGGCATTTTGTAGAGTAGACATTAATTAACAAAAAAATATAAGCAGTTAAAATAAGTGGAAAAATACGTATTTTACATACACACAATATTACGTCGTGTCGTGATATTATAATATATCCGGCATGGCTGACCTCACGCATTAAGGTTTGACGAGTTTTTTTTTTTCAAAAAAAGTGGTGTTAACAAGAGTGCTTGACGGTATAAAGTATAGCATAAAATCCAAAATATGGATTTCTATTGATTTACTAGTAAGTGTTTTAACTCGAAAATTATTGTTAAAAGCCTTTTATTTGTTTTGCTTAAATATGATTTTGAACGAATATCGCGGTGATTACTTAAGTCTTAAAATTTAAAATGATAATGAAACGGGATCATTTATAAATTAGATGCTTTTATTGTACGTATATATATATATATATATATATTAATACTCAACGACCCATATAGAGTATATAGGGGAATTCACGTACTAAAGCTTTTAGCGTGTAGCGTGACAGCGTTAACTAATCAGAGACAAGAAAATTAAAATATTGATAAAAAAAGCTGGTTAACAAATTAAAAAGTTTAAACGCAACTACGCTAAAAGGTCTATTGTAAATCGACCTTTACTAGATTTTACGGTTGAATTTTGATATGTACCTAACGAAATCGAAATGTATCAAAAAGCGTATAAAAATAGTTTTGTAACGCTCGTATCATTTCGCGACGTAACGGTACGTAACGAATTTTAAGCGTGAAAATCTAGATACTCGATGTGACGGTTGGATACTTCTTTATACTTTTTTCCTAACTTATGTAGTTATTTACCTATCTGTTTTGCATTTAGAATAAATTTAGAATTTATAAATTATAACCATAAACAAATGTATTTGAAAAATATAGATTAAAATGATTATACCTATATAATGTAATATTATTATTTTAAGGGAGAATACGATCGTATACACTCGTATTCGTTTTATTTTCTTCTCTATATACGTATTTTAGAATTTGAGCGTTATGGGTAAAAGTAGGTATAGCGAGCTTCGCGGCACCTGTGAATAGGCATTCTACTATACATACGCGCAAGCGGCGGAATACCTACTACTATCATGATTATGAATTTTATTGATAATTTATTATTATTATTTATAGTATCAATAAAAAAATAGATTATTATTTCCTCTGATTTTCTGTAGTTTTCGCACACTGATTAATAAAATACGGTATCCAATAATATAAACTATTCACGTTTTTTAATAAAAAATAGATATGTGCATTGCCGAACATTTCACGATACCGGTATTAAACCGGTTAAACCATTTAAAGTGAAGATTTTAACATTACATGTTAAGTCCGAAGAATATTAACCACAGTTCATGCACACATATTACCAATTTTCACAAACCAAACGAACAGAAAGAATAGAAATAAAAAGATACAAGAATTATTCGTTCTTTAGATAGTTCTAAAAAAAGATTTGTTTACATTTGTGAACCTGGGGAAACATTTAACTGACGAACATAGTATTGAAATAGAATTTAAAGAAATGCATTTATGTGCTATCTCAGCAGTGTTAAGCCCAGATAAGTACTTTTTTTTTTTATCTAGATAAAGATAATAAATACTGTACCTATCTAAAATGTATCTAGATAAAAGATAAATAACAGATAACTTTTTTAAATAATTAATATTACTAATTAAAATATATAACACATTACACACAGTTTACATTTTATTTATTGACTTAAATGAAAAATGTATTGAAACAATATAATTTAAAAATATTATTTATCGTTTTATAATAATATTGTTGTTTTGTTTATTCATTTCTTAATATAAAGTAAAAATATAGGTAAAATAACCTTACCTACAAATATTAAAATGGAATATTTTATAATAATAACAATTTTTATAACAGTTCTACGTATACAAAATAAGTAACAACAATTAATAATAACAATAATAATAGGTAATAATGTAATACACATTTTTTAATATTTTCGGATGAACAAGTCGGAATCTCCGCTTATCTAATAACATAATATTGGTGGATGTATTGCGTTTAAACCCAACGATAACAGATAAATCATTACATTCGAAAAAAATAACGGTTCTGATCGGAGTTTCAGTATACGAGTATTATTAATATTAATGATGTTGTTCAGTTAACAGCGATTTAAAAAAATTTTATGAAGTATATAATAAAATATTTTGATACATTTTTAAATTAAAAAATAATAATATCCTAGAAAAAATTTACCAATAAAATGTATTTAAATACAAAATAACGTACCTACACAATTCTCAACATTTTGTCCAACTTTTGGGCTTTTTATAGACATTTTGAATATTAAAGTTTTTTCGTTATAAAAAAGTTAATTTTAAGCTTTAGGACTTGAAAATTTTATATAATATGTCATTCTAACTATATTTAAAGTATTTTAAAAGTATATACAATACCTATACACACATTTTTTTAATAGCCATTTCAATTATTCAACATTATATTATTCGATATGAAAATGTGTAATCGGGGAAAAAATGGGTCTTTCACCAAAAAATCATATAAGTACAAAATCAACGTAAAAAATGCTTACCCGCCCCCCGTCTCTAATTTTGAGCTATTAATAGAAATTATTAATTTTGAAAATTTTTGTAATAAAAGAATTAATTTTAATTATTACCGACAGTAATACTTATGTTTTCATTTAAAATGCAATATATCTACCACCAGTATCCTACCGAACGAGTGAAATGCTTGCGGGGTGCAACTGACCGGGTTTTTTTTTGTTTCAAATGAAAATTTACACTGTGTGAGATACCGAAACTAAATTTTGCCCCTTCATTCTCTTAACTTCCGATCATATCATAGACTTGTGGCTTTCAACCTTTTTTGATTCACGACTCCCTAATTATTTTTTGTTATATTTTTTATTATAATTAATAACCAATATTTTTACATTAGATTAGAATTAGAATATTAGATTTTATATAATATATTACATTTAAACAGATACGTATCTATTTCAAAACAAAAATTAACAAAAAAAATGTGCAATATTGTTATTTACATTTTAGTGGGAACTTGAGCTTGACCAGGGGTAGCGTTACGAATTGTGGTACCCCAAGCAAATTCATAATTGAAATTTAATAAGGAATAACTAGTATAAAGTAAGAAGTAAAAAAAAATCAGTAATCATGGCATTATTTGTTATTTTCCCAACATTTATAAACATTTTCCGTACATATATACTAGCTGAATTACCCGGCTTCGTTCGTGAATATTTTTTTTTGTTTTTTTCATATTTACAATATTATTTTAGAATATTATGTGTAACATTGTTGAGTGTAAAATAGTTTTTATGCTTAGTCAGTCTATTTTACTTTTTTTTTATAATACCTCTGTATATAATATTTTTGATTCTTCCTTCAGGAAGCAGTATTACCAGAGTATCATGAGAGCTTACACGTGAACAAGCAACGTATAATTGGCCATCCACTTCTGCCACTTTCAAAGACTATGACTACTACTAACTATCCTGTTTCATGGCAAAACAAATCTTGACGAAAAACTGTAGCTGTTTGAATTTAAAGTGGTAATCAGATGGAATCAAAGGTATTCTTGGTAGAAAAACTGTTTCTCCCATATCACAGTCTGTAAAGATAGTTGCTTCAATTACATTTTTATGTAAAATCTTAACCTGAAGTCGTGTATAATTACAAAGTTTTGGAGGTATAAGGTTACACAAAAGCATTATTGGAGCTCCAATTTTCAAACATAGATTATGAGGTGGAATCCCTGATGGATTTAAAGTGTAAAGGAACTCTACAGGGTAGTGAACTACATCTTCTAACTCCACAACGGAGTCCACAGATTGATATTTCATTATTTCAGTAGGAAGCGGGTCCAATAAGGAATCGTTGATGCTTGCTTCAGTGTCATTCTTTGGTGTAAGAATAGTTCTTTCGTTAAGCCGAGTAAGGTTTTCTGAATGAAAAGTATTTAAATTTGGATAAATTTGCTTCCTCAAACTTTTTAGATCCCTAACAATTGCACTTATTTTTTGCATATCTAGAAACAGAAGCTCTGTTTCTATCAGAATTTGCGTTTTTATATATTTTAACAGCCTTCCTATTAACTTCTGGATTTTTATCTGTATACTTCTTCACGAATTCTCTGTATCTTTGTGTCTTAATTCTGTCATTTACTCTTGAACGGCGTTTTTACTTTCTTTATTTCTCATTAAATACTATAGAACTGTTGTCTGATAAAGAGTCAAGCTCAGAAAGAGAATGGCATTCAAATTTTGCATGAGGTTTGACAGTACAGCCTGAGACAAATGAAGTACAAAGATTCATGTCAGCAACATTTGTAGGAGGAGAAAGGACACATTGAAGAATAAGTGGTTCAAACTGTGCGTTCCTCATAGAACCACTTAATATGAAATATTAACTTATCTTTTAAGTAATGGTCCGGCTGTAAAATATTTCATAGACATCGTGTAATTACTCGGTTCAGAAATGAGCTTCTACAGGCTGATTTTAATAGATATAATAGAATATAATAGAAAAAAATGGTCTTAAATACATTTTACTTATTATAGATACATACTATACAAAATTTGTATAGATAGAACCTTTAAAAAATAAAACTGTAAAAGAAGTTACAAAACATGAGAAGTATACTAAAAAAAAAAAAAAAAAAAAACCGGTCAGTAGGTTGTAGAAGCACTTCGCTCGTCGGGTGTCAGTATTGGTGGATGCACTTCGCTACTGGGCAAGGTACTTTTGGTGGATGTATTGAATTTGAAAGCAATGATAAATCATTGCATTCAATAAAACGATTCTGAGC
>JAIPRL010000171.1:0-84239 GCA_025469235.1 Pemphigus obesinymphae
TGAAGTCCTATAACTTGACTACTAATAACATTATCAAAAATCGCCCATGTAAATATTTAGATAATCTTATGGTATTTAATTTTGTATAGAGGTTATTATACACTAAAACTACTCAGTTTTTCAGAAATGTGCTTTTCCCAAAGCATGTTTCACGCGCGGAAAATCTATGGTATAACGTCCTCTTAATAATAATATATTTATACCTATTTTTTTTTTTTTGTCTATTCCGATTTTATTTGATTATTTTATTATATCAATTTGAAAATAAAAATAAAATTATGCTCCCCAAAATCTTAAAATTGCTTACAAAAATATTAAATAAACAAATTAAAACAAAAAAAGTAATTTGTAGAATTGTCTGCTTCTTCTATGACAAGTTTATTTTCTTAAAAATCCGGGCTTTCCAGAGGAAACACCCCTTGACCCCTCTCCCTTCTCGACAGGCCATTCGTATCTCCTGTGAAAGTAAGGTCTATTTTATACATATTTTAGGCATTACAGTTTAAATGTAAATAATTAGTAATCATAAATCTAATTAGTTTTAAGGAAAAATGCATAAATTAATATTTTAAGGGTTCATAAGTTATTTGCAATTCATTTGAAAACAACAACTATCATTAAATTAAATTGGGTATATTTTTGTTTTATATGAATTAATAATTAATTATAATGATTACGCGTGGTTTTTAAGAGGTTCTGTATAGGTAATTTTTAATAAAAATTTAATATTCAATAATTTAAAAAATATTTAAATATATTTATAAAGTAATTTAAAAATAGTCTTGTGTCAATCACGGAAAATACAATAGTTAAATATACTATAAAAACAGCTGAATTAATAGTATTATTTATACCAACAATAGGGATAACATAGCAAACTATAAAATATAGTAAATATTACTATACAAAATAACTATATTTATATAGTAATAATTATTATATCGTTTTAGTATTTATTTTTTTCCGTGTATCATTTTAATTATTATTGCATAATCATGATATTTGTTAAAAATACATGTTTACGCATTTTTAATTTTAATCAACTTGAGAGTATTATAGAATGATGATATAAAAAATAAATAATAAAATGATCTAGCGCTCTACATATCTGATTTTTGATATATGCATTTTTATACGTTTTATAAGTCGTTAAAAAAATCAACTTTTTGATTTTTTTAAGTAACTAAATTTAAAAAAAAAAAACTACGTAGCACTCAAAATAATGTTATCAGCTATAATTTATTTTTTATTTCGTATTTCTAATATGTTTGTAAGTTTATTAAAATGAAAAATACTATTGCAAATTTTCATTGAAAATATGTAGGTACAACGTCCCCTTAAGAAAAAAAAACATTTTAATAAACTATATTACAATGTTCACATAATACATCTGTAAAATGCTTATCAGAAATATATAAGCTGATAAGGGACAGTGAGAGTGTCCTAAGTACTCTTTGTACCTGAAGTAAAAATTGAAGCAATTTCATGGTCGTAGATGAACATGTATTTTTGTTATAAACGTTTGAGTAAATGTCACGAATTTGCTTATATCACGAACATACCTTATTTTATCTGTTATCAAATAGTTTATTAAACCGTATAATATTTCGAGAAAAGTTTTGTCCCTAAACAATCACTAAATATTGTATTTGCTTTAAAATATTTGTATTTCTATTTAGTAGTATACAGTGTAAGTGAATGATGAATGGCAACTAGATTACAAACAAATTTGAGTGACACACTTACGTTTTCCTTATGTTGAAATCATGAAACAATGTTATTATTATTGTTATTCAACGCTCCTGCAGCCGGGCAGTATTTTACAAATAAAAAGCCTATTTATTAAACAGACCATATTATAAAATAAAAGCACTAAAGAACGAAACAATGTTTTTCAAGATTAATAACTTTATTAATAATAAAGTTTTAAAATTAATAATTCATTTGCAAGGCGAATCATTCTATGTAATAGATGGTTATCCTTATAATCATATGAAAAAGAGCATGATCTGTAGTAGTTATGATGAGTATATTAGTACCTATACTATATCCTCAATTAATTTATTGGATTGATGTCTAAATAGAAAAGTGTGGAAGATGGAGTAGTCTCCTGAGGTACACGACATACTATTAAAGATTATTGACTTAATGATTTATTTATTCGAACACGTTGTTTTTATTTGATAAGTATGAACTAGTAGTTTAGTAAAAAGGTCCTTTAATACCAAATGTGGTTACATTTCCAGAATAAGAATCTGAAATGAAATAAAAACGCGTTTTGGTCAAAAAATAAGGTAATTATTTCAGTAAACAACAATAGGTTTTATTGAAATAATAACATCTCAAATTAGAGAGGTTGGCCTTTAAAAGTACCTCAAACTCTTAAACCCCTTGTAGATTTACCTGTATATTATTATTATAACATAAAATTAATTTAATTAAAAAAAAAAAGTTGATTAAATTAAATTGACTTAGGTCAATATTTTGTTGTAGACTTCTTTTAATAAATTTAAATTAATTAATTCTAATGGGATTTTAAATTATCTACTATCTTAATAATAATATGTTTAGGTAGGACGATATGTATAAACATTAAACAATTTATTTAGGTATATCATTAATTATATTATATAATATTTATAATGAATGATAATATTATATTGTATATCATTAAATGTAACAATAAATATGATTTTACATCGATAGATGTATTTGTTTTCATGAAAACAAATTATAGTTCGTGCAAACATTATATTTATAAATAACAATTTAATCACCATGTAACTTTCACTATTTCATGAATTTGGGTTTACTTATGGATATAGACTGTTGAAACTAAAAATATATGACCTAATAAAATGTTCTTGAAAATGTATACGTATAGTGTATATATCGTATTATAATTAATAATTTTAAAAAAAAATAACCTATACGTTTAGATAATCCAGTACTTCAGTTATTTTACAAAAATATACACATACTGTATTATACCATGTTTAAATTAATGTTAAATAGGACGCTACATATCCCAAATAACATTTAAGAAAAATTTGTATTCATGTTTACCCGATAAGGAAAATAGAAAAATCATAATATAATATTATAATTTATATATGAATGTATAATATATATAAATAATATATAATATATATGTTCCTTAAGAGGACACATCCAAAATAAAAGACTAAAAACTAGTTTTACGCGAACATAAAACACTGCTCTACAATCAAAATTAAATCACCAAATTTTTATCCCACACAGGGGCGCATTAAGGGGGGGAGGGTGCATTTGCCCCTGGCGGCGATTTTTAGGGGGCGGCACACCGATCATGGAAATTTGGAATTTTGTATTATATAATAATATAATATATATCATTCAGTTCTCATATGACAAAGGTTTTTGAAAATTTGTACATTTCCAAAAATTGAATACTCTTTTTAAAAATATTTTGGTCAAAATATAAAAATTCTGCTTCCAACGTTCTCTAGTAAAGAACATACAAAATCTTAATCTAAATCAATGAAATCATACATCGCTTTCGACCGCCTTACTAATATATTATTTTTTAAATTGTTTTGTCATTGATCGTTTTTGTACGTAATTTTTATTTTATATGAGTACTTACTACCATCAAGTCAGTACCAAGTAGTAGTTAAATAAAATGTATATTAAATACAATTTAACAATCAATGTCCTTACTTATTGCATCAAGTTAGTTTTTAGTAATAATAGAAGAGAGCGGTACCTATAATATATACAATAAGACATATAATATACAATAATGCCTACTACATAGTACATTTTATTATATAGATTATAACTGAATTACGCGTTGTTGCCCGGTTTTACTTGGTTCTGCTTTAAATATAAAAATACAATCACAAAAAAGTATTTATTTGACAATGTTAGCCGTGTATAATTCGTGCTTATAATTATGGCGGTTTTTTTATTTAATATTATTTACGATCGTAATTCGATGTCACCAGTATGATATTAAGCACTAGTTGAACGTTTCCACAACTGATTAAGGGAGTCAGTTTGAGGGCAGAATGATAGCTGATTATTATATGCCATTGGGCATCCATACTATCTTAATTCGTGATGTAGACTATGGGACAAAATATGTATACAGATTTATTTGATCGTGATTGGTCGATGTCAATAATTTTTCAGTTTCTAATGATAATACTGATAAGGAACAGGCATTTATATTATTAACAATTATTTGTGGAAAACATTGTATGCGGTATAAATAGTACTATAATACTAAACTATACTCAACAAATAAGCATTACCTATCTCGATATTGATAAAAAAAATTACCGTCTATATTTCCTTATCTCTTGAATAGCTTATAATATTCCATGAATAAGCTATAAAATCTCCTTTCTCCTATATATATATATATATATATATATATGAAGTCAAACTTATATAATATAATAAGTCCAACTTTGACCTTGTTCAAATTTATAACAATCAATAGTTATAAATTACAATAAGTATATAGAATGAATATGAGTTGACTGCATATAATTGTACCGTAAACTGATAAAAAAAAGTTCAAAATCATAATATATTTAATCTAAATATAATTATTTTCAGTCCAAAAGAATACTGGCAAGCCTGGAAAATCTGAAACTCCGTAATGGATATATCGTGAACACGGATATAAAAAAATTGGTTGATTTTATAATTATACGTTTTTATAGCTTAAAAATATATCAAACATGCATTATCTGTTTTTATCTATCTAATAGGAAATATAGGAAATATTATAATACTTAAAATTAAAATTGTTATATTTATGTTAAGTTTAAAGTTAAAACACCTACTGTTTCCTAGTGCAACTCTGAGATTTCAAATCGTCATATTTAATTTTTATTTACCTAATAATTAATTTTTTATTTAGTTGTAACTTCTCTATGAAAACACTCCACATTTTTTTTAATTGACAATAGATATTTCAACTCTAAATTGAACCTAAATACCAAAATTTGCATTTAAATAGTGTAGGTACATTTTTCTATAATACTCATTAGTCATTAGATAGACTACGACAGCAAATGTAGGTGTAGCATATTATTTTAAGTAAACATAATATCATATACATTTTCTTTGTAGGTGTACATTTTTTATATTAGAGCAAATGCTAGAAATGTTACTGCATCCATCGGAGGTTTTATTATATTCAACATGAGTCTTATTAGATGTGTGAGTTTAAAACTTGTTAATTTTTTATATGTATCTATATTGTATAAACACCTTATCACGGTTGATGTTCACATATCTGTATAATTTTTTTTTTTTGTTTTAGGTTAGTACCATCTTAGTGACATACATATTAGTATTGATTCAGTTCAAAGATCAAAAAGGAAACTCAAAACCATTGTTTTCAAATTGGGATTCATAATTATTACTCAAATCAGACATTGAACTCTATCAAAATTAACATCATTCACTTTAGTATATTTATCATATTCAAATTTGTATTCCGTAAACCAAATACATAAATTGATATTTACATCAATGATTAAACTACATTTTTTATTCAACACATATAAAACATGTCATAATTATATAAGTAGTAAATAAATATGAAAAATATCTTTAGAAAAATATATTTAGAATGTATTTTTAATACTTTTTATGTAAATACAAAAATTATACAATATTTTTTGACGTTTATATACAATCGGGTACCATTTTCTGATAAAGACCTTTGTAATAGGATTTTTAATCCTAAATTAGTAATTTTTAATTGTCCTAGTAATTTCTTTTATAAATTATTATTTACTCAAAAATTATACAGTTTTATCTGTGTATCTGTATTTTAATATCTATGTTTCATTTTCAGCGAGAACCAAAAACAAACCATCAAGCGTTTTATACAATCATAAATATACGAATATACCAATATATACGCGAGTTTTACATGATGACAGCATCATAAGTTTCTATTTTCTTCTCTTATATTAATTTCTCTTAATTCATTAATTTTTTTAAAGTTTTGCCAATTCTATATTGTGATTAGTATTCAGAATGTCTATTCGACCACTGGAGATTGGTCGTCTTTTTCTTTTTGACCATTCTCAAATGTTCTTTAAACCTATAATCTTTATTTAATTTTGTTTGTCCTATATGGCATTTATCGTATTCGTCATATTGAATTGAATAAATAACATAAAGGAAAATTATTGAAAATAAAGGTAAATTTTTGAAAATAAAAAAATAATATTACACCAAGCAGTGTTTCCATCTCCTACTGATCAGTTTAGTTTTAGTATACATACACTTTAAATAATTCATTTTTAGAAGTATTTTTACAATCCAATATACCGTATTATTTTTTGTAGTGTGTATTATATGAATATGTACAGTCTGTATAAAATGAATACATAATGTTCAATGACAGGATGACTTGAATAAAACAGGTGGCCTTTGTAACTATTTCAAATATTTAGAATTGTGTTTTTATTTGTATTTATTTATTTATATTTATATTTGGCCCTTGAGCCAATGAAGTGACTTGTCAGGGATAATGATGGATGAAGGGTTGGATATAAGTGGGTTAGGATGATTATAATCATTGATTATATAATATAATGAAATAAAAAATTGGAACAATTATATTGTTTATATAACTAATTCAATAATGATAGTAACAAAACAAATTCATTATTTAATATTTCAAAAAAAAAATAAGGACTTGATGTACCAATGTATATATTATACCATTGATGTATACAGCCAAATAAACATCCTATGTTGAGAATTAAATATCTCAACTATTAAATGTATTTAATATAATATAGGTATCTAATATTATAATATACTTACAATAAATTTTCATCAATGTGTGTGTTGTCATCTGCCTGTTATTCATTACCAAACAAATTGTCTTGACCATAAATGTATATATTTAATAATTGAGATGGCAAACTGACAAATTTCCAATCTGATAAAAACACAGTTCTTAGTACATTATAAAATATATTTGTTATATTATGTATGGATGTGAAATGGTTTTATTAATTTATTTTAATATAATAATGTAAATTAATTATTCCAAAAGAAAGGTATTTCAATGTATATACCTAGGTACCTATAAATTAAAATATGACTTACTTCGATGGTAACTTGGCGGTTTGTTGTTTGTTTGGGTTTGACACATCGAATTCGTTTAATGAGTGGGTAATAGGTATAATTAAAATTAATCAAAACATACGAAGCATTAACAGTATAAAAATAAAAAAACAGAAAAATATACGAACATAAAAATTTTATCAATAGTTTAACGGACGGGCACAGCCATGATAAGCATGATAAGCCATAAACTTAATATATAATTATATAATTAATAATTACTAACTATAATTAATGATTATAAAAATAATTGACAGTCGAAACTCCAGCCCATGATATAATAAACACTTTTAATTATACTTTATCATTCTCGTGTAACCAGTTAGGTTATCGGTCAGAAGTATATTAAAAGAAAAAAACTAAAAAATTAAGTATTTGTGCCGACAGCGAACTTCACTAAGCTTTAAAACATACAATTTTACATGGTTTTAAAAAAAAAAAATCAATGAATCTATAATAACGTGTATATCAACTAACTCGTCAAAACCCACACTTTTGATACGAAAATACAACGTAAAATATGCTGTTTTTGATGATACAAATATACATACATATCTGTGGCTTCAAGTCATGACTGAAATGTCTCCGTCAAATTATTTATCTATCTATCTATCCATGACAAAATAAATTTTGTCATGTATCAATCTATCTATGGTCTCCGTTTCCACTTTCCAGTGCTCGCACGCGCAAAAATCGACGTGACTGCTGGCGTACTCTATGCCATCCGCCATAACTAACAGCAGAACGCAACGCTTAAGGTGAGTATCGACAGTCACTCGGCACTCGATACGGGTCGCCAATTTGTTGTGATATATTATAATAAATCTTATGACTTAAATGTCTTATTGTGAAATGTATTGTTGACTGTTGTAAAAAAAGGCCGGAACAAGAATTTTTGGAATTTTAAGTTCTGAGTGTAAAATGAGGTTGCTGACGAACAAAGGAGCATTGGATATGAGACAACGGCATATTATGGATTGGAAAGACTGAAAGGTATTTATGTTTGATATTTTTGCTGTATTTCATAGTTGAATGCTGTAGGCCGTAGGTTATCATTGAATAGATTAGTTGTTTATAGAAAAAAAAGGTTTATATTGAGTGGTACCTACTGCCTACCTATATTATATATAAACAGAATTTTGTTTTTGTTTTTACATGTTTGGATGATGTGAATTATCTTCCTAAATATAATACAGAAAATATTAATATTATATAAACTCTCTAACTAACTTAAACAACACAATTTAAAGAACACTAAAAAAAATAACCCTTTTGAAAGTTTCATACATTATTATATTTACTGTATCGGTAACATAAACTGTTACAACGTAAATATAAATAAAAATGCTCAATAGGCAATGAATTTATGATAATATACCTAATATAAAAGTTTAAATTTCAAAAATTGCAATTCCAATTTTATAAGAAAATAATAAAGTAGTAGGTATTTGAAATAGAATTAAAAACTTAATATTATATATAAGCAGGTCAAAAAATACAAAATATTAGGTATAGGTACTACTTATATAATACAAATATGTCAAACACTTAATAAAAGCAAAGTATACCTAACTATTAAATAAATATATATATATATTTAATAAGGATGATTATTGTACAAATATATTAATGACTTTGATTTGTGTAATATTAAATATATAATATAATTCAAAAGCCTGCACTGTGGAAAACATTTATTTTATAATACTTTACTATTTTTTATAGGTAATGCTGCCTATTATACCTTTCATCTACATATTGCAGAAAGACATAAAAGTATGTTCATAGATAAATAGATATATTGTATCTATGCTTACATAATTTACTTATTTTAAATCGATTATGTCTTATCAACAAATAAAAATTATAATGTATTAAATTATTAAACTTTCGTTTGTGGCCAACTTTATGTATATACTCCATTAAATTTATTCATTTTTTTTTTTTTTACAAGATAAAAATATTTTTTATCCAAATGTTACATGTACTTATCTTGAAAAGTACGAAATAATAAATTATAAGCATTGATATCGGGGGGCTTCATTCAATTACATCTCAGAAGCAAGACATTGTTTAGGTCTACAACATTGAATATTTAAATACCCCCAGAATCTAAAAAATAAAATTATATAATAATATATACATTTTAATTTCGGAAGGATGTTTAATATGTTTAAAAGTAATATAATGCGTTCTTATTATTTGAATTATCATTTTATCATTTTTTAATTAGGCTGCAATAATAATTTAAAATTAATATTTTGTATACATAAAGATAAAATCTAAAGGTACCTACCTATAAAGATAAATGGGTAAGTAATTCATTGTATTTATATTAGATTTGTAGAACATATTGCTAACAAAAGTCAGGAGCTTCTGCTGATGATGTTTATCGGCCTAAATTGTAGTATTATGATACTGTGCTCTTTTTAAGCGACCAAGAAGCACCTTCAGAGTCAACATCAAATATAGACATACAAGAGGAAAGCATATTGGAGGTTAGTAAAATAATTCATAGTCACTTTTCAAACTGTACCTATTATTAATTTTATAACAAATTTATTATACTGTAGGTATTATAAAAAAAAAAAATTTTATTTGAAAGAAAAAGACAATTGCCCAATAAACTCATTTTGCCATGGTACGATACCTTCATAACAGAAATAATTCATGACATTTTCTCGTATTTGTTTTGCCATATTTGTAATGTTCCCCGGGTTATAACGATCTAAATTGTGTGTATTTCTATTTTCAATGTTGTCAGGTTGTCTCCATGCGTAGTTATACTTCCGTTTTTCATATCTTCTAGATAAAAAAATTTTTGAGACGCGTGTGAAGTAGAAGAATTTTCAATGAGGAAGTTATGTAATGCACATGATGCCATTACAACTTTTTCAATATTTTTTGGTTCCACATTTATTTGAGTATGGAATACACGAAATTGAGAAGCCAATATTCCGAACGTATAATATATATAATAATAATATATATAATATACATATAATATTTTTTTTCACAGAAATCCAATTGTGATTGACGAAACAGTTTAAGTTCGTAAAGGAAACGCATCATCACAAACAAAAACATATGGAAATTGCTTGGGACTTCCCCCAATTTTGTCTGTGGAAGGAATGCTTAAGTCTTCGTTAGTTTTTAAAAAAATTTTGTATTCTGAAAAACACCTCCATCAGAAAATCTTCCATTCGTTCCAAAATCTACCAACATAAATTGATAATTTGCATTTACTAAACCTAAGAGAACCATACTGTGGTGACCTTTGTAATTGAAATATTCAGATCCACTTTCAGCTGGTAGAACAATATTGATATG
The DNA here is from genome assembly GCA_025469235.1 of Pemphigus obesinymphae. Taxonomy (NCBI): domain Eukaryota; kingdom Metazoa; phylum Arthropoda; class Insecta; order Hemiptera; family Aphididae; genus Pemphigus; species Pemphigus obesinymphae. The sequence continues at coordinate 10,477 of JAIPRL010000171.1, forward strand.
CTTTCTGTCGCGAGTGCGCCAATATAGTGTGAAAAGTTCCAACATTCCTCGAATAATTGTGCAATTTCTTTCCACTCTTCCTCAGACATAGGAAACTGAAAAAAAAAACTATTTTAATAATCTCATTTTTATTTCAGATTGACAAAAAAGGATTATCAGGCACAAAAAAATCAAATAGAAGGAATACTCTCAATCGACTTAGTAAACGACTCAAAGTTCAACAGTTGTACGATCTGATGTCTTTAATCAACCGAAGGCAGAAAAAAACAAAAAAAAATGATGTGACATTATGTAACAATGTGTTACTATCAGTGCGTAACCATTTTAAAAGTCTGACAATTTAAGAAGATTGGTACGACATTATTGGATAAGGTTTTGCTGTTGGATTGAGAGATTTGGAAAAAAAGCAATGAATTATAACTGAAAAATTAATAAATGATGTACTTTTTGAGCGGAAATGGGCAGTTTGACTTTACAGCACAAGTGCATAACATCAGCTGAAACATTCCAACAACATCCACCAAGTCCTTACTCGCAAAATTCCAATTATAATAGTACAAATTCCAACTATTCTGAACACAGTAATTTCAGCTATTCATATCAAGAAAATGATAATTTTGTTCGCAACTCAACTCATCAACAAACCCAATCAAATACTACAGAAAAGTCAACTGCTGCTCAATACATTACTAATTTCATAAATACTTTTGAAAACTAAATATACACATACCTACATAGATTTAATTACATATTTTATAGGTATGATTTTAAATTGAATAAATAAAAAATTATGATAAATTCATTAAAATATTTTGTGTGCTTACCTATAAATATTCTCTACGGAGTACTCGGTACAAAGCATCACCGTCTCTGGAATAATTTTTCCAAGAACTTGAGGTGAAATAATTGAAGTGTATTTTAAGTCTTCATAACTCCTTCCAGTTGCAAGGAAAAGTAAGGTAACAGCTAACCTCTCATGCGGAGAAATACTTTTTCGGATTATGGTGTCTTCTTTTTTAATTAAAGGCACAACCATTAATAGTAGTTTACGATAAGTACCCTCATCCATTCGTAAATAATTTTTAGAATTCAGTGGTTCGAATCTCAATTAATTTAATAAATTGACATGGTTGTAGATCTTTCATTTTAAGAGCCAATCTGGCCCATTTTTCGCGTTTTTTTTTTTTTGTTTTTTATTCTTTTCAAGAACAACGACTAAGTACACCAAAGCTAAAGGATAGTTTCTATGGATGCCATTGTATGTTCATTTTAAAATATGGTAATTAAAAAAAATATAACCGATTAAAAAAAAAACAAAGATTGAATTGAATTAAAAAATAGCAACGGTGTTTAGACTTAAAATCAACGTTTGCTTGTGATGTGAATATTCAAGGACTGTTTTTACTGGAGCATGTAGTCGCATCGTCGTCGGAACTCGGATAAAACTGTGCATATAAAATTGCGCAGTCCGGCAAACCGGAACGTGTGTGGCTAGCTTTATAGATGTAAAACTTGAACATTAATGGAACAAAATAAAAAATAAACTAGAAGCAACGGAAATGTAGACTTGAGTAAAATTATTTCGTATTAACCGGACGGAAAAGAGGAGTAGGTATAGTAGGTACTCACTCCAAGTCTTGAGAAGTGCCCCATCTAATAGAAGACATTTAAAAATTATATGTTATATTGTTATAATATTGTATTTTTTACGGTAAAATAACACATGCAAAATATCAATCCGTCAAATAATCTTCCGAAAAAATAATTTCCAGATAAAAATATTTCGGAGAATTATCTGTTTCAATCAAAAAAACATTCTTAAAAATACGGATTCTGTTAAATATAATTTCGGTAATTAATTATTCATATAAAATGCTGTGCCTATTAAATATCGTTCTTAAAATTATTTTTCTATTAAATAATTTCCTGTTTATTATAGCCCTCCATTTTTAGTAGGTACCTACCTTATATGATTATTAAGATTATGCCGTCTAAAGTTTGAACAGAACAGATATTGTAAATTATAAACATAATTACTATAAAAACTCGATTTGAAAGTTTAATTATGATAAGGACGATAATCTAAACTCACAAATACTCGACTTTCTGTCCCTATAAGTACCTATAGCTACCTATTAGAGCCCTGCACGGGCCGGGCCAGGCCTATATTTTCCGGTCTAGAAATTGGTTCGGACCGGGCCTATCTTTAGCGGTCTAAAAATGGGTTCGGTCCGGGCCAGGCCGAGCTAGGAATCAAGTATCGGTTATTGGACCGGACTGGAAAATTTATATTTTATATCTAAAGGGCCTCCAGATTATTTTCAAAATATAAGAATTATACAAAATCGTATATGTTATGATAAATTTAGACGCACGTTCCGTTGGAGTCCTAATTTTATTGTCAATAATAATGAGCAGTGAGTACCTATGGGCATTACCTAGTACCACGATTTAAGATATAGATATATTTTTGCATTTTGTCATGGTGCCTAGTACCTACATATTTTGATAAACCCACGTTTCATGATGTATTTATGATGATTGCATGCACATACAATGTACATAAGTCATATTATATTGTACAAAAAGCATAATCAATTATTATTAGAGATACTAAGATATTAGACTATCCAAATACAGTTAATTGTATATTAACCCAACCGGGCCGGGCCGGTCTAAATATTTTATATGAATGGGCCGGGCCGGAGCAAATATTTTATGTGAATGGGCAGGGCCAAATATTTCACTTACTCGGACTGGGCCGGGTGGGATTAATTTTTTAATTTTTATAATTCAATTTTGGGCGGGCTTGGGCTTAAAACATTAGACCCGTGCCATGGCTCCATGACAAAATATACAAAATAAACAGATAGGTATGCTGGCAACATTGTGATACGCAAGTACCGGCCATATAGCTTTTCTCCAAATGTTATCAATGTTCTTTTCTCAGTAGACCGATGCATGATTTAAGATAGTATGTGCGATAATTATATTGTTTTCGTTGTGTTGAGTAGTATGTAAATTTTGTTCAATAATCCTTTATTTATGTAATTAAGGGTTTAAGGATTCTTAAATCTATATTTTTACAGTATATTATTATTTTTAATTACCTAACTATAATATAATTATATAGTGAAATTAATATTATAATTCTTATTATAATGTACCGGATTAAAATTCACGGTTTGTATGTTTAAACCATTTTTAATTTGTTCAAGCCATTTCTCAGGTAACTTTACATCTTTAGGAAATATATGTAAATGTATTTTGAAATTATTTACAATACCTTTACGTTTATTTCCACTTAAACAACCACTAAACACACAGAGTGGCATATTTATTCGAATTAAAGATTAATTAACAAATTATAAAATGCGCTTAAAAGTAAATTAAATATTTATTTTCAAAAAACAAAAAAAGGCGGCAATAAAATAAGATAACAAAACTCATGATAAGCGGAGAAAAGCGTCCACCGTGATTGCGCCAGTTGAACCAAAACATGTAAGTTGCTTTCATACCTGTTTATTTTGTCGTGCATGGCTCTAGTACCTATATTATATTGCAAATAATTGTAGATGGAAATTATGTGAGTAGTATGGTAAAGCGAATTTTATTGACTCTATGGGCTAAGGCGACGGCTTAAAATAATATTATCTTAAATCTGTGCTTAAGCCGGCTTGAGTCTACCTAGTTTAAAGTCGTGATAACGACATACAACCGGCGACGAAACACCAGCGTTGACTGGTTAGAAAAAAAAAAATTTTAATTTTCGGTCGTATACGCATAGAATCTATCATATACGTACCTATATCACAGAATATTCTGTGCCTATATAACACAATAATTATACCAGGCAACAAAATCGGACAGCAAGCCTGCGCATTTTTGTTATCATTGCTGCACGTTTTTATTGGTTTTTGCACCGCGCGCGCGGTAGTTGTTATCAAATAGTAATTCATACCGTCGGACGAACCGACAAAGTTAATTCGTCCGTAGTTGCAAATAATTGCCACTCGGTTTCCGTTATTTGAAAATACTTGACAATGGATTGTTGTGTCGTAAGCTCATCGAAAATTGAATGTTAAACGATTTCCCACAACAAACTTCATCGTTTGGTAGGGTACGTTGACACGTTATCGCAAAAAATCAAATACACACCTAAGGTAAACATAATAATATAAAATATATAAGTTTATAAGCCACTCGGATGTAATATGACATATCTATCAATATTCGCTCATGCAACTTGCTTAATTTCTTAGTGGTAGGTAACTGTATACAAAATGAGAACAATTATTTTATTTTTTGTACAAAAAATATCAATGATTATTGTTTGTATGAGTCTCCACTTATGGAGTTCAAAATACAATAAAATTATAATCGTGAGTTACATTCTGGCTTATTAATTATATAATTTATTATAAATTCAACGGTCTCAATAACGTTATTAAATAAATATTTTTTGTGTATTATTATATTAAGTTGGCTCACCTAAGACATATGTCTTAAATCCTCTATTTAAATCTACAAATGTATTTTTTGGTAACAGCTACCTATTTTACATTGTACATTCCCGATAAAAAAGGATTTAACTCCATTCTGACAAATGCTAAGGTCATCAAATTAATGCTTTAGAACTTGAATATAATCCCAATATCAGGAATTTATATTTTATTTATTACCTCCTTAGTTCAGTAATTAGTACAACCGTCTTCATTGAGAAAAAAATGTGTTCAGATATCAGATAGGTACAGAAAAACAATAATTTAAAAATGATTAAAATTGAGTTACCTACTTCCTTATTTGTTGGGGATATCAATGTATAATATATATAATATATAATATATTAAATTATAATATATCAGTTACAATATATATATATATATATATATATATATTGTAACTGCCTACATATTTTACTAGACCCCCTCCATTTTTTAACAATTTGTTTTTTATGTAGAATTAAAAAAATATTTGGAATTTATTATTAAAACAGTTATAAGAATTTGAATTTTACCATATATATATGGCCGATTTTGTACCAATCATTCCACAGTATTATGGACAATATTTTCATAATTAAATTTATCAACTTCAAAACAATATATATATATATATATACTATATCATTTACAACCTGTAATATCCCTATAGTTGATTCGTAAAATAGTTATTAGGTACTTAGGTATTACGGTTTAAAAGTATTTACAAGTCATTTACCTATAAATAAATATCTATAGGTACTTACCCCAGTATCAATTATTTATACCATTGATTATATAATAATAATCAATGTTTATATCTACTAACAATAGGTATTCAAATAAAAACTTAGTTTTAAGTACCTATTTAACATTGTATTTATTCCAGGATATATTTATACACAAAAAGAGTATATTATAAAATAAGTATAAAGTCTAATTTAAATACTATATATATTATAGGTTTTTTTTCACAAGTATTGATATAAGATATAATAGATACTACTGTATACCCCCAATGTGTCTATTCATTTGTCTAGGTATAATAATTTACTAACTAATGAAATTTTTATTTACCTATTTAATGATATGAATTTTAGTCTTGTTAATACATTTTTATATTTTTAGAGAACTATCAGTTAAAAATAATTCTTGAAAATTGGACTTGGAAATTGAAGCCAATATACAACAATAATCAATTATGGATGACTCCACAAGATCTGCAATATTTGCAGACATTAACACTAGTATAGGTACATATATTCAAATATTCAACCATTCTAAATTATTTGTACCTATAATTTCATATATCTAAGGACTTTCATTATTTATTTTTATTTTTATAGGTAATGATGAATCTGTTATGGATTTTACAGAAGATTTGACTAAATTAAAATTAAGGAAATCTCAATTCAATTTGTCCGTTTCACTAACACCTGGTGAACTCAGTGCTATATTTGATACAACAAAGGTTCAAACACAATCAAATTGTAAGAATTTAACATTCTATTCTCCAATATTATTACTTTTAAACTTAATAATTAGATATTTTAAATAAATTTCATTAGCGGAAAATGGATTGTATAATAATTTTTTGGGTGTGGTTCAAACATTTCGTATAAGTTCACCTCTACAACTATTGGAAATTCTTCAATACTTCATTGGCATTTGTGAAGATACTATATCCATTTTACAAGATCAAAATCAAGTATAAATAATAATTTTCTTTTATATATTATATTATTTTGTGTAATATATTATAATATATGTATTTAGTATTTACATTAATTTACATTTTATACTCCTAGAAAGCAGATTGGCTGGAACAGGAACTAAATACATGGCGTTTATTATTAACATTAATTCAAGTACAACATTTAGATTCTGAAAAAATAGATAATAGTAATATGCTTAGTGATAGAGATTTATCAGATGCCTTATTCAATAAAGATCAAAAATTAAAAGGGGTAATTATTCATATATTGTGATGCTTTATTGATTATTTAATTGAAAATTAAAATATTGTGCATGTTATGTAAATATGTAGATACAAAGAATTGTTGATTGGTTAGAACACTGTGCTGCAGAAAGTATGGAAAATGAATTCATGAAAGACGCAAAACATTTTTCTGATGAAGGAGTTGCTTGGCCAAATACTTTAGGTCAACTGTTGGTTTGTGTCTTGATTTTATTTTCTATTTATAATCTAAGGAAAAAACATATCCTTATGGCTTTTATGGTATAATTTATGTGTTTGAACTGTAAACATTGTTTTAGCAAAAAAAAATAATATATCAAAGCTCTGGTGCTATGGTTACTCAGTTGGATCCAGATGCACCTAGCAGGCAAACAAGAAGTATTCACGATTTAGACCAAGTATGATTTTATTTATTATATTAACACTACATAGGTAATTTTTGGTACTATAAAACACGCTCACTTAGATTGACAATCGTTTTTATCAAAGTGAATTTAAAACCAAATCACCTATAATTAAAATTAAAGAAATTTTGAAATGTCCCTACCTCATGTATTTTTTTTTTTTTTTAATAAATTTTTAAAAGAGTTAAGAGTTGCGTAAATAAGCTAAAAAAGGTTGTTCATTTATAAGAAATATAATTTACATCGTATTATGGGCCATGTATAACCGATAGGTGATGTTGAGGTGAGGTAAAACGAAAATTAGTTTCTGTGCACTTCTAAACTCCACAAATGCAGTATAGAATCATTTATTTGCAATCTAAATAAACCATAGACATATAAATATATATTTATATATATGGAATAAGTTAAGTCAATTTATTCAATATACAATGTGTATTTTAAGATGTCATGATTTTTCCTTTTTAATACATTTTAAGCTGTATCACATGCCTATAAAAAAAATTTTAAAAAGGTGATTTTGGGTTTATTTTTGCTCTACAAAAAATTCTGAAACAAACATCTTTTTTACATGCACCCACAAATTACAACATTTGTTTGAAAACAAAAGGGCATTAATGATTTTAGAGTTAAAACACTTGTTATAAAATATTTTAAGGACAATTTTTCAGATACAATTTCATCGGTATTGAACAATAATGTATGTGCTAATAACCTTTTTTTTACTTTTTTAAATTACATTAATTTTTTAATAATTAATATTTCCAAAATGCCGATAAGAGTCTTCAAATAATGCTAGGAACACATGTGATATCACATTCAGAAACTAAGGTCATGACTTGTCACATAATAGATTTGGAAGGTAGAACCACAGTTTAGTTCTTGTGGTCATTTGGGAGTTTGTTTTCAAACACACTGTTAAAATGAATATTTACAAAATGGGTTGTGAAATGTCTACTAGTTTGTCAGACTGGGAAGAAGAAATTGAAACTCTTGTTGATCTAATAGTTTTTCAAGAAATAGATCCTGGTATCACAAAATTAATAAAATAACAACTAGCAACATTTTTTTTAGCTCTTTTCCGACTTCCTTCCATGCTGTTGGTTTGGTCATGATATTCAGAGGCTCTCGGGTTATACAAAACCAAGTGTTCTCACACTTTTTCAATAAAATTTCATCTAACTATAAAACAATAAATGAAAAACTTTGATACATAACATGACTTTAACTGAAAAAAATGTGGGTGTTCAGAAAATACAAATGAGATTTCACATAAAAGTTTGGTAATGCAATGTAATAACCATGACATAATGGTAGTGTGGTTCTAATGCATTAAAGTATAATGTATAACGACACTCCACAGTTTTTTCCGATGACGTGACAGTAGTATGTTTTTACCTTTATTCATTTATTGTTCTTTACATATTTGATAATAGGTGTTTTAACACTAAAATAACTTTAAAAGATAATTTTGTTTTCCTTGTACATGTTTTTACAACTGAAAATCTTTGGTTATGCGTTCTCTTAAGTGGTTCCACTTATGGACGAATAAAATAAAAGTTAGGATTTCCATATATGTATTAGAAATCATTATACACCCATTTCGTCTGTCTGACTATCCTGATAATTTATTGCAATTGCAATGGTTACTTATTATTAAGGTTTTTGATATATTTTATGTGATACATTTATGTATATACCTATATATCTATACCTTTTATATAATAATTTATTGCTTTTCAGATCTTTTTAATTTAATATTGAGATAATTATTTTTAAAAATGTATAGAAACCTAGAAAATTAGCACACTCAAAGAGTGGACTTTTTTCATTTGTTATTTAATTGTTGAATAGATAATATCTTACTTTTGTTATGTTGAATATTAATTGTGTCAATTTTAAAAGAAAAAATTATTTTTAGATTAATAATATTGAAAAATTAGGTATAGAATATAAATATTATAATATGTATGAATTATTACTCATATTTGTCACCAAACAGGTAGATGATGATAGACTTCTGTCCCAAGTATTTACCGAGATTCGTTGTGGCCGATTAGAAAAGGCTGAATTATTATGTTGTCAATACGGTCAGTTTTGGAGGTCAGCTATAATGGAAGGGTGGAGACTTTATCATGATCCGTTTTACAATTCTAATGAAAAAGAAACACTATCCTCGGAAAATCCTCGTGAAATACTTGGAAACCCAAATAGGTATAGTAATATAATTTATTTTATATTTACCAATTAATTATAGAAATTATTATACATTAAATATATTATATACATTTTAGAGATGTTTGGAAATCTTGTGCATGGAAAATTTCTTCAAACCCGAAAACTACAGCATATTGGAGAGCCACAATTGGTGTATTATGTGGAAACATTGAAGCTGTTTTACCTGTATGCAATCGTTGGGAAGATATTTTATGGGCACATCTCCATACTATCGTAAATGTAGCTGTTGAAAATTACATACAAACTAATAAAACAATCAACTTTATAAGTTTACCAGAAAAGTACTGGGAATACAAGTAAAAAAATGTTTTATTGAATGCTAATTTTTTAAATATATATTCTATGTTTGTTTTCCATTTACTTTTCATGTAGAATGACTATGGAAGATGTTATAGCTGAATTAAAATCCAATCCTATATTATCAGTACGTCAAGAAGCACATAAACCCAAACGCCAAATTCAACAATATTTTATGACTAATCAGTATCGTGAATTAGTAAATAACATGGTGGATTGGGCGGAAAACAGTTCAGAATCAGATCCTCAGTTTTTACGTTTTCTTGCACATTTGATTTTAGTTATTCGCTGGGCAGAAATTGAACATGATAAGCTAGCGGCCAATTTGATAATACAAAAATACATAGAAGTATAATCAAATTTTTTTTAAAAAATGTTTACATTTTTTCTATAGATAGATTTTTTATATTATGTTTTAAGGTCTTAATCCCCATAAATGATCCATTGCTAGTGGCATATTATACATCACAACTAGAACAAACCACTCAAATTATTATATATTCTAAATTTTTGGAAAACATGATCACACCCGAGCAACGGTGCAATGGATTAAGAGCTGCTGAAAAATTTTCACTTCCCGTTGAAGAAATTACAAAACGTATTGTAGAAACTTACAGGTATTTACATTTTATTAATGATAATAATTAATATGTTTTGTATACTTACGTCTTACGTATTTGGTATTGCTTACTTTAATTATGAAATTATTGGACTACATACCAATTTATTTATAAATACTGAAAACAGCAATTCATATACCGATGAAATATTTGAATAAAATTAAAATAAAGTGTCTTCTTAAATTTAATCAGATTGTTGCTTAATATATTTTTATGTTATTTAAATTCTGCTAAGTGTAAATACAAATGACTTCTTTAGTTACTCTATATTTAATATATAATCAAATTATATTTATACTATATTATTTATTAATATGTGTACTACCTTAAAATTCAGAAATCGACTTACCAATATGACTTCTGGCAACGATCTGTTTTCTGAAATAACCAGTAATGACTATGAATTGATCTCAGCACTAGATTGGATAATTTATTATCATCATCAGGTAGAAGAAGCATTTGTGCAGATTAATGCTGTTGTACGTAATTTTATTGCCCAAGGAAAAATCCAAGCAGCTCGTTTAGCATTTAATAAGGTTTGTTACTTTATTTTAGTAATTAATTTAATGTAATTTTCAAATTAAATAACTATGTAAAACTTTAGATTCAAAAAGACACAATCAATAGATTGATGGATAGTAATGATATTGACATTCAAAAGCTTTTGAAATTGGATATGTTGTCAATCTCACCAAAAATACAATTGCTTATCTTGGAGTATTTAGCTTATAAATGTTATTTAGTAAGTAATAATTGTTGGTGATTTTGAATACAAAATTTTGACTTAATGCCGTTTTCTTTTAGGATGCAGAAGAAGGATTTGCCGAATGGTTTCATGAATATCACCAGACCAAACCTATTGAACCTATTGAACCTCACAAAATACTTTCAAACTCTATTAAAAAAAAAAATGATTATTCAAAATTGGTTTATGACCACAAGATGAAGGAGTATAAATTAGCATTAAAAAATTGGAAACAATGTGTATCTAGTTCATCACAAGTATATGCTATTGTTTTTATTCCATTTCAATATTATAATTAACTGATTTTAAATTTTTAGATTGTTGTTGAACAACTTTTCAACTTGTTATTTTTCCCCGGTGGTTGGCTTGTTGACCACAATAACGAAGACAATAATCGTAAAAAACACTTTGAGCTACTTCGAACTATATGTATTCCAAAGGTAACCCATGATTGAATAATTTATGAAAATAATATATATAGTGATATTTAGTTATTTTCACAGATATATATAATAAACTAGTGATAAGACATGAAGTTACGATTTGCCATTTAACTTGAGGCCAATGGGTCTTTTCTCATTCATTTTATTTTTTTGATAAAATAATAATTTTGTTATGAATATAAGTTATAATAAATAAATGAAACGCGAGTACATTATTATAAATATAATATTATAATACCTATATCATTATTACATATTTATTATACTTAATTTTTTTTTAATATTTTAAAATTTGTTTTAACTTAAATACTTCAAAAATCAGAGGAAAAAGTCTGCGGTAAAATTCCTAATTTATAAATATAAGATACAGTGGCGTGTCGAAAAATATATTTTATCAAATCACTCTCTAATCTCCCCCTTTCTCCCCACTCTATCACCTCTCTGATAATAGATACAATTGACATAATTTATTGTTCGTAAAAAAAATGCATATATAATATTAATTTATATAAAATATTTTATGATTAAAAAAATAACCCATATGAATGTATTTAATATATCTTATATAAAGTAACAAAGTAGTTAATATTCCTGGATATTTATTTTTTGTTTTCATTTTACATTTCCATCTTTAGTTTTTATCAGATTTATTATATACTTTTCAAAAGTAAAAATATGGATTTGTTATTAAACATAAGTTCGATGATTTCATGTAAAGTGACAAGGTCCGTCGGACTCGATTTTAATGGTGGATGTTGACTTTAATGAAATACACAGAAGGTCATTTTACACTCCATTTTATATTTTTCCATTTTTTTTTTTTTTTAATTATATGTACTTTTAATATTCAAATGGCAACCTTTAATTTAAATTATGAATTCTTAAGAGGATTTTTCTATACAATTTCTATTAAATTAAAAAAAAATTAAAATCCAACCATTTCAATATATATATATATATATAGATGTGTGTGTGTAATTTAAAACTATAGTCTTGTGCCAATACCATTTTTTATTGTTGTGTAATTATGATATTTGTTAAAAATAAGCATTTATGCATTTTTCATTTTTATCAACTTGAAAACTTTATTGAAAGATAAAATAAATAATAAAATTATCTAGCAACCGATTGAACCAATTTCAGATTTATACGTTTTATAATGTGTTAATAAAATCGATAATCTATATTTTAACAGTTCATAAAACATGTAAAAATGCATATATCAAAAAAGGGTTACAATCTCTAGATTATGTTGTTAGCTATAATTTGTTTTTATTTGATATCTCCAACATATTTGTAAGTTGATAAAAATGAAAAAAGCTAATGCAAGTTTTTATTGAAAAGTCGTCGGTATGGCATCCTTTTATAGAATATATTTTTATAAGAATTTACTCATTTTTAATTTTTTAATCTAATAAATATTACTTGAGTAATAAGCATTCAAATTTAAAATGTGACAGAGTTTTGTATGGTAATACTATTGATAATGACGTACACAGTAGTTTTTATCAGATTTCACAAATTAATACAAGAAAGTTCTTATAAATATATATTTTTCGAGAATTTAAAAATTGAATGTATATATAGTTTTAACAAATAAGGGAGAATAAAAAATTAAAAAATATAGGCTGGAATAATTATATACTTTCTGATTCTGTCCATAATAAAAAAAAAAATACTCTGTGTACACATTAAACTACAATCGTTGTGTAATTAGTAATTACTTATATTAAAATTATATTTTGAACAATATAACTGAGTATAAAGTACATTATTCAATCTATTGCTTATGTCAAGCTTGCTAATGATTTCTGAAATATGTCAAGATTTTTTTATTTCAATTTCAGATTTTTATGCTTTTGCATACTATACTACATAGTACTGAAAAGTACACAGAATGTATCAAATTGGCCAGTTACATAACAAATGAGACTAATAAGTTTTACAAAGTAATTATGATTAGACAACAAAATATAGATGGCTGAATATAATTATATAATTTGAATTTTTAGTTATTCACTCAAACCAATATTAAGAAATTATTAGCAAAAATTGCAGAATCATCAATATGCATAATGGAATCTTCTGATCAACAATTAGATCCTTGGGGTTTCTGATCAAGAGATTTACCCACAATTATTAAGTATATATATATATATATTTTGTTCAATTCATACAAATGTGTATTCGTCATGCCAAAAATTTTTTAATAAATGTATAAGAAAATTGATGATTGAACTAACAAATTTTTTTATAAATTAATATAATAAAGAAAAAGAAATACTTTTTTGTATCGAATTATTTGTTTTTATTTGTAACAATAACTTCAAAATTCAAACAAAATAAAAACATTATGTTTTTTTAATGTACTTTACCAGTCACCGTAACCTTTGATATCATTTATATTACTACCAAAAAATAACACATTTCCATGTTTAGCAATAAACATGGATTTTTCATTTATGTATTTTGAAACTTCTTGACGTTTTTTTACATTTTCAAGTACTTTGGACTTCTGGGCCTCAAAGTCTCTGATAAAATTTTCATTGTCTGGATTTAAAATTATTGGTTTATAAGATGGTACCTTTTCTATATGTTCTATTTCAATAGAACCAACTGTGGTTGAGCATTCATGTTTAACCCTATATTCAAACTCTTTCATTTCTTTCTCAAATGAAGGGTTCTTCATATCTTTACAATATTTCTTACCGGCAGAACTGTTCTCTATTAAAAGATCAACTAAATGTTGATATTTATGTGTCAAAACCAACTCCGAGTCTACTTCTTTCACAGTTATCTTATCATTTTTAGTTTTTTCACTACTATTACTTTCTTCAACATTTGCATGCTCACTGGTGAGTGCTTTTGAATTTTTAGTTTTTGACTGATCTATATTATTTGCAACATCAACAGATAGTGTTTTCAATTTTTTCTTCTTCTTTTTTAACTCAACACTATCCTTGCATTCAATAGGTGGTAAAGTCTCTGGGTCTTTAATCAATTTTGACTCCAGTTTCTTTTTTTTTGGTGGAATAGTATTGATTTCATGATCATCGATTTTAGTTGCTGTGTCTTCTTTAGCTGTAATTCTTTCATTTAATTTATCATCAATAATAATATCTTCATTGCTTGATGTATCCTTTTTATCTAATACTAGTTTTTTACTATCTCGTTTGGTCTTAAAGTATTCTATCATATCCAATCCGTTCGAACTTTGATCATCGTCTTTTACACCTTTGCCTAGTATGCATGCCAATTCTTCTTTTTTATATTGTGTTAAATCTTTTCCCTTGGTAAATTTGTGATAACTGAAATATATATTATCAATTAATAAAATTAAAATGTGCGTACCAACCTATATTTATTTGAAAAAACTTACTGTACTCTAGATTTAGAATTTAATGAATTTTGTACGAGTGATTTTTTGGAAGTTGTATCATCATTTGCTTCTGACAGTGCTTGATATTGATCAAATTTCTCTGTTAATTGTGACAACAAACGTGAATAATCTTCCCCCGCCTTAAACCAATCATCTGCATTGTTTGCTATAAATCCTAATCCTATAAAATAATCAAAAATAAAATTATTTTTAATTAACTTTAAAATATATAATTACAATAGTGTAGAGATATAGAAATACAATAGGTACTAGGTATCCAAAAACAACATAGAGGTTTTAAATTGTAGAAAATATAAACAAATTTATTAGTAGTTTTGTAAAAAATTTAAATTACTTGAAAATTGTTGATTATAATAATGCAATATTTTATTAAGACTGCATTTGTTGTATCTGTAAATAATAGACAATATATCAAAATTACGCTAAACAAAATAATAAATGTGGCGTCTACGTTAAAATTAGAACTAAAACATCTATTACCGATTTTCCCAATTTGAAAAGGAGAATATAAAATATTCTCTTTTTCAAAATTAGTAAAAGGTGATTTAGTTCTAATTTTAACATAGACACCACATTCATTATTTTGCTATATTGTCCAATGTTAAACAAAGACACCAATGCGGATATTATGTCCTCTTAATAACTGATATTTGAACTATAAATAAAATTTGTTTATTTAATTTATAAAAAAGGACAAAATTATCTAAAAGAAATTTAAAGTACTTAATCTATTCTACAACAAATACTAAAATACAATTTATTACCTATTATATATACAATAATTATTTTAAAGACAAATTATTGATAAATAAAACTCAAAATATCTACAATTCAAATCGGTAGCTGTAATAATAATTTTGTTAATTACTGAATTTATATACAGTCATTTTTCTGCATTACTTAAAGGGATTAGAAGCGGCGATAATCTCTCTTTCATCTTATCACTTATGTAACAGCAATTTCAACATACCTATTTTATTTCCAACTAGCCATAAATTTATTTATTATCTAATTAATTATTTATTAAATCTTACTAATATTGGGTTCCTATAGTCCGCACATGTTAAGAATGTGACCGGGTGGTGGACAAAAACTTGTCTGTTACACATAGGTCAGTATTATACTGCATTATCTAAAATAATGTAATGTAATGTATATGTGTTTGACAATGGTAAATAAATATTAGCCTTCTAAATACCAATCTAGGTAGTTTGATTATAGCTGGGTAGCGAGGTGGAAACTGATCGCTGCCGACTTGGCGAATCTAAAATTTCTTAACGTGTGCGGAATATAGGTACCTACTTTAAAAAATATCAAATTATACACTGGTGATGAATAAATTATACTTTTTTACCTGTAGGGGTAACTTTATGTTGAACTCTGATGTTTTCTGATATTCCTTGTTTGTTTTTACCAAGACCAGTACCCTTACTCCAACCAAATTTCTCAAGCATACGCTGACCAAATTTTGAATCATCTGAAATTGATGAATGCATTAAGCGTTTTACAAATGTACTGGCGGTCAACATATATTATATCTAGATGATATTTAGATGAACAATAAATAGATAAATCTAAAATATATTAATCAACGATCACAGTATTTCCAATAACAAACATTGATGGCAATTATTTGTTTCCAGCAAAAAGTCACTTAAGGGTGAATTCTGTTCAGCTACTCACAAAAATCATAAAAAAGTTAATGGTGGGTACGAATAAACAAAATGTTGGATTTCAATAAAAATTACCATTTGTCCAGTGATTTGGAGCCGATAGATTTATACTGTGCATAGGATTCTTTCTTCTCTTCCTAGGTTCCGCCAAAGACATATTCGACAGTTAGGTATTTTATAACAATATATTTATCAAAATACGACGAAACTCCTGTCTAGAATCCAAGTGCAAGAGTAGAACAGTTTAACACCTCGAAATTATTAGTACTAAAAGGCATTTTCCACAGAATAACCGTGCCCCATGATGAATGGTAATCACATTGAAAGATAACCATTGATATATAGAAGATAACACGAAACCGCGATAACAACCACAACAAAAAATTTTATACAGAGTAGCCAGAAAAACCACACCAAAAACTGTTTATCGAGTTGAATATCTTCGTGTCAATAACATAACATTTATATTTTAAAATTGAATTAATGTTTAATCTTAATATGATTTTGTCCGGACCGGATGTAAAATGTTTATTATTGACTAATATACCGACTTACCAACGGAATATATATTCTAGACATGAGAATCTTTGTATTCTCTTTGCAATTACCAACCGATTGGACACACTGGTGATGTCACAATATTGCCCCGTCCTGTGTTTTGCCGTCTACTCTCTTTCACTAGGAATTGTTCAACTCGTCTGTTTTCCGACTACCCGGATTCGGAGTAATTTCTATTTGACGTCCACCGTACAAATACAAAAAGTAAGTGAATTTCTTAAGCATAAACGTAACTCTCTACTGTCGTATTATTCTACTGAATCGTGTGACAATAAAATTCTGTCGACATGCAAACTTTGCTTTGAAAAATCGCCAGGAATTACACATGGCTAACCTCAAAACTCGTTCGTAAATCCATTTAAAAACTTACGTTTTTCAACAATAAATATTATTCTCTTTTGACTTGCAATGTTTCCAAACTTAATTCTAGTATTTGTAAATGTTTACGATTTCTATAACGTAGAATATGCTCACTTCCTATCGATTTTTTCTCTCAAATATTGATGTATTTATTTACCTTCCTCTACCCACAATACGTACTTACCCTCGATTACTTATACTAATATTGCATTTTATTTATTTTTTATCACTCAGAATAATAAATCGCAACGAATTTGTTGCCTTATCGAAATTTTATCAAATTTTTATTATTATTTTCAATGACTATAGCAGTGTCTAAACGCTAAGTGTTCTCAAATGAGCTATGAGCTATTGAATACTGTTATTGTACATGTGTTTTTAATATTTGGTTTTATGGTACATAAGTATACTACATAATTGTTCATAATTTGTAGATACAACATGGCTGATGAAGACTGGGGAGATATTGGAGTATCAGCAAATGTTGATTCAGCTCCATTACAGGTTACAGCTGAATTACCAGAGGTAAAGTTATTTGGCAGATGGAGTTGTGATGATGTTGAAGTTTCTGACATGTCTTTACAAGTATGTAAAAATAAAATGTAATTTCTCTATTTAAAATCTAATATTATTCATATACCTGAGTACCTATACTAACTATTTATTGTAGAGTTCATGAGTAATTGTAAATTTTCACTTTTATAGGATTACATTGCAGTCAAAGAAAAGTATGCCAAGTATGTACCTCATTCTGCTGGCCGTTATGCTGCCAAACGTTTCCGTAAGGCTCAATGTCCAATTGTTGAACGTTTAACCAACTCTTTGATGATGCACGGTCGCAATAACGGAAAAAAACTAATGGCTGTCCGAATTGTTAAACATGCTTTTGAAATTATCTACCTATTATCTGGTGAAAACCCATTGCAAGTACTTGTAAAAGCCATCATCAACAGTGGACCTAGAGAAGATTCCACACGTATTGGTAGGGCTGGTACAGTTAGACGTCAAGCTGTTGATGTTTCCCCGTTGAGACGTGTCAACCAAGCCATTTGGTTGTTATGCACGGGATCCCGAGAAGCCGCATTCAGAAATATCAAGACAATTGCTGAATGTTTAGCTGATGAATTGATTAATGCTGCTAAGGTTCGTGATAAATTTAATATATTTAAATTATTTAGTTAAATTACACTTCCTTTTTTATTTTATAGGGATCATCTAACTCTTACGCTATCAAGAAGAAGGACGAACTCGAACGTGTTGCCAAGTCTAATCGTTAATTTCTATCTATTAACATTTATTTTAAATATATTGTATTATATATTTAAAAAAAATAAGATTGGTTTTTTATTTTTTATTAAAAATCTTAATTTTCTTTAGATCCTTCAATAATTTAAAATATACATGTCATAGTCTTATCCAACTGGTATTCATGTATTGATAATAACAATTTGATATAAGTATTTTGGTATTAAATATCTTGTAGAATTATTTATATAAAAATAAAACCCAATTTTTACAAAATATTTATTTGTATAGGTACTACCTACTAGTTATACTGAAGAAGAAAACATTGTTTTCGAAATATGTATTTATGTTCAAATAAAACCAATTATTTTGTAGAAATTGGGTTTTTATTTTTATGTAATTAGATGGGTATTAAAATAATATATTTTAATAGTGCATTATTAATATATTACTTTTACAAGATTATATACAACAATCATCCACGTTTATTGTGGTTCTGTATAAGCAATTTTAAGATGTTTAGAAATATTTATTTGAATATGCATTATTAATTGGTGTGTACTCCTGTAGATTAAGTGCATATAAATAGGTATTAAATCTGTAGTATATATTTATATATATATCTGTTTTTCTTCAATTTTTGACATATTCATTTTTCCGTTTTATCAGCTGTTAAAATTTCGAGTTTTTCAACAACTCATGAAACCTGTATAAAAAATACATATATCAATAATCGGCTTCATCAATTGCTAGAAATTTTGTTCTTTTATATATATATTTTCTTTTGTATTTTTCATTTCATCTTTCTACAATACTATCAAAGTTGATAAAAGTGAAAAATGTGTAAACATTTTTAAACAACAATTATTAAAAATTATATTAATTCATAACTATTTATAAAGTACCTACTCTAAAAATATTTTTAAACTGATGGATTTTCATTTCTTTTTAAATTTCATAAACATTTCCTACATAAATACCCCTTAATAATCAGGTCCTATTAATAAATATACTCACATTAATAACTAATATTTGGTATAAATAGCTAATATATAATGTATCATTTTAAAATATACTTAATATTATTATAAAACTAATAAAAATAAGAAAACAGTCTACATTAAAGTAGACCTATTTTTGTCAGTACAATCATATTATAAAACCCTGGTTTATCATTTTTGAGTTACCTATATTTTTAATGTATTTACGCATAATTTTTATAATTAAAAAAATATTTAAACTAAAGGGGATGCCAAACTTAAGCTACGCAAAGAAGGGAGACACCATTACCCCTCATTTTAACCACTGCTCGCCGTATGTTGAGTGAACCTTTTTTCGAATTAAAACTTCCACCACGCATAGGTTTGAATTATACAGCGCTACTTAAAATAATGCAGTATATGAGTATAACAAAAGTCAAAAATATTGGTGCTCTATATGCTAACATAGCACTGTTCGACTATGGTAAGGTTGTAAGGTAACAACACATTTTTTATGTATCAATCACTACGTTTCTAAACTCAAAATTAAGTAAGTAATGGTTTAAAATTAAAAATAATAGATTTTTATCAGATTTGAAATTACTATTCCAATTGATATTGGGTTAAGGACCATGCATCAAAATAAAAAAAATGACCTATTAGAATACTGGTTGCTATTTATTTAAAAAGTCAAGATATTGCACATAGAATAAAATATATTAGCAACTCCTATATTCGATACAAAACCCAAAATGTACAAAGCTGTTTCAAATTTTAAAAAATGAATTTTATATATTTAGGAATTATTGCTCTAATTATC
Organism: Pemphigus obesinymphae; assembly: GCA_025469235.1. Lineage (NCBI taxonomy): Eukaryota > Metazoa > Arthropoda > Insecta > Hemiptera > Aphididae > Pemphigus > Pemphigus obesinymphae. The sequence continues at coordinate 30,719 of JAIPRL010000171.1, forward strand.
AATTTAAAATTCATTGTTATTACTATGTGGCAATAGTATATTATTATATACCAGTATTTTAAATAAGTAATATAAGTACATTTTTGTTCAAATTAATTTAGTAGAGTAGGTTGAGATGTATGCATAATTATGACTAGTATAAGTATAGAAAACAAATTATAGTATAACCCTATTTGATATTTCAATGTAAAATATAGAATAAAAAGAGTACATCTCTAAAATTACATTTTTGAAACAACATTTCAAGGTTTTAAAATTAGATAGACAAGTTGTTCAGAATAATTGAAACATGGAAAGTTTTATATAAATCAATATTGATGACCAATTTTCTTTTTCTTGCGACTAATTTATATTTTAGCCCATAAAGCTGTATGACATAAGTATTGCTATTTTAGATTCTGAGCATAGCAAGGAAATTATGGATTTGAACAATGCTTCTTTTTTTCTGTGAGCAAATTATTTTTGTATTAAACTATATGTTTGTACCATATGTTTTATTTAACCATCCTTTACCCTAGTAATTGTGTATATGTCACTTATAATTCCCTAATTTAAATTTCCTGAGTTAATTAACCCTTCTTTCCTTGGCATATACCTACCCTATTGGCTATTAGTTAACTTAAATTTCGTTTTTTTTATTCCTATTTATCCTCTGATTTTCGAAATTGAAGTTGAAGATGAAGTCCTCCGACTTGCATCGTCTATATGGATAGTTTAGTATCTGCCATTTCAGCCGGTTTTCAGTTTTTATTTCAATTCTCAAATTATCATTTTCAGATTGTCTTCCCCCTTTTACTTCTTCATTTTCTATGAATGGATATTCTATAACTCAAGCTCTCCGTATTATGCAATCTCCCCCCCCTCACAATACATTTTTGGTGGCTTCTGACCATCAATCTATCTTATATTAAATAATGGGCAACCCCCTCAAATCTGATTCATCAACTTTCTCGGTTCTTATTCGTGCTCTTGTCTCAGATTGGAAGATTCTGGATACACGATTAAATTTTTGTGGACTTCAATAGTCACGTGGAGATTGAGGGTAACGAAAAGGCTAATGCTTAGCGAAGCTTACCTCGATATTTACCACTCGACCAGTAAATAAAATATCTTTTTCATACATGATTTCTCATTTTCATAAAGTTTTTAGAAATGCCTGGTGCCATCAATGGTAGTCGCATACAGCGTCGGACCGTTGGTTTAAAATTAATTTGTACCGACATTCCTCGATTCCCTTATGGTTCCTAAACTCCGACCTTCCAGTTTCCAGATTCTAGCATTTAGTTTTTTTTTTTTTTTTGAGGGGGCAAAATTTAATTGATGACTTATTATTATAATATTATTATATTATCTATATGCCATAGATAACCACTATAACCCCCCAAATACTTTAGTGTGAAAAATTGTAAAATTAATGAATCCATTTTTTTTTTTAGGAAATTGGGAGTATGGTCCCCTGTGCTTCTCCTAAAGCCAGCACTGTCTTGCACACCCCTATAATCTCAATTTAAATTCTTCTCCTTTCTGTCCTTATAACAAAATTGCTGTATGTGATTTCAGTTATATTCTTTTTAACTGTCCTGCATTCTCAAGCTAGATTATTAATGTAGCAAATTCCCTCTCTTCCTCTGACTTGAATTCCTCCTATATTCTTAATTCATTCTCCCCATCTTTTATCCATAAGCTAATTTTCTTTCTTTTTTTTTTTGTAAATCTGGGTTCTCTATTTCAAAAAAAAAAAAAAAAAAAATAATTTATCTATTTTTTCAAATTTTGTTATTTTTAGTTTGTTAGTTTCAATGTATACCTACTAGTACATTAGCTATAAAAATAAATAAATAAATCCTAAAACTTCTACACAAAAATAATTTGCTCACAGAAAAAAGGAAGCATTGTAAATTAAATCAATAACTTCCTTGCTATGCTCAGGATCTAAAATAGCAATGCTTATGTCATGTCAACTAAGTAATATAGCTCTATAGACAAAGATATGAATAACCATGAAAATTAGTTGCAAAAAAAATCATAAAAAGAAGAGGAAGGAGGGATATAAATTTGACCAAATTTGTATGGAGCTGTTGAGATTTTAGATTTATTATTAATTCAATACCTATATAAGATCGATGGAATATGCGGTTAAGGAATCTCTAATATTACCTACCTGTAATCTCAATCTGTATAGGTAGCTTGTATGCAAGGCAATGGCGACTTCACCATATCCATAAGTTGGTATTTTAAAGAGTAGGTACATTTAATGATTTTCTTAGTAGGTAGGTAGTTTCTTTAAGTGTAGGAAAAGAAAAACTACCTTATATAAGATGTATGCAGTAGGTAGGTATTTAATAAATATTAAATTGTATAAATGTAGGGGTAATAATAAAATAAATAAATAGATGTTGCGGTTAATGATTTTAATTTTACTTTTTTAAGAACTAATCTATATTTATTAATTTAATGTTTACTATTATTTTTAATTATATTAAATCTTATACCGATATTCAAATCTAAAATAAAAATAGTACACTATATCCTGTCCAAGGACCAAATGGATATAGGTAGGTACATACCTACCTATAAATGTAAAATATGGACAAACTTTCACCATCTGTATCTGCAGGACGACTATTTTTACTTTATGTTTTTATAGGTACCTAAATAAGTAGGTACCTATACATTTAAACAAAATGTTCCACATGTATATAGATATTCAAGTAAATGTTTAAAGTTCAATAAAAACTTCAAAATGGTTTTTATATTGATGTGTTTCTAATAGGTAGCAATCTATAAATGTTAAACTTCATATTCAATAAACAAAAGAATATTACCGTGAAATGAACCAACTCTATTATTTTTATTTAAGTATAGGTAACCATTTTAAGTTCTGATAACAGTGGAAAATGGTTTTTTAGTTCCCATACTATTCCCCTCAGACTACCTACTATTCTAAACGATTTTAAATTAATCTTGATGATTTCCAAGTCAGAATATTGTAATTGAGATTATAAGAACTCCATATGGTTTGTGTACTCTGAGCTTACCTCCACACACTTTTTTTTATCGTTAGGCAATACTCAAGGGACATGAATGTACCACAACTGCACTTACCAAAATTTGTGTCAGTACAAAGTCATCTATAGACTACCATGAAGGTCTGTACCTTTCTTGAGAACGGAGTCAACATCTGGTCGGACTTTGAGTAACCAAACTAATCTATTTTTACATGGTCATAGGATCCTCGCCTTGAAAGGCATTTGATGATGAAACTCCCTACTATTACAGTAACTAATTTAATTTTATAGTTAAGAGTTCACTGACCCCACTCAGAATGTTTTCACTTCTACCAGTACTTTAGCTCCCACACCTGCTAGTGGATGAGCCAGTATTTTAATCAATGTGTTAGTAATATTTTGTGAAATAGGTACTTTTTCCTAATTTTTACCTAATGTAGGTAACCTACATTACCTATATTATTGTATTTGGAAATATTGTTTGTTTTTTTTAAATTTAACTACCTGTATGAATAAAGGGGCACCCATACAAACATTTACCACACGTTGAATGAAAAATATTATTTTCATATAATCTGTATATTATGCATTATGTACTATGAATTTTAATAATTGGTGTTCTAAAACCAAAAAATTGTACAACCCTAAAACCTGAGATTACAATAATTTATTTTTATATGTTATTAACTGCAAAATTTTTAAATTCCTGGTTTCCAAACATATTTTAAACAATAAACTATAATTTAATCAGTTATTTTGAAAAGATGTCAAATCCATTTTCCCAAAAATTGACTTTTTGTTGAATTTACATTTCTTATTTGTAAGTTAATTTATTCTATATGAAAACGGGTCATTTCATATTAAAATATTTCTCTAAATAGAGCACATAGAGAAATTTTTTAAGTGTAATTTTTTTTTATCTATCCTTTACCTATCTATACCTTTTTAATCATTAAATATTTTATTTAGTCTTTGAAAACTCTTGTTAATTTTAAAAATGGGTCATCTCATCCCAAGAAATTTTTGATTTTGAGTGATTTTTCTGAGTACCTCAGTGTGACTAAATATGCCCAACATATAAAAAATAATACAAAGAGTCAAAAAGGTTTATTGTCTCCAATAAAATTTGAAAAACTGGATTTGATCCCTTTTCAAAATGACTGATTCAATTTAATAAACAATTTATTTAACCAACTATATAAATATATATAGAAACCTAATAGAACTAACAAAACAATTATAAATAAATGTTTATCTCTAGTAACCAAAACAACAATGTCCCTCATAACTATAAGAACTAGTAACTACGGATGAACACAACAAGGTTATTGATAAGATATCAAATACAGATGAACTAAAAGGAAAATATTCTACATATGTAAAAAGTTAATTTTAGTCTTTTAAATAAATAATTCGCTTAGAATCTAAAATTACATAAATATGTTTCCAATTTTGTTCTTCAAAAGTTGAATTGGTTTTATGGTTAACTCACAATATGTCTAAAGCAATCTAAAACAATTTTACACTCTATTTTTATTAAATGAAAATTGTAATGAAAACTGTATGTATTTACAAATGTTATATTTTTTTTAATCAAAGAAAATACAATTTGTTCATATATACATTAGACATAATATATATTTTATTCGTGTTAGACTAAAACAAAATTAGAAGAAATTCTTAAGTAGTAACAAATGGTAACACATTGGTTAAAAATGTAGAAGTTATAACAAATTGATATCACAGAAAAAAAATTATACTGCTGTATCTTCTGTCATCTTTTGAGGTCGAGGTTGATCTGTCGTATTGATGTCAGTAGACTTTGTTTGGATTTTTTTTTCATGAAACTCCTAAAAAGAAAATTAACAAACACATTCATTTCATACAAAATTACACTTTTTGAGTATACAGTAGAGGTATTAATTATTAAATTATTTAAAGTGTATAGTATAGCATCTTTAGTTGATTACAATAAATAAGCATGATATATTATATTATGTAATAAACAAAATACTTAAATATGTGTAATGATAAATTAATTCTACGTAGTATACTCCAGACAATATTCTAGCAACTATCACATTAGATGGCAAAAAGTCTATCAACTTAATAGCGAAACTGTCGCCTAACAATTTATTCACTTATCTTATTATTTTTTTTTTTTTGCTGTTACATAAATCATATATTAGTTTAGGGATATTTTTTTTAAGTAATAAATTGTGAATATTGTATATGTAAATTACATAATATTATAAAATATTTCCTCACTCTAATGTTACTATGTTCAACATATCTCTCAAAATAAGAAGTCTAAAATATGTTTGAATAAAAAAATACATAAAATTATCACCTGAAAACATGGAACTAGACAAAGGTTTATGTTACATTCAGGACAGTGGTATTTTGTTTTTCGTCTCAAAAACCTTCCACGCGCATCAATCGTGTTCCAACAAAAACTGCATCCAAGTGCTGGTCCCGAACGCAACAATGGACAGTGATCTGACCGTGTAGATTCATTATAAGAATCATCTGTATTCATCTATAATATAGGTCAATATTGTCTAATAAACATGATAATGAAAGATAATAGATTGAAATGGCTCAGACATGTTTTAAAGAGGGAAGAAACAGAGGTAGTAAGATTAGTAAAGATAATGTATGTTGATGGAAAGAGGAAAAAATAAGGATGTGATTGATGGATAAGTGAAGAGGATGTGGATGATCCAGTTAAGTGGAAGTTCAGGACTAGAATAGTTATTATTTTTAGTTATATATTAGTTACTACAAATAATTGTAAGAGGATGCGAAGAAGAAGATTGTATAATAAACCCACTAGACATAATTATAATTTATATACTAATATACCTGTGATACACTAGTAGGAAGTTCATCGTTATAATAACCTCGAGGTGTTGGACAAGATTCTGATGGCTGTGAAAGTTGTTTGACTATAGTTGGTTTAGGAACAGCTAATGTATTGGTCGATGACGGATTAGGTTCTGAACACTGCCTCTCAAGTATACGTATAACAGGTTCTGATTCATCAATGATTTCAGTTTTTACCATCGGCGTCGTATCTGTACTCATGTCACAATCATTGATTTTTAAATGGGGTTGACGCACTAGAGACCTAATTCGTTTATTAACTGGAAAATTAAAAGATCCATTTGTAATAATCAATTGAAGTGACTCGGTTTAATAATATTGATTTACTAAATATGAGGCATAAATAAAATAAAACCCACAAATACAAAATACAATTATTATATTTTGGTGTACATTAGGTACATTTAAAAATAATTTTGTTATATAAATCAAGTTAAAACTAATAATATATTATAATTATAATTTCTATACAAATAAATAATATTAAAGATTAAAATCAGGCTGCACAATGGTCTCTTACAAGATGTGAACATCTTAAAACATCAAATAATAATAATAATAAACCGTGATCAGTCTATTAAATATTAATGAGTAGTCATATATTTGTGCAAACCAGCATGGGTAAAATTATTAGCTAAGAAAAAAAGGAAACATAAAAAAGATTTGTTAGTTTGATAAATTAATAATTAAGTATGATTTTCTGCAGAAAATATTGATGGTGCCGGTGAAGAATAATAGCATGGGTTAATCACTGTCAGTGGTTGTGAATACATTTGTGAAACATAGGCAGGATGATCAACTGCTGAAGTTTGGGAAGTCGAAGGTTCATACAATGGCGCTTGATACACTTGATCAGAAGATTGACCGTTGATTGATGATGCCGGTGAAGGTACTGGAATAGACGAGGAAGACTGACCTTTTCGATGAACAGGATATCCTTTCTTTTTATACTCAAGCCATAATGTACGATTGTTTATACCATACTCTTGGGCAGCACGACAAAATCCCATACGGCCAACACGAACAGCTTCAAGAGCTTCTTTAAAACGATCACTTTCACGTATACCTGGTTCTCGTTTTTTGCGCACTTTATTCTCTGGTTTGGATGCTGCTTTGGCTTTGGGTATGGCGTAGACACTGTGAGGCGGGCAATCAGAGAGCTGCTCCAAAAACGACCAACCTGTTAGCAAATGTTGTAATTTGTAATAAAATTTTCTGATAAATTAAATTAAAATAATTAAGGTGAAAAGAAAAGAAGACACAAAAATTAATTTTTCAAGAAGAAATACATTAAGATATATTTTATTATGCAATTAAGCAACTCTTTATAGTGAGCATTTTACAGGTTGAACGTTTTTGAAACTATTCATTCATCTAAATAGTTACTGATATTTTGAATTCGCTTAGCAAAAATAATCATTACCCTACAAAACTGTATAAATGAGCCAAACAAGAACATGCTTTATAAGTACATTAATTTTAAAGATATAAATATAAAATACTTTGGATAAAATGTTGAACTAAATACAAAATTAATCTAAATTTACAACAAAAATTGCTTGTTACACTTACTAACTAATTAATAAATAGTAAATAAGTACTAAACTACAAAAATATTTTATATAATTAAATATACCTTCAGGTTTGTGGTGAACAATTGAAGAGTTATTTTCCGAAGAAGATTGTTTGCTTACACTACTAATAGGTTTGGATGTTTCTTGTCCTTGTGATGTAGGTTGAGATCTCTAAAAAAATAATACATAATGTTAATTAATATATTAATAAGAAAACTAAATTAATTTTTATATCAGTCATTACATACAGTTGATAAATTATCTTGCTCAGTTACTGAAATATCTTCAATAGAACTGTTATGTTCAGATTTATCACTGGAAGTTTTCATGAGATGCATTTTTTTTCGTTTAGCTGATGGAGACAACAGACTGTATTCAGTTTCTGCAGATCTAGTTGTAGTGAATGGAAACATTGTTTTCTCTGTCAGCCCCTTGATTTGCAAACTTTCAGCTGCCTGATCATATTCATATTATGTAGATTAATTAGAAAATTTCATTAAAATAATTAAACTTACTTTTAAAATTACTGGAAGTTGATCTTGTGAAATATTAACCTCACCATAATACATAAATTCAATTAGTGTCTTCAAATGATTATAAGACATATCTTTAATGATAATTATTGGATGTTGACAAGGTGTTTCGTTGAAAAGCATCTAAAATCAGATAATTTAATTTTAAAATAATATAATAAAATACTATTGTTAAATATGTCATATAGATATAGATTTACATAATATATATCATATACCTAGTTATATATGCCAATGAGATAAAGAAATAATAAGAAAATGTGTATACCTATAAAAAATAATAAATCATATCTGGAAAAAAATGTTTGTATAAATAAATTATGTAGGTACATCTAATTAAAATTAAATGATATACCTACTAAGTATTATAAAATAAATAATTTACCTATTCTGTTTTATTATAGGTACATAAAACGAAATAAAAAGTAGTTATCATTAAAATATTTATTTATCAATAGACAGATATAGTGGCATATTTTCTTATCAGTTTACAAATTTATCTTGCAAATTCAAATTTTGTGTTAGCATTTTGTACATTAAATATACTTTTTACAAATAATATCAATAAAAATAATCCAAATAGATTTATCAACAACAATGTATAATAAATAATATTATTTGCAGACATTTAGCTATTTATTGTTATTAAACATAATATCACTGTGATGAGGTTTCAAATAACTCCCACGATGACTTATGTCCGTCATAAAATTGAACTACTAATTAAGGTTACACCAGGTTGATAGCTGCTAAAATGTATCAAAAAAGTATAAGGAGATTAAAACATAATATAGGAGAGTAGTCTCATTTTAGATGCCCGTAGAAAAACAAGCACGATAAATTTTGTAGTTAGGAATGGAGATAGCTTAAGGGATGAGATGACTGTTAACAGCCAGACAGTGGGTACGGTAGATTTTTCATCAGTCATATGACGTGTAGGCCTACCCAATTAACGTGAAATCAACAATGTGGAGAAAAACACAATTTTTTTAGGTTAGATTTGCACTTGAGTATACAGGATACGTACAAAGATTAGGTATGTAGAATGTAAGAACATTGACTGGCAGGAGCCGGTAGTTAGCAAAAGTTTTGAGAAGAGAAATGTGAATATTTGTTATATACAAGAAACAAAGTGGAAATGAGAAAAAGCAAAGGAAATTGGAAAGGGGTATAAAATTATATACTCAGGAAAGACAAGTACAAGGAATGGTGTAAAAGTAATAAATGAAGAAATTAAAGAAAATGTTTGAATGTTAGGAGATAAGATATTGACTATTCAATATAATTAGTATACCTCCACTAGTGGGATATAGGAAAGTCAAAAGGAAGAGATCTGGATATAAGAGATAAAATAAACAATAGATTTTTAAAATGTATGATGTATAAAATATGAGAATAGAAGAGTTTACAAAGAAGTAATAAATAGATGGAAATAATATTTTAGAGGATTATTAAGTGAAAAATGTCCGAGAGGAAATAAATCAAGTTCAGTTGAATGTAGATTTAATAAGAGAAAAAAAGTGTAGTGTGGTTACAAAAATTAAAATTAAGAGAACGGTTGGACCAGATGAAGTACCAGTAGAGGTATGGAAAGTATTAGGTATAGGGTGGCTAATAAAGTCCTTTAATATGGTATTAGTTGAAGGACGATTTCTAAAAGTATAAAAGAATTAAATTGTACCAATATTTAAAAGTAAAAATGTACAGAAATGTGGGAAGGATATACAGAGTGAGGGACCATGGTGCATGCTCTTCCCGAGGAAGTGATCAATAGACTATAAGAGTGGAAAGAAACTCTTGAAGGTAAAGAATTAAGGATTAGTAGAAGTAAAACTGAACATATAGAGTATGATTTTAGAGAAAGGGAACATGGAGCAAATAATGAAGTTGTTAAGTAGAGGTGAAGTTGAGAGGTTCAAGTATTTAGAATCCATTCTAAAGAAGGACAGTGGTTTTAAGGAAGATAATATGAAACAGGATTAAATGTGGACGGATGAAGTACAAAGAAGTGTCAGGTATTTTGTGATAAAATGATCCTCCAACTAGATTAAAATACAAATTGTATAAGAAAGTAGTGAGATAGGTGTACATGAAGAGGATGCATATGAGATTTATTGTTATGAATACATGAAACTAAAAATAAAAGTTTAATATTTTCTATTATAATATTTCATTAAATAATTGTTTTTAAAGGTTCCTTTTTCATATAGTTCTAATTTGTTTAATATATAAATATATTAATTTGATACAAGTAAAAAATGCTTTCATATTATAGATATCAGATTATTTAATTTTTTTTCAACACATTCGTAATTCAATGTTTTAACATTATCTTATGGTTAAGTCGGGAAAAACAATAGGATACAAATAAAAAATAGTGTTTTACTCGATTTTATCTTACTTGAAAATAAGCGCTGCAAGCAGACAAGACCACTTTGTGCACTTGAATTTTCCGTCCCTCCGCGGCGATGGTGGCGTCCACAAACATCTCGTTGTTTAGAAGGCCCGTCATGACGTTCACCAAGTTGGGTTGATGGTTGTTCCATCGCAAACAAAACCTTTGATCAGCCATTTGAGTCTGATAAGCACATGCACAAGACAAACAATATTATTTTAACCATTTTATAGTGATTATCGTTGTTTATTCGTCGAGTACATAATGTATACATGGACATGATTGATGATAATATTACGGTAGTGCGAAATTCACCTGTGTATTTGTATTATGGTCTTCGAAATCCAAACAAAATATTATAACACAGTCGTGTGTGGTGAATGGAGATTCGACAACGGCGCTTGGAATCAACAGTAGCAAGAACGGCTATGGTGGCGGGCGAGTAGCAGCACTCGAATTTACCCTGAAGAATTTTTATTTTTATGCTAATAAATAACTTTTATTTATAAATAAACAATTAATATTATTCTGATAAAATCACGAACAGCCCGTGACGTCAATCGCCGCGCAAAAACACGTTGGTCACACCGGCTGCGGCCCCCGCTTTCCCCTGGATCCGGTCAGACTGGCTCGGACGCCAACTTACCAGTTACGTAATGACGTCTTTGGTGTGTCATGGTACGGAGTGTGGAATTTTTATTATTGTTTTATCCTCCGTGTTATGTTGAATTTGTTTTTTACATTATTATTCAACGACGCAGTAGTGTACTAATGTTTATTTCTTTTCTCAATTTACCGTTTTTTCTGTAATCTGTATCGCGTTCGACAAGGTGTCGTTGAAAAAATAATTTTCATTAATTTATTGAATGATAGCGTACCTACTAGTGGATAATATTTTTATTACGCTTTTTTTCCTTTAATTTTTTTTAGTAATTTAAAAATATAATTTATCATCAATATAACAATTATTATAATTAAAAATAAAATATTTTATTCGGTTTCATATTGTGTTACGCGTGTTGTAATTCAGTATTTCAGTGGTAAGTATAATAATTCGTACACTCGTGAGTCACAAGCACAATAGGTATCTAGTCCTAAAAATACATGATCCATGACATAGGTACCTATAATTGGTATAATTTTGTAATACTTTTAACCGTTATTTTTGTGCGGTACCTATTGTTATATATTTTTTTTAAATAGATACCTACTCGTCGAAATAACTATGTATCTAATGATAATTTACCATCAACCTACCCATTTTGAATTTTGAAACAATACAATAAATTTGTAATTCTTTTTTGTTTCTCATGTTTCAGTTTGTTTTGTATTTGTCGGTCTGTTTTATCATTTCGTTTCGAGTTTTATAAAGAGAACATACATTGAATATAATTGTGTCATACTATCCACCGCTTCACGGTCGACAGATTTCCACTGATACTACTTCTACTACGACTACTGCATTATGTGAGAAAGCAAACGTTGAGCATTGATAGTAAATATTATTTGGTTGTATGCATACACCAAATTAGGCCATTTACTGCTAAGGATATACAACGCTCATTAAGACTGCTTAAATAATAAAAAATAAGAAAATTAAGAAAAATAAGGTAATTAACAACACTATAATATCATCTACCTGTCTTCATATGATAAAATGTTATTAAGCCCTTCTTCAGTGATACACGGTTTATACACTCATACTCAGCCCTTTAATTTATATAGGTTGATTCTATTGCATTCATTTTAACTACCTAAACAATTAATTATTAAGAGTTCACTCTGGTATAGGTACTATGTGCCATAAAAACCGTATATTATGGTATTTACTACTTACTTATGTCAGTTAAAAACACTAAAATTACTCTCCTATAGCTAATAAAATAATAAAAATGTTGATAATCAGGCATTGTCTATAATTACTTGGCTAGAGATCCTAAAACTAGGTAGGTAGGCCACAAGAAGATGTCGAGTAATTTAACTTTGCATTATCAATTTTTTATTTTAAGCGTGCTAGGTAGGTACTTCCATTATTGTTTTATTATAAATTGTGAAGGGGGGTTTTCATTCATGAATTCATGACTAGCATGCATTTTTGAACAAATTACAAATTGTCGTAAATGCAGTAGTTAGGTATACTAATTAACAATGTAAAGTATATTCATATCAACATAAAATTATATTTGTAATATGCGTATGGAATAATGTTAAAAAACTAACAATATTAGTTATGTATATAGGGAATATAATATGCAGGATAATATGTTATAGGTAAATTGTATTAAATTTTTTAATTTTTGGCTAAAACTTCAAAAATACAAGTTCCTGAAATTTATTATTGAATATCTATTATAAATCATTAATTTGTATTTTTATTATTTGAATTTGTATGATCTTATCTGACCATACACCACTCAAAAATAGCTTGTAGGTTAAATTACCTATGAGCAGTTAGAGCTTTTCTGCTCTAAGCAATAATAATAATAGATGAATTGGTTGTTCCCCATTGCACAATGGGAATAAATTATATTATACTTATAAGAGGATGTTTTACTAGTGATTTTCCATGTAAATTTTCGTTATTTCTTGAATATTAAACATTGATGGTAATATAAAATATATTGTAGTAAATATAATATAATCAATGGTAGTATACCTATTATATAATCAATGGTAGTATGTACACATTCAATACTATTCATTACCAAATTAGTTAATATAGTTGTCTTGTTGAAGCCCAGACATTATGTACAGATTTAAACAGTTTAATAAGTACCTACTTATAAAGCAACTATATACCTATTTCTGTAAAATGTAAAATAATTTGTTTATATACTTATGGCCTGCTAAATGCATTTAATTTTTCATATGGCCCTTGAATAAAAAATTTTATACTTGTACTAACACGTTATAGGTGTTATTCGACAACAATCTACCTAAATATTGTTTTTTAAATTTAATTTATAGTTTGTTTCATACAAGGCCATCATACTTTGTGATAATAATTTTCATACACGTAAAATATATTTACTTTTATTTTTGTACCATATAGATGAGGTTTAATTGTTATTTTTTACAAATTTAATTTATCTTGTTATTTGAGGAATAAATATGTAGAATTATGTTAAAATATTTGTAGATTATAATGTATGAGACATTGATTTTAACATACTACAACAAAGTTTAAAAAAATTTGTTGAATAGTCTTGAGCATTAGTTTGACCAATCCATAATCTGCAAAATATACAATTATCTGCTAAATTCTAATTGTGAATTAAATCTGGATTTCAGATTTAATCCACATTTGATATTCTAAAATAAAAATATATTTTTAAAAATAACTAATATCATTTAGTCATTTGCATAAATTACAATATTAACCCAAAATTACTTGTTATCTGGATTAAACAGATTATTATGCATTTTTAGATTCATATAAGGTGTTCAGAATTTAAGATATATTATACAGGTATAGGATACCTGCAAAGTCTTTCACTCAGTCTGACAATTTATCTCTTGATTTGTTGTGAAAAATTATGTCAGGTAGGTAATTAGGCAAATTAATTGTGTTTCAGGTGTAATTATTGAAAATAAAACAAGATGGTCAGTAGATATTAGCACTTTACTGGTATACAATGAATAAATATATAATATGTTAGATATATGTTATTTTCTAATTTATAAAAAACTCATTAAGTTGGTAGTTTTTCATTACGATTTTGAAAACTGAAAATTTTACTCCTACCCAAAAAATTACAAGGGTTACTAACAAGAGTTATATAAGGGTCCTGCAAAATTTTAGAAATTTGATGATTTCTTGAAAAAGTTTACAAATGACCCCCTTTTTTTGCTTATTTCCTCTTTTTGGAATCTATTTAGCGTATTACTCTTTGGGCCTTACAGAAATAGTGAAAGACTTTTTTTTCTTTTATGTAAAATATAACTTACAACTGAAATTTCTCGCGCTAATACTGGTGCCACTAAATGAAAAATAATAAATAGGACTGAATTACATTAAAATATCTTTAATTCTAAATAAAATAAAACTGTTATTGCCTTGGTTTAGGTTTGGCTGTTGTTGTGCTCAACCCCTCATATACCTAAAATATGATTATTATTTAATGTTTTTTTTTCTATGCAAAATTATTTTAATATCAAAAGTATGATGGAATTTATTTTATGAATTACTAACACCAAAATATAAATACCTAATTAGTAATTAATATAATATTCAATTATTTATATTGATTGCATGCATGGATATGGTATTGTTTCCAATTCATTTTTTCTCAAGTTAGCTATATTTTCAAAATTTTATTTGTTTATAAAAATGAATATATTTTTACCTATTTCAAAATTTGATTTGCTTTTATATAAACTTTTTACTTAATTTCTAAACTATAGTTATGTGTAAGGTGTAACGCAAACCAGAGTAGTGTGACAGTGGCATTTTTTACGGCACACCACTTGCAGTGAAAAACAAACTATACTACTCATGTATTCGTATGTGATAACATACACCGATGTAGTGTGATTGTGGCGGTCATGGTAAATTTTTAAAATATGTATTTTATAATATATAATATATACATCAATCGTAATGAAAAGTCCATCTGCATCTATGCAGGCCATTAACACAATACTAAAGTATTGTTTGTAGTTAAAATAGGCAAATCCTGTATTTGAAAGACACTTAATTTTAAAATAATTTCCTATCAATAGCGTCAATGCAATTGGGTATGTTCCATAAATCATTAAAACGATAGGAAACATTTTCCCACTTCTCTTTAGTAGGTACTGGCATATATACATCTTGTAGACAGTCCCAAATAGCTTGCGATGTTTGAGCAATAATTTGCCTTGTAGTTGACTCTCCTCTCAAGAAATACATAGCATACGCTTTCATACTTCCTCCCATTACAAGAAATCTGATTAAAAATATAATTTATTTGTTATTATTTTTTTTTATTTAGCTTTATAGTGTGTCAACAAATAAGGATTATTAATTTTATCAATAGTAATTGTTAGATTTATTTAATATTAAAGTTGTAAAACTTACCTTAGTGTTATTAATAGTCGTTCTTCAACACTAATAGCTTCAAGAAAATGTGTATCTTTTTTTCTATGCTGCTTCGTACTATTTGACAAAGGATTTTAAAAGATCTTTGTGACATCCTATAAAAGCTACGGAACTTTTCAGGATATTAGAATATAACATATATATATATATAATATATACAGGATATAAGTTTGTTTGCCACTGAAAAAGTTCCAAGAGATTCCATATTTTTTTAATTATAAGAATGGATCCAATATTTGTGACGATTTCTTTTATTATTATTGTTAGTTAACAATAAGAGTAGCATTAAATCATCATCAGAACTTGACCTATTTAATTATTATGCACTACTTATTACAACTATAACTTCCTACTTATTACTTTAAATTATATAGCGTTTTATTATAATACTTAGCTTATAATGTCTATTTATGGTATTACTTATGTTATGTTATCACAGTATTACTTAAGCTGTTTTTTCGCCACCGCCACACTACACTGATGTGCGTTTATGCGCTTTTCGCAGCATTTTCATAACCACCACACTACTCTGGTGTGTGATGCGCCTAAGTGTATTTCAGTAGGTATGCAGTTATCCATACTAAAACTAGAAACATTTCATTTAGTTTCAGTCGAGTTTTCAGTTTAAAAAAATATATATATATATATTTAAATAGTTATTAGAACTATAGGTATGTATTCAAATTAATAACTATGGTCAAAAAATAATTTATTATTACTGCTGAAATAAAACAACAAATATTGAACAATGAACATATGTGAATTAAATTGTTTTAAATTTATGATTTGCCGATATATCTTAAATGATCTAAAAAAATGACTACTGTATTTTCCAAAAGTATGTACTTCATAAAAATGAAAACTAGTATTTTTGCCTCAGCATTGTCATTTATTATAAGACTTATAGTAATATATATAATACCCTGTCTAAGATAATTATATCCTCAAGTGACAACCTATAGTACACAGTTGCGGCAATAGGTATGTCTGATCGTAACTAAGAATATTACTAGTGTTTCAACAGCCGACAACACCCCAAGATTTTATATGATTAACATGTTAATATCATGAGTAATTGTTGTGTGTCTATCGCTAGTATTAAAACAAAAACTGCCGCCAATTAGTGGTCTCCCATAATTTGAATGAAAATCAGTCATGGTCTGAGGTTAGACATCTATGACAAGAGTATAAATAAAAAGTAGTGTTTTGGAACACTTTAAAAAAGGTAATAAATTCACATTCCACTGTATAAAAATGCATTCTAACCAAAACAATTATATTGTTTATCTAGATAACTAAGAAAGTAAAATTAAAATTAATAGGTAATAAATAACATTTAAATACAATATAATGATATAACATAACACATATAAACAGTTTATAGTTATGAAGTTATGAATTAGTTTTTAGATATTCAGTGTTTTATGTCAGTAATATATAAAATTATAATGAAATTAGAAACCTAAGTTAGTCTTGAACTATTAGGTAGTTTATGTATTTTCACATATTTAAAAATATATATATGTATATATATATTTGAAATTCTTTGTTCCTTTTAAATTTAAAATAATGCATTCATAATGTACCTTTCCTTTGAAAATATATTAAATTCCAGAGGAATGCATTCTTTTTGAATACTGGATAAAAAGTACCATTGAATATTTTAAATTTAATTTCAAGTTTCCACTGTACATAAATTAAATTCATATTTTGTCATAGTAACATTAATTTATAAAACCTAATACAAATTAATAATTAGAATGTTTAAACATCTTCTATATAAAAAAAATTCCCCTAAGTCATTGAGTAAAACATGTTTAGAAAATTACAACTAATCAACATTTGTGTAGTATTCAAAAAACCAAAGAAATAAATATTTGAGTATTAATATTATTCACCTGGATTTAAAATGTTATTGTAATCAGTCGCTATAATTTCACTATTCTCTTACAATCATAAATATATTATGAAAATTAATTGTTTAAAAATAAAATTCTAGTTTAATTATACAATTAAGTTTTAGTATATTCTATACAGTTTAATCATCGTTATACTTTCTACTTAATAAATATAATTAAAATATCTATCTACCTATTTGTATTGTTTTTTTAATACATTGAAAAAATGGTGCTGTCTATGAGTAGGCGAGGATAAAATTACTAAATTAATTATTAACTAAATTACCTCATTTCTTTTATACTTTTGGTTTAATTTAAATTATATATTGTTGACATTACATATTCATTTTATTGAAAAGTTTTATATCATTATTTGTTAATAGTCTTTCCTTGCATAGTTTTTCATTTTAGGTATTAATTTTAGTTAAAAGTTTGTTTTCTCTTTTGAAATTCTACATTTGAAATATTATAATTTAGGATAATATATAGGTATTGAATAATACTATCCAATAAAAATGTCATTTAATAACAGTAAGTAGATATCAGATTTATAACAGACAGCTATAATTGATTTTACATTCTATATAATAAAATTGTAACTGGTGGTTGGTAGATCGTATACTATATTTATCTATATTAACTTTATAAATAAACCTATTTTTCTTTGTTTAAAATACATTTTTATACCTAGTTCTGTTTAAATAATAACATTAGTAATTCTATTATATAACACTTCGTATATATAATAATATAATATTATCAATAATCAACGAGATATTCTTCTGTTTCTACCTATATTAAAAGTTATCTTATATAACATATATTATATTATGAGCATTTTTAAATGTTTTAATATTATAAGTATTAATATAAAAAACTAAATATATTAAACAAGAAGTTTAAGCATAAAATGAATGCTTTTAAAAACAACCAATTTGACCATACTTTTATTGTGTTTATACTTTAACCAATCGCGTGTCTAATGTTAAGCAGAATTTCAGTTAAGTATGTGGGTATATAGTATTAATATATATATATATATTGATGCTAAACTCTGTTTTGAAGGACTATTGATAAACAAGAAGTCAAATGAAAGTCTCCTTCCACACGAAAAAGTTTTTTGTCTGTTAAATGACAAATATTGTGAAGGTTATTATAGAGGAAAATTTGTTATCTCTAAAATATTACATACAAGTTACTTATTTTTATGTAAGATTTCAGCTATTTACACAGATAGTGGACTACAACACAATCGAAGAGATCGATTGAATCCTTCAGCGGAATTGACTTCTTTAATTATTTTAGTTGCTTCTATATGTGAACACAATATTCACAATCTAAAAAAGTCAAAATATTTAGACATTGTAACTGATAATTATAAAATAAACCCCAAATCTACTAAACATTTACTTATATTATTAGCAAAAAAATATTTTTGGTACTGTTGCCATTTTCAGAGTAAAACTTGCAAAAGGTTAAAATTAAACCATACAAAATGTATTAAAATTAAGTGTGCAATAATTATTACTAATTGTATACTTAGATATATAGCATATTACAAACCTCTAAAATTATGAGTCTAACATCATACTATAAACATAGTTTCTACTATGACTATTGTCGAATAATCATACGACAGTACTATTCATGACATACCTATCGCTGTGTAAATGCAAAATATAGATTTATCATATAATTATGGATGATAGATCTCATTGATTATTCCATAAAATTACTACAATAATATACAGGTATAAAATACTAAGATATTCAGTCCTTTTCAGAATCTAAAATCATTGTGTAGTCTGCAATGTCTTCTAAAATAAAGTATTTTATTAACAGCTGATATCAATATCTATATTTGTAAAATATATCTGTATGTACTCTATTCAAAATTAGATCAGTAGTCAGCGGCAATGTGTTTTTGTTGGCTTCGATCATTGACGTCAACCGGTTCCCCCACAAAGTCGACTGCGATGTATGAAATAATACGCCACATTGCACCACGCGCTGGTCACCGAGTAGGTAGGCACTAGGCACAATGTATTTTAAATTACGTGTTTACTTAAGTTGTCAATACTTGATATGAAGCTCTCGTAAACGGTGGTGTACGAGACGAAAACACGGAATGAAGTCACGCCCCTGCACACAAGTTGGC
The DNA here is from genome assembly GCA_025469235.1 of Pemphigus obesinymphae. Lineage (NCBI taxonomy): Eukaryota > Metazoa > Arthropoda > Insecta > Hemiptera > Aphididae > Pemphigus > Pemphigus obesinymphae. The sequence goes on from JAIPRL010000171.1 coordinate 50,251, forward strand.
TGTCGACTACTGATCTCATTTTGAATAGAGTATAGAATATTAGATTATTATTATTAGAGAGCATTATTATTTTTCCAAAGTATTTCACCAATAAATATTTTAATTTAACTTGACAATATTGTATCAATTATATGTCTTTAATTATGTCTTATTTTGTATAGATATTCTGTCTATATATCATTGCTTTTTCTTATCTGGCTATATGAAACCAAAATTTAAAATGTTTATACAGTACCAATTTATACAAATACATTTTAGAATCTACAACCATCTACATATAATTTGGTATTCTGCTTACCTATATAATATGTATTAGCATGGCTGATAGAGCCATAGTCATTTATTTTTACAATTAATATATGAAAGTTATCAAGAGTTAAACTCTCAAGAGGATGTCATATGCACACTTAAGTGATTCTGTATAGGCAATTTTAAATATATACTTAGAAAAGTGGAAATCTAACAATTTAAATATATTTTGAAAGTAATTTAAAAATAGTCTTGTGTCAATATAATTGTTATTATCATGTAATCACGATATTTGTTATAAAAAAACATGTTTATACATTAATTAATTCAATTTGAAAATATAGAAAGATGAATTAAAAAATAAATTATAGAGAACAAGATTATCTAATGCCCTACATAGCTGATTTTTACTCATTTTATGAGTTGTTAAAGAATGAATATATATATATATATATTTAAAAAAGGCCATGTAGGTAGGGTACTTAATAATGTTATTAAATATAATCTGTTTTTTATTTTGTATTTCTAACATGTTTGTCAGTTGATCGAAAATTAAAAGTGCTAATGAAAGTTTTCATTGAAAATATGTAGGTACAAAGTCTTCTTAATAAACTCACCATAAATCTTTATTAGTATTTAGCATTTATAATAATTTTTGAGATGGAAAATTACAAACCATGATAATTAGTCTAAAGTATTATAAAATAAAACATTGCTTTTTGTCAAGAGTCTAGAATTGGATAAAATTTTAAGGAGTCAAACATTGTTAAATAATTAAATAAAAATTATTTATTACCTTATAATTATTAAGAAGGTGCCACAGTGAAAAAAGCTGTATAATTGTATAGTAAAAAAAAAATATGCAATTTTGTATTTTCAATAATGCAGCCAATGAGTAATTTCTAGACTGAAAATACAATACCTATTAATAAAATTGTAGATATTGAATTTATCTATTATTCCAATTAAAAAACACAAAAATATTAATATATAATATTTATAATTAAATTAATTTTTACGGTTTATTTTTCATTGCAGTTTCTTTTCTTTGAGATATTTTGTTTTAAGCTAGATGTGTAGTAGTATCAACATAAAAATGGATGATAAAATAAATGCTATTTTTGTCTTTGAATAAAATCGCGATAAAAAAAAAAAGTCTAGTTTTATTTTAATTTCATAAACAAGTACCAATTTAGCAAAAGTATATTTTCCGAAGCAATTTAAAAACATATAACTCGTCTAGTTCATTTGAGCTTCTTGGTGAAACAGGAGCGGCATGACTACCAAAAAAATGTATCGACAAAAATGTTGATATACATTGGTCACGGACTAAGATACTATGGACTGGTATCGCTTAGATGGAGGGTGTAGTGGGGAACGGGTCGCAAAAGTTTCATAAATGGAAATCTGGCATAGCTAACACTCTATAACGGTTTAATTTAGAGTTAAGATATCATTGCCGTGATATTTAAAAAAAATTCCTCCAATTAGTGTTCGATATAAGAATGAATGATTTAAAATAAGTAATTTATTTATTTATTTTATTAATTCACGCCATTACTATTGTGTTGAAGATGACATATTAGCATATAATTATATATAGTCACAGAACACTGTATATATATATAATTATCATTTATTTTGATAAGTATTTTTCGTGATAAGATAATACGTTAATCCGTAATTGTATTATTTATATACAATTTTGTAAAATTTAAATAAAATTGATAATGCATTGGTGCTTTTGTTATTGCACGCGTGTAGTGTGTTACAGTCTACACTAGTGTAGTGTAAACAAATACAATAGATGGAAAACGCTATGAGATACTAGTCTCGTGATTATAATAATATCAATTTACGAGTAATGTAACTTTTGCTCATAGATGGTGAAAGTTTTGCTAGATTTTTTACGCCCGCCATTAAGAAACATTTTGGTTCCGCTAATATATCTTTCGATACCAGTCCATAGTATCTTAGTCCGTGATGAAAACTCACTATATTTATGAGACAGTGTGACCAAAAATGTTTAAAAACGAGGAAATAGGTATTACATTTCTTGTACCCCTGATGAATTTGTAGTATGGCCGACCTTTTTTCGGGTGGCCATAAGAACCCATGTAATTTTCATCAAGATTCCCTTCCGTATATTCTGTGGTCGTACCTCGATTTTTCTATTTTTAGGTCTAGATTAATACTAAAACGGGAAATACGTTTGTATTGCTTATTTCACTGAAACGTAGCGTTATATTATATACTGGATATTTTGTGGAATTTGTACAGGAAAACCCAGCCTTTGTCATGAACCATGCTTCAAAAATTTTCATTCAAAACTCCCGTAATGCATTTATTAGTAAAATATCAACCTAATAATGTATAATGATAACATAGGTATAGTTTTTAGTAAGTTAATTTAAAAATAAAACAATATTGTAATAAAATGTTTGTATGTAATATATTTTAATACTAATATAATAAACATACTGAATTTGAATGGTCATTTTTATTATTTACATATTTTTATCATGACGCCAAGTGGCGTCAAACAGCGTTTAACTAAAAATCATTCGGTGACGCTGGTGACGCCAATTGGCGTCATGATAAAAAAAAGACAATATTTTGATCAGTATGTGTACACAAAACTGATACACAGTGAACGTGTTAAAACGTATGATACATTCCGTAAAAAAAATAATTTAAAATATATTTGAATTTAGTACATTATAGATCGTATTTAAGTCTCATATAGTTCATAGTTCATAGTTCATGTCTTGTGCTCATTGCTCATAGTAAAGTTCAACGTTCCAAATATTATTTTTTCTGTAAATATTAACAACGTTTAATGTTTTTTGAAATAATTTGAATTTTGCATAAAACATTTTTCTTTTCGGAAACTTCATTAAAAACGAATGGATATTCATCGAGTTGTATAAATCGCTAAAAAAATATGTGCCGTCGCAATAAAATGCGACGTTCATTAACCGACAAATGTAAAACAAATCTAAATCTTTTGAACTATTAATGACAATATAAAACAGCATTATATATAAACAGGTGTAATTATACATACATCTAGGTACTTATAGAGTATAGACAATAAACAGATTGTTAACTTTTTAATTTCTTTCTGCGCTAATATTCTAATTATGAAAATTATGTTATATCACTGTTATGACAGTGATATTAAATGAGGTCTACTATGAGAGATGCAGGTAGGTATATTATAAAAGACCGTTGAACCAAGATGTCTTATCTTTTTCCCAAGTAACATAGTAAAAATATGTGCATACATCCAGTTCATACATAATTAAACCCAACACCATTGATTTCATAAAATAAATATTAATAGGTACTAATGTTATAAAATTGAAGGGAAAAAATGTATTTTTTATTCATTTCATAAAAATGTTTTGAAAAATTACCTCATATTGATTACCTATATAGATAACACGTCATATAGAATCGTGTTGGATGGTAATATTTTTACTGACGGATGCTAAGTTTTCAAAAATGTCCTGACACGAAAAATGCTACTTAAAAGTTAAAATATACTAAAATATACTATAATACAATATAATACTACTAATAGATCAATGAATTTAAATCTATATTATATAAAATACAAATTCAACGTTTTGTACAGTAAATTGTAAAACGTGAATTATTATAGTTTAGTTAGCATTGCATATGATTATTTGACAAAAGAAAAAAATGGAAAATGTTATCCCTTAAATACATAGTAATAATATAAAACAATAGTATATGAAATAAATATTATGAAAATACTATTGATAAATGTTGCCATTTTTTGAATTTTGACTAATTCATTTGATTTAATGAATTAGGATTGAAATTAATGATACGAAAAACATCTCATATAGGAGAGTAATGTCAAACTCACACGGTTAAAATATCTATAGTGCTTTATTTTCGTTGGGGGAAATGAGTTAGATGAGTGAAATGTTCGCAGTCCATGACATTCCAATTTACCAGGACAGTTATTATACCGACTTGACTCACAATATGCATGTAGTCTATAAGTAACATTTCGACGATTCGGTCGTTTTATGACATTTTTGTAATAATATAAATTTTTTTCGTATTCGTACACACAAAATCAAACCTTTTTCTTAAAAAAAGTATTATTTTTTTGAAAGTTCAAAAAGATATTATTTCCTATATAGGTACTATGACCGAAAAAAATAAGTCACGTTTTAATACATTTATACTTGCTGTTAGTTATTTAAGGAGCCGCAACACCTGCGATTTTTAAGAGGTCCTATAAAGGCAATTTTCAAGACATTTTAGGAAAAATAAAAATCTAACAATTTAGAAACATTAAAGAGCATGTTAAAATTAATCTAAAAATAGCCCTGTACCCATACCTCTTTTTGTTGTTATTGTTTTATTGTTGTAATTATATAATTTCTACATAAAAGACTAATGAGTGGAATAAAATTGTGGAACTTTGGGAAGTCGGATTTAAAATCTGAAAACAAATTTGAATTTGTCCACCTGTCTTCTAGGGTTCGATCTAGGCATAGTTTTTCTTAATATTACAGATTGAAATATAATTAATGTTTAAAAACTGAGATTTTTAATGATCAATAACATATGCGGCAAATAAAAAACAGTTCAACCCGAAGACAAACTGACGAATTTAAAACTGAAATCCAATTTTTCAAAGTCCCATAGTTATATCTCGTTTTTAAGATGATTTAATATCACCTTAATGAATATTTTAAGAAATATTTTGAAAAACAAAAATTTAAAGATTAAAAAACGTTAAAATACATTTTAAAATTAGTATAAAAATAGTCCCAGTCCGTACCACTTTTATTGTATAATCACGAAATTCGTTAAAAAATAGGTTTACGAAAAACAAATAAAAATGAATTTTAAAATGGCTTTAAGGTAATAAAGACATATTATAAAATATATAAATACAATATTTTGAAAACATATTGCAATGTACAAAAAACTTTTTTAGTAATTAATATTTTACCATAGGTGTAATAGCTATTTTTTAAAATTATTTTCGTATGTTTTTTATGGACATATAGTTTTAACTACTAATGTCCTCCTAACAAACGTTTATTATTATATTTAACAATATATTTTGTAAATTAATTTTTTTCATCGATACATAAAGTAAAAGAAACCAATAAATAAATAGATTAGTAATAAATAAATAAATATACGTTAATACATTTGTATCTTTTGAATATTGGGTAGACCACTGCAAATAATGTACGTACCTAATCATTAAGTACCTATATAATATTAATATACTATAGTAAGTGTGTTTTTTAAAACAATTATTATAATACTTTTATATGGGAAAAATAGAGAAAAATGTGATTTTAGTCATTTACAAACAGCAATATTATGTTCGTATAGTGAACTTATTTTCTAGAAAATTAATATAATCAAATAAAATATTTGTAATATACAAATATAATTAATTGTTACATTTTGTAAAAATTTTACTATTATTATAATGTTAAATGTATCTTTGAATGTTTATTTTCCTAGTTTAAAATTTTCCTAAAATATTATTAGAATACCATTTTACGCTTTACCTACTCTATTTTTACTGTCTGAGTTACATTACAATCTAAAAATTAATTTGAATAGAATTATTTTAGTAAGCGAGGTATTTCTATTTTTTGAAGAAAAATACAATTTGACATTTTTAAAGCTTTAATACAAACTATTGTTAGATAATTAGACTTAATTATTATGACCATAAATATTATATGTTACTAAAGTTCGTAAAGTCCCACTATTAATCAAAAACCGTAACTGATAACCGATAGTAAATACCAAATAAAATTTTAAGTTTTTAAAACCGGCTTTCAAAACTTTCAAAGCTTTCAAAATTAAAAAAAAAACCTATTCGAAAACTCGAAAACTGAAACCATAATAATCAATAATGGTTTCCTGAATTTTTTCAGTGTAATTTATCTTTTTATACTCTATACAAGTGTAAAAGTAAATACTTATATAATATTTTTTCATAGCTATAAATAAACTATACATGAGGTGAAGCGAGATATAGTTAATCTGAATTGGAGCACATTAAAACATATATTCCTCGTTTCCTTTAATACTTTGTCGGATTTAAAAATAATTTCAGTTGCTCTCACTTTTTTTTCAGCCCATTCTCCTAATGATTTTTCTAAAAAATACTGATATACTGAAATACTTACATATTGACATTTTAGATTCTTAGTAAGTTTGCACCTATGAAATTGTTGCCTTTCACAGCTATATTTTGTTTAAAATAAAAAGATGGGAACATAATAAAATGAAACATGAAGCACTGCTCAAAAATGTTTTTTTATTTTTATCGAATACAATGAATTATTATTGCTTTAAAATTCAATATATACACTACCAGTATCCTACCTGACGTGCGAAATACTACCAACCCTACTGACATGCTACGAGCGAAGTACTTCCACCGCATTACTGATTGGATTTTTTATTAGTGGAGCCAACTTAATTATTATTAAGATATAATTTTCGGACTAGTCCGATCCGTGCTTTTTGGGTCGAGCCGAAAATTCGTGAAAAGTGGTTAAATCAAAATTAAATTTTAATTGAAATTTGATTTAAAAAAAGTCATGTATATATTGAATTGCAAATATATTGCTCCCTCCAAATGATGATACTAGTTTATTCCGAATTTTTTTTATTAAATTTTACACATCACTAAATTTCTGAACTTTTCTGAAACAAAAGTTTTTCAGGAAATTTTGAACTCCAAAAATAACATAACATTATTTATAACTTAATATTAATAATATACATTTAAAAATATACTGATAAAACTTAAGTTTAAAGCTTGTTTATGCATTTTTTTCTGTTTTGTGATACTTTGATTTTCGTTACTACATTTCCTTGCGTGCAGTACCTAAATTCTCCCTGAGGAGGAATTACTCTCCCAGATAATCTACTCCCCAGAGATAAACCACTGTACTATATAGTCTATAGCCTACACAAAAAAAGTTATTTCTGAAGAAATAAACACATTAAGTGTTAAATAATGCAAAACTTTGCATAAAATCTAAAAATCTTATATGTGAAATTTCTATCCAGTTATGCTGAAGTCATAATTTGTACTTCTCAAATTGCATATAGGTATATTGTAAATATTTACATGTTTTAACACAATTACTTAATATACTTAGTGTCGTGTTGTCATCATTATAGAGTCCGAAGATGAACTAAAAATTAATAACAATATTGTACAATACTTATAAAAACGACTTAATATAATATGAAAAATTGAATTTTTATAATTTATACAAAGTAAACGGTTTGATTTGTTTAGTTTTTAAATAAACTAAAAATGTAAAAATAATGGTCGTTACATATGTTTAATTTCGCGATTTCCATTTTTGGTATTAGGCCCCCAGTGCTCTGTATGTAATGGTCGAGGAACCGGCACAATCCGATGACAGTTCAAGTTACAGTATGACGTTGAGCGAGTTTGAAGAAGACAGATGGTATAATCCGACATCGCTGTCTGATGACGTGGCTGAAATAGAAAGCATACAGAGATTGATTAAATACATACGAGTAATGATTATAATTATGCATATATTATTAAATTTATAATAATTTATTATATCATGTGTAGGTCAGCAACAATACGAATTTTAGTCCGGTATGCGCATCCCCACGTTTTCCTATATATTAGGTTCTCTGTTTTTCGTTCAATTCTGTGGTGATAGCTTGGAAATGTATGCTTTATATACCGATGTAATTAATGAGTGGTGGAGAATTTAATACGCGGTAAAAAGTGGAGATACTTCACACAGATGTGCGTATCACAATGTTGCTGCTGACATACTTATCTATTTTGTCATGTATCTACTAACATACTAGTATTTTCAAATTCATTTCTTACTATATTATTATAGTTATGTATATATTTTAATTTTAGGTTGGCAATCAAACGGCTACGGCCATTGCGTTGGCCGCACTGGTAGACTTCAATCTACGCGACGAGTGCACGCAAGGTATCGTGATTTCTACTGGTGGTACGGAGCTTTTGATCAATTTATTAGAAACCGATCACGGCGAATGCAGAGTATGAGAAAATTAAAAAATTTTCAATTATTACTATCAATTAAGGCCCGGAACTGTATGCAATTCCGTATTCTTCTTTTATATTCTACCTATATAGGTACTACCCTCCTAGTTGTAAAAGACGTAATTACAAAAAGTAATTTGTTGGAAAAATTAAAAATAGTATTTTATCTTTTTGATACCGATTAATAGGTATATATAATAGGTATAACTAGTTTTTATTTGGTTGTTAATTACTTACCAGCTTATACTAGTTTGTTTAATCATAATATTTTATTTTTATAAATATAGATTTTTTTTTTTTTAATTCAATTTGAAGGATAACCGCTCTTTTTCCCGAAATTCTCGAAATTCTCGAATGACCTTTTCTCCGATGCGAAAAATAAAAATGAATTAATAATTAAATCTAAACATAAATGTTGTAGTGTAATATTTTAAAATTGATAATATATATATATATATAAAAAAAAAAAAATTAATAAAATAATAAACGCTATAGTTACGTTGTGTGGCCATAATTCAAAATAATAATAATAATATTAAATTTTACAAATTTTTAGCTGGGCACATGTTCGTGATCGTCCAATGTTGGTGTTCTTACGAAATTATGTTTATTTTCAGTAGGTAATATTAAACGCAGTAATAGTCCTCGCTTTGCATTCTACGACATAATTTCTGACACTCGCAGTATGTTTTGCCGTTGATTGGTAATTTAGACCGCACGTAAAGAAAACCACCATAAATTAATTTTGTTTTGCCCAAAATTTTAATTTCAATCATGATAAAGAAATAAAAAAAATGAAATAAAATATGCATCAAATACGACAAAAACACGTAGACCCAACGACTACAAATGAACACAATCGCACTGGCGAAACACGACGATTTACTGACGTATATATCAATATCGTATTATTGTTAATATTATCTTATTTAAGTTATTTGATGAAGTTATCTTAACTAATTTGATAACCGGCCGGTCAAAATTTATCGAGCAATATGTATAGATCGTCTGTCGTCGTCAAAAGCAGAATTTATCAGGCTAACTTAAAAATATAAAATATAAAAAAATATGTACCTATCAAATAAACTTGTAAATTTGACATATAAATCTAAATGTCATGTATAACTCACAGCTAATCTATGTAAATAACTAAGAATTTTGTTGATATCCCGCTTTTTTTTTTTTTGATTTCCATTTCCATTTCGGGAACAATAAGCGTCGGGAAAAAGGTATTCGGGAAAATAAATATCGGGTTTATAGATTTTCGGAAAAAATACCATTCGGGAATTTCGATTCGGGAAAAATACCGATAACCAATTTGAAGTAGTATATTACTAATTCATATTACAAAATATATCTATTACTACATATTTATTTACAAAATACCGTTTTTTTATTAATTTTTTGTCTTGATTTCCTTTTTTACATTTCTAAATAGGTACCTAGTACCCAATCACTAATCTATATTTTCTAACTCACTATTCTGACAAAATACGTCTAACATATCTACTTATATTGAAAGTAAGTGTGTATAAATATAGATTATTGAATTAACAAAATAATATTTACAATTAAGTTGAAATATAGGTGAGTGCAGTGTTAGAAGCTATGCAATATCCCAATTTAATTCAGTCAAAACTAGTTTTATATTATCCTATTAATAATATATTAATTCATTATAGTTTTATTAATCTTTATAATTTTTAATTTCACAATAAATTATAAAAAATCAAGAATCACAAATAAACTAACTTGATTATTTTAAAATATTTATTTATTTGTAAAATTAATTTTAAATAATCTTAAAAGTACCTATATTTTATTTTACATACCTATTTAAATTTTCAGTAAATATAACATCATGGATCATGTTATTAATTAGGTACCTACCTACTTTACGCGTAATTGTTATTTTATTTTTTTAGAATAATTGTATTTTATTTAATTTATTTAATTTTAATTTTAATATATACCATTAATTTATTTTAATTATAATCCGATAAATATCAGTAGGTATTATAGTTATTAACATATAGGTCATAATGATACAATATTATAATGATATTGATATTTAATTGAAAAATATATGTGATTTTCATAACTTATTATTTGTTTAGCACGGTGCTTTAGCAGTATTACATGAAATGTCATTTCTGTTGGGTACTAGAAGAAATCTGACCAACTTGGGTGCAATTCCAATTTTAGTAAAGCTGTTATCCGATAGATCACCCGATTTACAAATTCTTTCGGCCGAGACTCTGGCTAACGTAGCAAAGATAAGGAAAGGGAGAAAATTCATACGCAAAGCTGGTGGTATTAAACTAATGGTGAATAAACGAAAATATATTTATTTATACTATAAATAACTATTGACACCGTAACAGGTGAATTATATGGATGTACCTTATCAAGTCTTGAGAACTGAAAGTGAAACGTTACCAATAGTCCAACAAAAATTATTCAGTTTGATGTGTAACTGTTCGAAGGCATTATGGTCTATGTCTAAATCGGATAAAAATAAAGACGCGATGCGGCGATCAGGAATCATACCGGTAATGGCAAAACTATTGACCTCGGTTCACGAGGATGTCGTCAGTTCCATTATGGGAATTATCGTTAATTGTGCAACGCAGGTAGATGGAAATATTATATAACTAGATATATACAACGATTAATCGGTGTAATGATTAATGACTGATTGTTACTACTAAATCACAAATGCATTTATCCTGAAATCATTATTTAGCCAGTTTTTCGTACGGCTATCAAAGAGCAAGGCATGTTAGTCGACATACTAAAACTGTTAAAAAGTCCAGACACTGAAATGATGGTGAATGCTGCGACAATAACGTTAAATGTGAGCATTTTACTGATATGAATTATATAAATCGTATATAGATATTACCATTAATTAGAAATTACTTATTTATAATCAATGATATTACGTATTTCATGAAATCAATGTAGTGTGCCGAGGATCCTGAGAGCCGGAGAATGATTAAAGAACAAGGGGGCCTAAACTCGTTGGTAAATATCGTTAAAGTGGAATCGCACAAGTCTGAAATGAAATTATTGGAAGCTGCAACGGGCGCAATATGGAAATGTTTGATGAACCCGGACAATGTAAAACGTTTGGAAGATATAAACGGCATACACGTATTAGTAAAACTATTAGATTCTGATAGCGAAGAAGTGAATAAGAAATCTTAAGTATTATTTTGATGTTTGAAATTGTACAATTTATTTATTTTTGACGGTAGGTTATTGCTAACACGGTAGCATCTTTAGCGGAATGCACGAAAATAGGACGTAACAAGATCGCTTTGAGGACTGCTGAAGGTTTAGTGCCGATAATTAGACTATTGCAAGATTCTGGTCATGAAAGAATTCTCGTAAATGTATGTCGGGTGATTGACAATTGTGCATCTGATCCGCAGTGTATGGAACAAGTGATTAACAATGATGGTATACGTCTGGTATGGTCCATGATGAAATTTGATTCAACTCTTGTTCAATCCACAGCTGGACATACATTGGTGACGTTGCTTAAAAATACAAAAGTTTGTACACCAATAAATGAATTAGTGTTTAAGTGTTTTTTGTTACTATACCTAAGTCCTAAAAAATGTATAATAATATATTAGCTAGATTTTAATTTATAAGAATTTTACACGTTGATGATGATAGTCATTGATTAGCTATCAAGTATTTCTCCACTTGACCGTTCCTTTAGCATCAGAAACTGAAATAATCAAATTTATTGGGAAAACACTGATGGGTTTATTAGCAAGAAATAAGACGTGGGAATTTCGGATATGAATATATATATACTAGAAACTAGGTGTGATATATTTTTAGAATAAAAATGGTGTAGTAATGTTAAAATGTATATATATATATATATTATATATTATAATATATAATATAATATTATATATTTATTTATATTAATAAATTTCCAATAAAATAAACTAAATCTACAATTGTAGTAATTAATCAACAACATTAATCGTTATTGTAATGATAAATGAATCAGGGGCGTAGCAAAGTAATTTTTTTTTTCAGGGGGGAGGGTAGAGTGTTAAATTTAGCTAATTGATTGAACTAACTAATTTATAATCATTTTCATAAAATACTTCCTTAAAAATATAAATAGGCCAAAGAAAAAAGGGTCATTAAATTATTTCTGTTTTCTGATATTCTATTATTGACTCTCAGATTGCATGGACCTTAACGATTTAGTCAACTAAAGCAACTTTGAGGGAGGGGGTAAATTGCCCCACAGCCCTGTTAGTTATACTCCTAAAAGCAGTCATTATATGACTTTATGGTTTGAAATTTTAAAACTATGAATTCTAAAAGCATAAATCGTCCATCAACTTATTAAAAAGATAGGACACATCTATAATTTTCACAAGTTTTCATAAAAATATGTTCACTAAATACAATCCAAAATACCTCTTAAAGTTGTTTTAAAATTAAAACTTATACTAGAAAATAGATAGAAGACAATATTTCGATGACTATCTCTAATAAATATTTATTAGCAAAATAGTTCAAGCAACTTAAAAACAATTAAAAAAAAAAGATTTTTGTATATTCTGCAACGTTGAACGATATAATAAAATAAATCTAAAACTCCAATAAGGTTGTCTCTAAAATTTAAGTACTAATAAGTATTATAACTCCAAAACCAGTTTAAAATTTATTTTTCATAAATATGTTTTTGAGAACAGCAAAAGTGATACTAATCAGGATGATACGGACCACCTAAAAATCATTTTTAAATTGTGAAATTAATTTTTTTTCTTATACTTCTTAAAAATTCCCTACGCAGAATTCCTTAAATTCATTGTCCTCTTAAGAGGCTATTACAACATGCGTTATTCGGCTGTAAAACTCGTTTTGCGCGGGATAAACGTATTCATACAATATTCATGTTGGAATCTTGAAATATTTTACAATACATAAAGCAAAATTGTATTATTATATTAGTATTCTTATTTCTTTTTATTAACACTACTCAAAAAAAATAAAACGAATGTTAACAAATGAATCATTGAGCTATTCAAAAATTTAAAACACTTCGACACAGATAAAATGATTTTCTTACGGATTGCAAACAATTTCATAATTTCAACATAAATACGATTAGCAAATGTAATTCTGCGCAAAAGTAATACTTTCAATAACATTTTATAAACTCATAAAAAATAACCATAACAAAAAATTATATTAAAATGGTCCCATTAATAAATTATTTCTAAATTAATAAAAATTATTAATAAATTAAATGCATATTAACATTTTTCAATTATCAGTTTTTCATTTTTTTGGAAATTTTCGAAAAATTGCATGTATAGAACTCCTTAAAAATGGTCATGCTGACTTCCTTTTAAGTTACGAGTTTCTATAGCATATATAAATATGAAAATTTTATTTGGATTTTCAAGGCAAAAGTAATTATTTGACCCAAAGTAATATATAATAATGTATTCGAAAATCGATTGTATAGTATATTCATACACTGGTCAGTACATTATATATTTAATGGAAAACTAAGATCATGTTGTAAATAAGTAAATAATCTATTAGTTATTCATTATGTAATATTTAGAATTCTTTATGATTTGTAAGTTATAATGCCGAGTATTATAGTTGGCTAATAATTTATAGTTGTTTCATTATCATGAGAAATAACCGTATAAAAGTTTTTCCACGTAACTTTGAAGTTCTGAATATAAGATTCTTAAATATATACAAGTATTTAATAAATTTTAATAAATGTTTAAATCTCTATTTCAATTTACAGGAATCTAGTGATATAATGCGATCTCTGGTTACTGGATTGGTTATGTTGGTGGACTTATTAAAATCACACGATACAAGGGTTTTGGCTGCTGCATGTGCCGTAATTGGAATTTTAGCCCAAGAACCTGGAAACTTAGCAATTCTCACCGATTACGATATCGTGCAAAGGTTATCTAGTTTGGTGCAAACGGTAATTTACAAAATTTTCTATTAAGAATAAATAATTCGCCGACAGATTCAAATTATTTTATAAACAACTATCAAAAATTAACATATAATATAGAATGCGAACTTACTACGAATTATATAATTACCTAATATTATACAATTGTTTGAATAATAAAATAATAAACATATAGATAATCTTAGCTTATCAATTTACATAGCTCATTTTATATCATTTATAAAATAGAAACATGCCTAGTATTTCGATTTTACACGTGAAGCTAATGTTATGTTTTTTTTTTTCGAAAAATTTGTTCTTAAAATAATTCCGAAAGTCTGAAAAAAAAAAGTAATGCATACTAAGCCAATGTGGTTTTCAAAGATAAAATTGTAATTAATATAATATTATATATTTATTCTATTATAATAAAGTAATGTAGTCATGCAAATTTAACATAGAATTTTAATTTTAACTTAATTGCTATAGTATAATGAAATAAACTAACTGTATAGGTTCTTTTAATTTTTATTAAAATTATTCAAAATTGTCGAAAAGTTGATGATACTCGTAATATGTCATGAGGAAATTTCCAAAATCGATCATTCTTTGGTTACTGATTTTGAATATTATGTTATTTTCTACTGTGGGTACATTGAAATTTGCATATGTAAACAAGTGTGATAAAAACAATAAATTAAAATGTATAACATTTATTACCCATGTAGATCGACATTGTAAACCCATAATACGTATACATGGCACTTTAAATACCTACCAAGAAAACCCCTTGAAAAATGTAACCGATAATTCAGACACCCACACTGCAATATAGATTGCCTAGACGCGTTATTCCATACCTGCAGTTTTCAATAATTTACACATTAGGATTAAAAACCGTTTTTAGAAGAAATTTAACAAATGATTATAAGATAACATTTGAAAAAGTCATCTTGTTGTAGATATGACAGGATGTTTTTACTCTAAAGATGCATTCGTATTTCGTTTAAATATATTGGGGATCGAAGTCGATGAACCAGCAATATTGACATCAAGGTATTTCTAAAGAATTTTTGAAAAGCACGTTTTTTTTGTTTAATTTTCAGAGCAATTCGGACCTCCAAGCACATTTATCTCGTGCCATCGGCTCTTGCTGTTTATTAGACCGTAACTGTCACACGTTTGGCAGACTTGATGTAGTGCTGCCCATTTCCAAATATATACATTCTAATTCCGAACTGGTTAAAGAAAACGTTACGTTTGCTCTGCACGGTCTGTCCGGAGATGCGGCTAATTGCGTGGCTATGGAATCTTGCGGTGTAGTTCCTGTACGCCGACAATAGGATATCATATAATAATAATCAAGTTTGACAAATAAATTTGTATCATATAGTATACTAAATGGTCGTCAAACTTGAATTTGTGTCATCGTATTCACGAATAGTCAACTTATTTCGTTGAATCATTTAAATAAAACTAAAAAATATTATTATATCAAATCGATTATAATAAATTTGTCATTGAAGCCTGAGGGTACAGATATAGGTGTCAAGTTAAACCTTGGAGAATAAAATACATCGTCTTGAAAAAAAAAACAGTCTCTGATTATTCTCTGATGATAGTCCAGTCAGTTTTCATTTTTATGATAACAAAAACTAATTTTTAAACATTGTTTTTTATCTATCAACAATCGATACAGAAACATATCAAATACTACCCCCTCAATTATTCCCGGTTTAAGTGTTTGACCTTCCCATACACATAATTCTCGTTAATTCTTTTCGACTACGCAATTTTCTTTTTTAATTAACTCCTTCCGATTATCTCTCAATTCCATATCGATTTTCCTGTATCGTTTCATTGCAGACATATTCTTTTATATCTTAACTTGGATATTCCTCTCTTGATAATATTAAATTACTATGTTTAATTTTCCTCTGTAATTTCTTATTTTATCTCTTTCACATTTATATTTGATTCACAAAATGTACGTTTTAGTTTTACTTATTAACTATAGTTAATTAATATTTCTATTAAAGAACCAAATTAATTACTTTTAATATTTTTTGTATAGTTAAATTTTTTACTGTTATTTTTTAAATGGGACATAACGTTTCTCCAAATTCGTAATTTTTTAATAGGAATTAAAATATGCGGTGTTCTATTATTCATGATAGATTTTCGACAAACTAATATTAAACAGGTGTATAATAGTATAATAATACGTGGATAGTATAAGACATTTTTAAAAAATAATTTAAAATACACTTTTTCCAATTTTTCTAAAGAATAATAAGAAAATAAATCTTTTTTTCATCAACTGATTTAAGTAACTAAATATTTTTTTCCATTCCTTAACTTTACACTTAACGAGTTAAATTTATTTTTGTTAACTATTAACTTTTAACCGAAGATCATTTTATTTTTAATAAATAAATGTATCATAATAATTAACATAATTAATTTAACAAACGTAATTATTAATCTTGTGAGTTAATTTTTTTCATTTACTTGTTCGTCTTATTTTAAATCCCAATCGTTTTAATAAGATTACTATAAGACAATAAAACCAGGTCCGTATTTTTATTCTCTGTAGGATTATATTTAAGTGTCCAATATATAATTATAAAATATCTTTGATGTTTTGTCCATAAATTTTATATATGTATATGATATAATAGTATCTTGATGTATAATTGACTTAATGATTACGAAATTCATAATCATCATACAACTGACGCTTATCATTAAATGGCTGTTTGTTCTGTATATTATAACTCATATAATGTGTATATAGCAAGCACGTACGCAAAAAAAAAAAATTCGGGGAAAGGGGGTAATCAAAAAATATCTATATCTAGTAATATGTATGGGAAAAATTGTACATAGCTCGTGAATTATTGTTATTAGTTGTAGAGATATTTATTTACTGAAATATATTAATGCAGAGTGCAGGGTATTTCAAAATATAATTTTTTTTATTTTTTTTGAAAAGGGGGATTAAACTTAACACTTCCTTTATACCTATACGCGGTGCTCGGCATATAGGTATGATATAGTATGAGCTACAGTGGCGCAACTACGGGGGTGCTAGGGAGTGCTGAAGCACCCCCAATCTTATTTTAAGCACCCTCAAGTTCCATGTCATTCTAATTTCAAATATCAGCTATAATTTTACCAATGTAATTTTATTTTTTAAGATTTTACTATCAGTTATTTTTTTTTCAGCATGTTACAGCAGCGCTTCACTAATTTAAGTATAATAAATATTGAGAGAGACTTAGCTAATGACATTGTTCCAGATGAAATCTCAAGAGATTATGTTTGACTCTTTAAATTTAAAAAAACATAAAAAAATATTATAAGTAATAAAATAAGTTATCATTTTTTTTCCAAAAATTATATTGTAAATATAATGATCGTATAATCTAAATATTGGCAATATGTAATGTTGGTTTGGGGTGTGGGGGAGGAGCCCCCAACGTCGTTATAAGCGATTCATAATAGTAACACCCCCAAGATTTGAACTCTAGTTGCGCCACTGATGAGCAGGGCATATTTAACTAAATACTTGAATACTTTTAATTTACCCTAATAACATTTAAAAATGTGTTTACGAATAATTGGGTTTTGTTGTTATAATAATATTACAGTTTCTGATGGAAACCATTGCATCGCGAGACCCTGACGTCCAGGAGGCTTCAGCTGGATGTCTGGCGAATATTCGCAAGATCGCTTTAAGCGCCCGGAGATCAAAATAGGTAATATCAATTACCGAATAATACCTAACTTCTAATATATTCGACAATTTACCATTACCACGGTTTAGAGACTATATAGTATATAAGTGTAGTATATATATGTGAATATACACTTGACTTTTTTTTATATATTTTATCGTTGTTTACATTTTAAATATATTATGGCGTGTTTCACGAATGTTATTAAATAATTTGTTAATAATGTTTTGTTATTGTTAATAATCGTTGTTCATATTCGTTTGTATCAGGACTTGGAAGTAAGAACAAAAATGTATATATATTATATTATATGTCACTCCCTTCCCTCCTCCCACGGTTTCAATACGGACCACCACACAATCTATATAATATGGATGTGTACTCGTACGTTGCACAATAACTCTGGAATGCCTCGAGCATGGAGCAATTTCAACCAAACTTGGTATATACATATAACTTACCATTTTGGTAATGTTTTATGGTATCGTTTTACAATAGTCAATCTGAAATTTTGCCTTGCGAGAAGCATTCGAAAACTGTGAAATTGAAACTAAAACAGGCAATTTAAGTGCGGTCCGGGTTGTCTTCCATCCTTCTATATTAGAGTCGCTGAAATTCCTGAAGAGCGGCGATGAGAAAAACCACTTGTTCCCGAGTCTTGACTTTTTAGCCTGAATGAAATTAGTTAAAAATGTTTTTTCTGTGCTACCAGAAACCTCAAGGAAAATATTACCATCACGTTGTTGGTTTTTCTCGTACCAACGTAATCAATAATCATGCATGTTTACATAATATATATACATACATACATACATACATACATACATACATACATACATACATACATACATACATACATACATACATACATACATACATACATACATACATACATACATACATACATACATACATACATACATATATACATAAATACATTCAAATATATGTCACCCATTTTCCACTTACCCCTAGGTTAGGTATTTTTTCTCAAACAGTAAGTCAAACGTGTCTTGTTATAGTAAATCTAAATTTGTTCAGGCGTTACTGAGTTATGATGAAACATAGCACAAGAATAATAGTTTAATAGTAAAAAAAAAACTAACAATATTATCATATCTCTTGAATAATAAAGACAAATTAGGGAAGCCCACTCTGCGAGCATGCTAAATTCTCGGTTTCTAAACGTACTTAAACAACAAATATTATCTATCTCCCTAGTAACCAAATAAACGATTGTAACTATTGACACATTGAAAATATAAGGTCCTTCACTGTTCGCATAAAAACATCACTACTGGCCGGAGCGCATTCTGGCTGATGCGTCAAATATAGACCACTTTACATCCACCACAGTTTGGCGTCTTTTCTCTACTGTTTATGGTCTTGGCTCTTGCAAAAAATAGAATCTACGGTGTATCCTGGTTAATTATTTTTACACTTAAAAAAATGATGTTGTACCCATATAGGTAAAACTACTTAAAAATTATGGTCATTCACAGTTCACTAGAATTTAAACAAGAACTTCTTTTCTGTAGTTTTAAAAACCGAAACCAAAACTACAACCCAAAATGTTGATTTGTATAAACCTTAATCAGAACCACGATAACCATAAAGGTTCCAAGTCCTGTTTTTTTATACAATATATATATTAGATACTTGTTACATTATAGATATTATTGTCAATTGTTATATTTGTTCAATTTAAAAATAAATTCTCTTATTAATATATATATATATATATATATATATATTATATACGTACTTAGTAAATAAAACTATATAGGAATATAATATTAATATAAAAACATCATTTTTGATTCCTATAATGACCAATGATTTTTAAAAAATTTTGAATACAGTTAGAATAATGCGTATTGGCTAAACTTACATTGAATTTACGGATCTTAAAATCTCCAATTATTAACCCTTTTATGACTTAAGTATTTCAAAATCTAAAATTGCCGTATAAATAGTCAAAATTCAAAAAAATATTTTCGAAAAAGGTTCTCCTAAAAAATTGTACTTAAATTAATTTTCAATGAAAATTTCAAGTTCATTATTAGTTATTACAGAATTACAAATAAATATCAATAAATGATTTTGACAAAAACATGTTTTTACCGGTTTACGTAATTGTTCGGTTGCTTTTCCTTATGCTTAAATAATTATTGGAAAAAACAACTATATCAGTATCGTAGAGTGGATTTTTTGATAAAATAAAATTTATCATCAGAAAAGTGAAATTTTCAAATATTTAAATTTAAAAAAAAAATTTAACTTTTAAAAATACCGTAAATATTCTTATATTTTATATTTTGTTTAAATTGTGGCGTTTAGGTTAAATTTAGAATTTAAACATACATTTGATAAAAGCGATATATTTTCAACGACACTTTAGAGCGTAAAATATAATTTAATAATGAAAAAATTTAAAAATAAAACAATATATTTTCTTCGTTAGACGATATTGTAAAGACAAAACGCTTAGAATTACTCTTGAAAATATTTCTCTTTTCAAATCCTGTAATAGATGTTTTAACTCTAAATTTTTTATAAACACGAAAATTCTAATTTTAAGTACCATCATTTTTCCCATACTATCCATTAAAATATTCATGGGAACTGTAAATGCATAATGTTCTTTTTATGTTTAAGCTATTTTAAATTTACATTTAAATAGGTAGATATACTATAAAATACTTGTATAACTAGAAATTTTGGAAAATACCTAATTTAAAATCGAAAATGTGAAACATTCGTATACCTATCTAAGTTTAAATATTTATTTTGGTATTATTTAAAAATGTACTCACTTTAATTAACAATATATTATGAACACGAATCTTATAACGTGTATTCAAAAATACGTCTTAGGATTTGTGCTGACGTTCTATTGATTCGGGTGACTTTACAATTCGTCCAAAAATCTTGCGTAATGAAAATATTAAACAAATTGCCATCAACGCCAATAATGCATCCAACCAATGCATTTTAACAATTTTCCCGAAAACCCGTTTTTTCATCGATTAAATTTCAAACTGTATTTTGCTACAATTAGGTCGTAGGTAATATTTTTCAATATAATAATTTTATTAAACATAGACATTAGTATATTTAATGATTATATACAATTTCTCATGGCATACGTAATTAATCGAAGTGTTTTTATAGAACTATCTTAATAATTTAACACGTCAAATGTAATTTAATTGATTCACAAACAATTACAATTATAATTATTATAATATTGTGTTAATATGAGAACCCCGTTTATAAATGAATAAAATTGAAAATTATTTTTAAAATTTAATTATAGTTTTTAATTTTACCTACTTATGGTGAATGGTAAAATACATGGGTACTAGTATATTAATTGGTATACTGTATAGGTGTGTGTAATATTATTTAACCAAATTATTGTCGATTAAAAAATATCTAAATTTTTACAATATAATAAAAAGGGGTTACATTTTTATATTTTCGAGACGAAGATGCGACACCAGAAATAGCTTTCTGTGCGTGACCAACTGACAATATAGGAAATATACGTTCGGATTTCTTATTACAACTTCGTCAGTTATAATATTTGAAAAATTTTAAAGAGAAAATTATTTAGAAATTTAGAAAAATATTTCTATTCAAATGATTGAAAATTAAAAATAGTTATATATCTTTGCATTATTAATATTATAATTACCATTATTATTTAAATATTTAATATTTTAATAAATTGTTTTGATAATTATTTTAATTTGTTCGGAATAAAATGTATGTGTGTGATGTGTACTTATGTGCATTTACGTAAATGATGAAGTATCTTGAAAATATTACGGCTGTCGAGCTGTAAATAAAAAATATATTGATAAATATTACAAATAATCACCATTCACCAGGCACAGTTTTTGAATAAAATATTTTTTTTTGTGGGGAGGGGGGCGGTTATGTCTTAAAATTCTGACTAAAAAAACTGTACCATACCTTTTTTTTTTCTTCGTCGGTTTGTTAGTGACTGCATCCACGCCACTATTGGTTCATCCTTGATAGTTAATCATTAATAATAATCTATCACAATTATTTTTACAATGATTTTTATTTTATATTTATATAATAATAATTTGAAATATTTAACATTATTATACTTTTATTAAAATTGCAGATAATTCCTTACACTATACCTATATATAAATAAAATATAAAATACACAAATTAGGTATAATCCATCAATAGTACCTAATGCACTTTAATTGGTGGGATTTTAAACTATTTTTACTTTGATATTTTCAGTGTATCTGCAATATTGTTCCGTGTAGACAATTTATACACCTAAAATTGGAGCTTTATAAGGAGCCAGCATATGCATTTTAAATTTTCTTAATTTTCTTAATTTTATTGTTCTAGGGCTGTAGTTATAATTATGAAATCAAATTTCGACACAATATTGTTGACAAAATGATTTGTGTTCCACCGCCATCCTTTACAGAAAATATAAAATCTTAAAAAGTTTTTAATTTTTTAAAAACCACTATTTGGGAAAATTTCATACTTGGCATAACAGTAAAGTTACATTTGTGATATTGAAAAAAGACAATAGTAGAACACAGATAATTTTATTTACAATATTGTGTGAATATTTGGTTTCTTAATTACAACTACGGCCCGAGAGGCTAGAACAAATTTTTCTTGTAAAACATTTTTATTAACAAATACCGTGATTACGCAACAATTAAAAACCAGAACTATTTTTAAATTACTTATCAAATGTACTTAAATATTTTGAAAATATTAGATTTTTATTTTTCTGATAATGTCATAAAAATTGCCTATACAGAACCCCTTAAAAATCGCATGTTATTTATTATAATATAATATGCGCTCGTCAAAAAGGTTGAAAATTTGATAAATGATAATTCATCTAAAACGTGTATTTAATAATCCCTAGGCCCCTCAACAGATTACCTATGTTTAAATCTCAGGTGGTCATCCCGGTTTGGAATATTTTGTGTTATTGCTTTATTGAAACACATTGCAGATATATAATATAATAGTTCGTATGAATCTAAATATAGGTCATAGACGTTTACCTCTAAAACAAAATATATCTTATTATCATATTCCAAGTAAGGTAAGGAATATATTCCCCTTTTAGATTTTGAGTGGAGCGAAAAATTTATTGGTTTTACAATGATTTTTATTTTTTTATTAAATTTTTCTTACTGTAAATAATTTTTCGGGTAGGAGTCAATTAGAAGTTTTGGAGTAAAGAGCTTTATTAATAATAAATTGGTTCTAGTTGGTACTTTGAAGAGGTCATATTTTGATTTTTTTTTTTTTTTTTCAGTAGTTTTCTTAAGTCGTACCTAAAATTTTCCAATGAAAAACATGCAATAGAATTTTTAATTTTTATTAACTTACAAATACGTTAGAAACATAAAACAAAAATTAAATTATGGCTAATAGTATTATCTAGCGACATATTTAGCCTTTTTTTTTTTTGATATATTAATTGTTTTAAGATTTAAAGTTATTAAATAAATCAAAGAAATTGATTTTTTAACAACTCATAAAACGTGTAAAAATATATAAAAACATATCAAAAATAGACTACGGAGGTCTATAGATAATTTTATTTTTTATCATAATTTTTTCTTTTTTTTACGATATTTTCAAATTGTTAAAAATGAAAAATACGTAAACATGTTTTTTTTAACAAATATCGCACTTACACAACAATAAAAAATGGTATTGACACAAGATTATTTTGAAATTACATTTGATACATGTATGGAAAATAACAAAATAACAAATCAAAGTTTCATAGTTGTCTATTTTAAAATTTTTTTTCTTAAATAATTATTACACCAACGCTCCGATGAAAATCGTTTACTAGAAAGAAATGATTTATCAATGGTTTCAAAGTCAATGTATTAGGTCACTAGACAAGCAAAGTACTTCCACCCCGACCCCGACTATTATTATTTTTAATTATTTTGTAGTATAAAAATAATAATAGGTCGTACATATTAAATTACTAATAAATGTATTTCAATTATTATTATTATTATTATTTTTTTTTTATATAGAAAAAAAACCATAAAATATATTGAACATTTTGACTTTTAAATCGATATATATATAATATATAGTTAGAATATTGCCTATAGGCATAGAACATATCCCATAGGAAGAAAAACGAGTTATAGTGTTACCTTACCGGTACCTTACTTAGTTACTGTTAAATACCTTTTGGTTTTTACATTTAGAAATTGGTTTAATTTCAACATTTGCGACTAATTTAAATACAATCTACAGACTAGGTGCCTTTCAATTATCATTTATAATAAACTTAATATAACAGAAAACATTACAGTTTTCTCGTTTTATGTATAATATTATGTAATAATAATATATACATACACACGTGTAAATAGTTTAATAATTGTGTTAATTAGAGTACATTAGTTATGTAATAGGCTGTTATTTCAAAATTAAATAACACTCAAAGTTCAAGATACTTTGATGTACCTACCTATACCAACTATTATGTAACATTTTAATTATGTATTAATATGAATTTAAAAAAAAAACATTATCATCTAAAACAGTATAATATTACTATAATGTACCCAATTAACTGAAATTTATATTTATTTTATCTCTCGTTCTTTTGTAATAAAACTACTTAAAAAAAATAAAAAAATAATTTCAAATCATTTTGCTTCAGTATTAAAATATGATAAAAACGTCCATTTTTAAAACTAGCTAAAATACAATACGGAGCATGGCCGTCCGATTGGATATAGTTTAAAAACCTGTAATTTTCTTAAATAATTAGATAAACTATGCATTTGTGTATTTGCGCGTGTTACTACTTATTTTGATTGAACTAGTGCTCTTCAAGTGTTTAAAATTAAAATAAACGGTAAATGAAGAAGTAATGGCCGTTTTGGAGGCTATGGAAGTTGAGGTGGTCCATTAAATGAACAAGGAAGAAGACAGCTTAGTAGTGAAACAAGGGTGCTAGAAGACTGAAGCTCCCTGGAAAAAAAAACGGTCCCCTGATCAATGAAAAGTAAATGTTGATAAGATAGACAGGCTTCAAAGTTTGTGCGAGAAGGGCTTGGAAGAACTGGGGTGTCCAACAGAAACTAGAAGAGGTGATTACAAGTCGCCAAAACTCAAACTTCACAGAAAAAATGTTAAAAATCATATCGAGAAGTTCATTCCTCTTGAGGCAAAAAAATTACAACAGACAGCATACGTCAGCTCCAAACTAAGCATTGCTAAAATGCACAAAATGTACAATATATCAATTTTCAAAACCTGTGAAAAGCATGTTACAGTTTTAAAACCTGTCAAGTATTAAATAAATAATAACCATTGTCTGATATTATTTTAGTTTTTTTTTTAAGTCAACCGCAACACGTTTTTGTTGTTTTCCGGCTTAATGTTTATGATACATTTAATAGGTTTTGAAAATGATTTATTGGTATTTGTAATACATACTAAATAGGCACCTACCAAATAATATTAATATAATACATACAATTTATTGTGATAACAAACAGTAAACCATAGTATGTGTTTAAATTAATTAATTAATTATATGATGTTACATTATAAAAATGATCTACTTTTATGCAATTATACGCAAGTAGTTACATATATTATTATTTATTTATTAATGCCAAACAGTAATTACAAAGAATATTAGTTAAATAATATATCCAAGAATATAATTAAGTATTTTAGGTATATTGAACAAAAAATTAATAAAGAATATGTACATACACATATAAACAGACATAAACTCAATATACGATAAAAAAAAAAATATATATATAATCTATGAAAACTTGCATGCAACACGAAGAAGTCTGTTAAAGGAGTGGAAGCGGCAATAGGAGGTAAAACGGTCAAGGAAGAAAAAAGGATTGGTTGGTTGCGAGTACTATAAGAAGGGACTCTAAAAAGGATATGAGAGAGGAGGTCAGAGGCGTCAAGAGTACCATTTCAGAGGGAATTTATAAAGTTAAAATCAATGAAAAAAGATTGTAAAGTAGGTACATTAAGCCACTGGTGGAACTAGGAGGGAGGGGTATAGACAGCGTTTTATTCACGAGCGTAAAATCTTTGCGTAGAATAAACATTAAAAATGGCGTAAAATATTTGAAGGTCTAGTTTTTTTTTTATAGTGCATCGGTGCCAATAAGGCACCCAATTTGTATTTTCTTATTTGTATAGAGAGGTTGGATTGTCGGACGTCATTGCGTTTTTAATGAAAGCCTTTCGTTTTTACGTAAAAAAGTTGATGAACTGTATTTTTTTTGCTTATTTAGCGTAATTTTAACATTTTCCCCCGAGCATCTAAAATCCTATAATTTCGTCACTGCATTAAGCGCAAATGTACGTTTTCCTAGATGCGTATGGACGCAGCATCCGGACACTGCAGTGCATGACTGTTTTGCCACCCGTGTCAGGTGCATTCGATTTACCCGTCCAAGGAAATACGATTATCTGATTACTTTTTCGTTACCTAAATACAAAATTAATAGCGCTACATCGCTTTTTCAATTCAAAAGTAACTAGTTACAATGACGTTACTTTCAACATTTTTGAAATATGTAAAAATGAAAATAATAAAATAAAATGTCAAAAATATCTTTATTTTTTCCTGACAGTCGTCAGTCGAATATTATAAAATCCAAGATCATGCCTACTCCAACTTATATAAAATTAAAAAAAAAACCGTTAAAATATCTACTTTTTGCAGATATGACGAGTCGTCGGTAATTTTAGACGAATTTATTAGGACGAATTGTATTTTTTTATTTATAAATATGTAACGCGTTATTTTACAAATT
This sequence comes from Pemphigus obesinymphae, assembly GCA_025469235.1. Lineage (NCBI taxonomy): Eukaryota > Metazoa > Arthropoda > Insecta > Hemiptera > Aphididae > Pemphigus > Pemphigus obesinymphae. The sequence continues at coordinate 77,179 of JAIPRL010000171.1, forward strand.
TACTATAACATTACTCGAAAAAGTAACTACGTTACAGTCCCTCCCTGTAAAATGCATTAATATAGATAAAAATAATTACTATAAATATACTTTACGAGTTTAGTAATAAGTTCAATAAAAATTAATATTATTAATTAAAATTGAAACTATTAATATGATATAATATGATTGTAATGTAATATATACAATATACATAACACATAATATGTATATTGTATGGTTATTATTTATTGATTATTTGTGGAGGTATAGGACTTTTATGACTTTGAGTCTTTTTTTTTAAATATTTTTCCTAATTTAATGCAATGCTAATTGTCGACACTAAAAAAATTTTCATGTTTTTAGATCATTTTTTTATACTCTAGCGCATTATAAAATGTAATTTTTTTTTTTTATTGAAATTGGCATAATCTACTGAAAATAGTGTAGTGCAGTATGAATTAAGATTTAAGATAAGTAAGTAATAAAATGAATTGTTATTATATTTTTTTACATATATTTTCTATTTTTTATTATATTTTTCTAATTCAAATATATTCCTGGTTACCTACCTAATTATATATTAAATATATTATAATAAATATTTTAATAATATTTTTTTTTTTTTAAATAGATGTAAATGCATTTTTGAATTATTTCATAGTTTTTTTTTTTTTTTTTGTGGGGCATTTACGGTACTTTCTTTAGTCATTAAAATCCTATATCTAATCAATAATCATTTATAATATAGTACCTACCTTAATACTTACCTACGTAAGTACTTACTGTATATTAAGCATATTTCAAAATTTTTAAGTGTAAAAAAAACTACCAACATTTTTTATACTAGAAAATTATAATGCCAAAAACTTGAAACATACACTATTTACTATACTTGGCACTATTTAAACGTCGTTAAAATATCGAAACTTTTTGACCTGCACTTTTCAGTAATTATATAAAATTTTAAAATATCATGATTTTATGGATGTATACCTACTATGCATGAGTAAGATTTTTAGGATATAAATCTATCTAATGGGAAATGTATTATTGAAATGTAATATTTAAATACCTATTAATTGTAAATTTTAGATTTAACTGAAAATTTAAAAAAAACATCATTGTAAAATCCATAGCTTTAAAATTCAAGTACTAATAATAACTTAAAAGTTAAATAGATTTTAAAGCTATAATTTAAATGTGTACATCTATTGCATTATAATATTATCGTTCTATATTTATTATTGATATAAAATGTATCGATTAATTTATACTTAGGTATACGTATATTAAGATTACCTAATTAACATTTTATGTTATGGCAATAATTTATGATATTCATTAAAAATGTATAATATTTGTATCATTTATAAACTATATAGTTAATTATTTGAAACAGTTACATAACATTTAAATAGGTAACATTTGTATTTTTATTAATAATAGTATAGGTATTATATAGTACTTAGTAGTAGATAAAATAATTATTATTATCTATCTATTTATTATAACTGTTGTTACATAATAATATTATGATATAAACGATTTTTTTTTTTTTTTAATAAATACTTCCAAAAATTAAAACAATACCTATTTAATTATGTAATGTTTTAGATCATTTTTGATCAGAAAAACTAACGATTAAAAAGCCAAAAAAAGCGCTTTGCACGTCGGATAGAATATAGGCGGATGGTCGCAATCATCCATTCGTTCCTTGGACCAGGACAATGTACATAGTATTATTATTTTAGATTTGAAAGTAATGATGAATTGGATTCTAAATGGTGTAATTTTTATTTTATTTTTTTTTGGGGGGAAATTAAAAATTGACCTCTCTAAAAAAACAAACTATAGTTATACAGAGAATAATATATATATATATAGAATGTCGTATAGATAATAGGTACGCCAATTTCTTTAATTGAAGTGTACAGCAACACGACATAATAAAACACACTCCAGTGTCGGAAATATGTGAGTAATACAGAATAATAACACTATTGCCGTTATCATCCTCAAAACACACGACTATATTATTATACCTTTTTTTAATAACCTAATTAGGATCGCGTCTTTTGAAAGATCAAGTTTCTCGAAAGTCAATTTAACAAATGGAGAACCTTCGACAATGACAAGGTAGTGCGTCCTGAAAAAAGATTTTTTTTTTTTTTTTTTTTGGGGGAGGGGGTGAAAATTAAAAAAAAATTATACTACAATCATAATTTATAGTTTACCGACTTCTAAAATTCCAAAAAGTACTTCATAACGTGGCGAATATGCAAAAAAAAAAAAAAAAGGCATCGACTTTTTCTACTATTTGCCGACTGCTTTCCGAGTTGGGGAATGAGACCCCTCCCCCTCGGGACGGCCCTGGTAGTACTAGAGCAGACTATTACAATTAACTTATCTAGTTTTAAACAGTTGTTCATTTATAAAAATACATCATAAAAAAATTCCTTTCCTCTACAATTTGTATGCTCGAACTTTTTGTTGTACGACGAATAGAAAGCGAGATATTTACGAAAATTAAATTTTTTAAAATAAAAAAAAAAATCGTATTTTTTTAAAAATAATGGACCTTTGGCAAGTTGTATACCCCGAGAATTGTCACTAATACACGAAGAATACGCATACACCTTTTTTTGTAGAAATTATCTTTTATACTTATTTTATATAGGACTTTTTGTTTTACGACAAACAAAACGCGAGATATTCACGTGGTCTTTGGCCACATTTGAAGCCCAAGTAATATCGATGGGGACTATTTACATGTTATTTATAATTATATTATTGAGGTGTATGTGTTATGATTAAAGACCGGATTTAATTGCATTGAAAACACACACAAATTGCATATTAAAATTATGTAATTGCATAATAAATTGCACTATAAAAATGCAAAAGTTATATAAAAAAATTAGAAAAATGTTAATTTTTTAAATTCAAATTGATAATTAGATACATTTCCAAATTATGTTCATTAAAATTAAATCTTCTATTACTTAAAATATGTTTATACAAAGAAAAACTACTTTCTACGTCTACACTAGTTATTGGTGCATATTTAAAACAATTCAATAAGGTAAGCGTTATATCTAAATTAACATATTTTTTACCTGATAAAACTTCATAATAAGATTTAATAGTTTTATACCCTTATTTTTTTTCAATTACATACAAAAATTTGTCTTTATTTTTTTTCCATCTGGACCAGGAATATTTGTTAAAATATCTTCAATTTTTCTAAACATATTCATGCTTTCAAGTAGTTCACTATTCGATGCTTCCAAATTTATAAAATCAATGGATAACTTGGATAAGTGTAATTTTATGAATGCTAAATCACATTTCACTGCATTATTTTGTACAAGCTGTTTACTTTTAGTTGACCTAACCTTATCTACTCATAACGAAAACTCGGTATGTCATAATAGCGTTTTTATACAATAAATTTAGCTGAGTTAAATATTTTGTTCATTTAAACACATAAAATTGTAAAAAAATTGCAAAAACGTGGAAAATTGCAAAATATTGTATTATAAAATTAAATAGGCACAACACATATAGTATACATCGACTATACATTTGATCAGATTTGGTTTATCTTAACTGCAAAAAAAGTTGCAATATCAATTAAATCCGGTCTTTAGTTATGATGTTTCCAAAAGCTTGAAAAAAACTACCTTCTATATAATATGGCATATGATGGCGCGTATACATTTATACATACTTTTATGATGCACCTGTCTGTCATTGTTTTTGGGAGCGACTGTGCATTAAAATTTTTATTCAATGTTAAAAGTAATAATAAAATAAATATTGAGTAATACTCTAAATAAAATGAATAAAGATATTGTAATACAAGATAATTGTAATTACTTAGTTGTACAATATATGTTTACGCATATCACCGTGGTATGGCCATGGTATACCAATAATGGTAACACGTAGGTATATACATATGTGATAAAGTACAACGGAGCCGTTTTGGAGAAGGAGTGCTATTAATAACTGCAGGAATTTCCGATATATCGATATAATCGTATATATGGTATAGTCGCACAAAACAATTTTTTGTAATAAGTGTACCTATTCATTTTGTGATGTTGTGTTTTACAATTTGACTGATTTTTCATCGTTATGTTCTCCAATAAATCTGTGTGTATGTGTGATTTTAAAAGAATATATCATAATGCAGTCAATTGGAATGTACTCATTTAATAACTGCATCGTTTTAAAAGAGCGAAGAAAACATTATAATATATGACATAAAAATATTTCATGACGAAAAAAAATTTAATTAGCACAAAAAATTTCATTTCATTATCTAACTTACTTTAAACGGGTAAAAATATTAAATAAAAATATATTTATATATGTATGCAATATAAGATAGGTAGATACATAAAATTAAAATACTTATATTTTATTTTTGTGTATTTAGATCAACAAAATAGTATCAATATAAAATTCATATTGATGCTCACGGAACAACTACTATTTCTGGTATGTATACTATAGTATGCTATTTTGTTTTAAATTTAAATTTCCTGTAAAAGAGTCTAAAATATTAAATATAAAACACACCTATTCACGTTTTAGCAAATTTATAAAAGTATTCCTATGATAAAACATGTAAATTAATTTTGTACTTCACAAAAAATGGTTAAAACCATTTTAAATTTGGTTTGTAGCATTTTCTTAATGTCTCAATGTACTAATGTATAAAAATTGCGGAAAAAGTCCGTTGATAGATACCTACTTTATTTTTTAATCTATTCAATTTTTTTTATTTATGGTTACTGATTCTGATTATTTGTAGGTTAATTAATTTTGAATAATAAGTAAAGGAATGTTAATATTGATCATACTTATAAATAAGATAAATTTAGCCTTCAATGTTCTACTTTATAACTAAAAGTCTTACATTTTAATGATTAGGTATTTTATTACTTCTTTCAATTTTCAGTACTTATATTTTTAATTAATATAAACAATAAACATATTATAGTGTTACTTTAAATTACTTTTTTTGCTCAGAAATAGATATTATATTATTATATTTGAAATACATGGATAAAAACATAATTTTCAGAACATTTTAAGAAATATGAAAATCTAACAATTTCAAAATGTTTATAGGTACGCATTTTAAAAATGAATAATAATTGGTCCCATTCCTCAGGACTCTCTCCTATATCTATCAGTACCATATCATCTACAGACAACGTGCGCCATAATGGTAGGTACCTCACCCTGTAAATTAAACATTTTACTAACCGATTGACTATAAAACATTAACGATCATAAATCAAGTTAGTTAATTGAATTAAGAAGTTAATCAAAAATTAACTTTTTGACTTGACTTGAATTACTTTGAATAACGAAAATAGACAACGTTAACAATAACTTAATTTGTTATTTTTTGATTTATTATAATTTTTTTCGTATAATGTACCTACCGCAGTATACGATTATGTATATTAAACGGAAGTATTGCGTTATTTAAACAAATAATGTACCTATTAGAGAAATTAGAACGATTGAAAAATAACTCTGAATTCTGTATAATATGTGCAATCCAACTATCAAATATCTATATTACATCAAAGGTGGGTACAAAAAAACAAAAATGCACGGGAAATGACGACCACCTAAGCGAGAATATTGTTATATCTCACGTTCTACGACTCCGCAATCATAATGCTATTACAAAAAATGAATAAATACATGTTAACAACTTTACGGCAGTGGATCAGATTTTTAAAACGCATAATGCTCAGATGATTTTTTTGTGAAAAAAACGTAAATGATCGGTATTCCCCCATTCCGCGTAAAAAGATAGGCCTAAATACTTGTTCAGTAAAATCAATTAAATATTGATTAAAATTACAAGTTTTAATTATACACAATTACTGAGAACAAATGCTGTCGATAAGAAATACTGGTTTATTTCCAAAAATACCAAAACCTTAGGAATTTTCCATATTTCTTTGACTATTATTAGGTACCCAATTCACTTTGACTGGTATTCCCCCTATTTCAACGAGTAATGGGAAAATATTTTTGATCCTTAAGCCACTATATGACGTATTTACGTGTTTTAAATACAGAATCTTGATCCTTGTATTTTGTTTTATATGCACAGCTATAAAGTATAAATATTCTTATCTTAATAGATATTCAATCCATAAAAGTTTTTACATAAATAATCATTAAAAAGTAATAATCAGGGCCGTGAATTTAATGCATTTGCATGTGTTTCTTGATAGTTCGTATGTAGAAATGAATTCGGTAAATATCTTTTTCGGATATTTCTATATGAATATACAAATACGAAAATTTATATTGCATAAATAATGGGTGTTTGAGCATAAAAATGCATATTTTCTTTAAATCTTTCAATTATATTTTTAATTGTTATTTAAAATTTTTTTTTTCGGACAATTGTTACAGTAAATTTCCAGAAATAAATTCGGTAAAATTTATTTCGTATATTGTTATAAATGCCTAGGTATAAGGTATAAACAGAAATTTATCTATAGCATATATTTTTTCATTTAATGGGTGTTTGAGCATAAAAATGCATATTTTCTTTTAATCTCTATACTATAAAATGTTTTTTCCTCGTCCTTTTAGAAATGTATAAGTTTAGTATAAAATTCAAGCTATTTAGTTATAATATTTGTTGTATGCTACAATTTTACAGTTGCGCTTTAATTTTTTATACATATATATATATATATATATAATAGTGCTCAATAGTATAAATTGTGTTTTTCTGAACTTGGAAAAAATCACAAATATTAAATATTATGTAAAAATGAATAGGTTCTGATTTTTAAACTAGGTAATAAGTAGGTATTATTAGTGGAGTAGAGAGGATTTGTAAATCGGAGGGGTCAGTTATGTTTAGGAACCATTTTTTATGAGAAAAAAAGTCAAATCAATACCCAAATTATACACCTTTATTTATCTATTATACATCTTCAATTGTAATTTTATTCAAGCAATAATAAAAACAATTTGGTCCATCAGAGAAATTCGGAATAATACTGTTTTCCAATTTATAAAAATGT
>JAIPRL010000171.1:84339-137432 GCA_025469235.1 Pemphigus obesinymphae
AAAACCATGTCGAAAGTAATTTATTCGATTTGTCAGGATTCGATAGAAGTTTGAGAATACGATTGATCGAAAATTTCTGATCGAATGAATATTTACGATCGAATGGTGACAATCGAATAATTTTTTTTCACAATCAGATTCGATACTTTTGAGAATAGACCTCCAGTTACCTCACCGCAGTCGAACAACGCCATGTTAGCATACAGAGTGCCAACATTTTATTACCTAACTATTTATTATCATACACTTCTATACGGTGTACCGTTTTTTTTTTTTGGGGGGGTAAATGTGATAATACGAGTTAGGTACGTTTCATACCTCGTGTTTTCGTGTTATCGCGACCGCGTGTTTCTGTGCGAATAACTATTTATTATTTTACTATACCTACCATGTGTTTATACTTTATAATTGTGTATTTCATTTACTTAATAAATTGATATTTGTACGGATTTTGTCAATTTTACGATTTTTAAAAATGTTTTATTGACTAACCTATACTGTCTACTGTAAAATAAACTATCATTATCAACAATTTGTTTTTAATATATTTTTCGAGAAAAAATCATCATACTACTAATCGTGAACTTTATTTATTAAGGTAGTGTAAATTTTTTTAAAAATTTTTCTACCCATCATTTGGTTTATAGACACTTCGCCACTGATCATAGTATAATAATATCTACATTTAGATTTTAGATACATATTATTGATTATACTTTACATAAATAAGATTATAAAAGAACTCGGCTATTATTCGTGGCTCTCGTTATATCATATTTTTATAATATTTATACGTCATATAATATTGCACTTTTGGGAAACTGCCAATCGTGATAAACCAACATAACGGTAAGATGTGTACACAAAAGCGCGAGGTAAATTATAGTCATTTTTCAATTTATTGGTTCGAGTGGGACTGGCTAGGTCAGTTTTCTCCTTGATACTGTCGATATTTTCGTGTTGACCTATATATTTTTATGAATTGTATCTATTCAGTATTAAATAATATATATATTTCTGAAATGGTGCGTACTGTCTGCGTGATATCAATATTAGCGTGAATACAAAAATATAGATATTTTAGTAGCTGGGAGTTACGATCTAGGCATAATATTTTCTTCTTTTGTACATAATTTTTTTATAATATACACTCGTATTTACATTTATTATTATTTTGAATATTAAATTTTTTTTTAATTAATTCATATTTTACATTTTTAAGTTTTAAATATATTTATGGTTATTGTTTTAAAAATTAATAATACCAGGGTGAAAAAAAAACAGGTTTATTTAGATATCACTTCAAATAATGTCTTCCGTTTTTTTTTAACGATTTAATTATAACACAATATACCTACTTGAGATACAATTTAAAAACTTATATTTTTTGTATATTAATTTTTTTTTCTGTATTTTGAACCGATGACTTGATGTAATCGTTATATGTGTTCCGAATTTTCGGGGTTGCAAAAATGGTACTTTCAGCTGTATATGTATATATGTATATTTATTATTATTAGTTCAGAGCGCTTTAAAGGTACGTTTTACGTACAGGTAGCTGTTTGCACTTATTCGACAGAAACAAAATTAACAAATAATTACACTACTATTTATTTAAACTGTATAAATTATCATTAGTCAGAACTTGTAAATCATTTATTAAATGTTTGCAGTGTAATAAAAATGTATATTTCGAATAACTTTCACACATAAAATATTTTCATATTAATAAAAATATAACCAATTAACGTTAAATAAAACTTTTACATTGGCAATAAGTAAACTACATGGAACATTTTCATTTATTCTCTCGTGTATTAATTTTATCAAATATGTATGACTTATTCGTACTTAAATATTTTCGGTGTGATTCTAATATGATGAATCCACTTGGTCTTTCAGCCCGGACAGGATATAAAAATTGCATTTAAAGCTATTAGAGCACACACTACTTTTAACGTCATTAGATCAATGAGCAGAATATTAGTTTACGAATTAACTGATGTACGATTTATGTTTTTAGTATATTTCTTTTTTATTTCTTTTTAATTTCTTAGTTTAAAAAAAAAAAATATATGTACCTACTTATACATAATTTTTTTAAACTTTAAATACTTTTCTTACAAAACCTAGTAAAAAGGTTAATATATAGAAATCGTTTGATAAAATTTTATCCGGATTCTTGGAATTACTAGAAAAAATATTTTTCTTTTTGTTGTGAACAAATAACATGTTTCTATTTTATTTATTTATTTCATTATGTATTGGACATGAGTTCAATTTCACAATTAACAATGTGTACAGAAAATACAAAGAATATTAGTGTACAAAAAGACAAAAATATAACAATATAGGTATAACTATTTACGCTTAATAATAGAATGAATACAATGACAAAAACTGAAAAGCATATAATATAATAAAGATATTCGAAAAGTTAAATAAAATCAAAAACATAAGTATTACCAGCAACCATCGGGAGGTTTGTAGAAGAATTTGAAATATCATTTTTATTTAAAAATAATGGGTAAAAAGGTTTCAAATCTCTGGTATTAAGGAAATTAATTTCTAAATGAAATAATGACAACAATTTCGGACAATAAATGGGGCCTAATAATAATTTATGAAGAAATCTAGATAATAAGAGGATACGACGTACATAAGTGGTGAAAGATTAAGAAAGTTCAAAATATTGTTATAAGAACTATAGGGAAGTCTATGAATATTAAATTTGAAGAAAATAAAACGTAAAAAATTATTTTGAACAGATTCAATAGTAGAGTTGTGTTTTGACGTGTTATTTATTCAAATAAGAATGCAATATTTTTAATGGAAACGAACAAGAGAGCAATAAATAATTATATTTTTTAATTATATAATAATTTTAATAATTATATAATAAAGGAATAGGATCCACGAATGAGTAACAAGTGCGCTTAATAAAGCCCAAATTACGGAAAGCGTTATTCTTAATAATTTTGTGTGAAAAGAAAAATTTAATTTACAATCAAAAATAATGCCTAAATCCTTAAATTAAGAAACAAATTCGATTTTAAAAGTAGAAGTAGAATTTTAATAGGTAATTGGTGGTTTTTTTTAAAGATAAATATGCATACACTTACATTTATTGACATTTAAAAATAAACGATTCCTATCACACCACAAAAGTAAGTTGTTAATGTCAGATTGTAAACTACTTGCACCTTGTTGAATTTTTATAACTTTTATTAGTTTAGCAAAAACGTCATCAGCCAAAAAAGAAGGATAATGGAATTCATTCTAACATTTGGAAGGTCATTAATAAAAGTTTTGAAGAGTAACGTAAACAAGTGATCACCTTGAGGAACATCCGAAGGAACCAAGAAACGCGTAGATTTAAAATTATGATGTTCAACAATTGGGAAACGGTCAGAAATAAATGATTGGAACCAATTAAGTAAAGAAACGGAGAATCCAAATGATTGTTGTTTTTTTTAATAAGAATCAAATGATTAACTTGATCAAAAGCCTTGGAGAAGTATGTATATATTATATCAGTTTGTGCATTAGTTTCGAACGAATGCAGTATTATGTTTTTAGTTATGGACAAGTTATTATAAGTAGAACGTGTTGGGGATAAAACCAAATTTACTATTCATTAATAATGAAGAGCGAAAATGTGTTAATTTTGATGAAATTAAGTGAGAAAAAAGTTTCGGAATGGATGATAACTTAGAGATTGAGCGATAATTCGAAATTAATGATCGACCACCTTTTTTTAAAATAGATGAAATAAAGGGCGTCATCCAAATCGATGGGACTATACCTATGTTGAGAGATAAATTAAATATATTAATTAATACTGGCGTTAAGATAAATTTACAGTTATAAAGGAATATAGTAAGTATCTTATCTGGGCCAAAATTTAGAACTCGGTTTAAGATTGAAAATCATATTAAGGATATCTAGCTCAGCAAGAGTAATTGAGTTTAAATTCTATGTATAATTTGAATTTAAGTTTTCTGTATTTAATGAAGAACAGTTAAACGGTTGGTTAGAATTACAGTAGGCATCGGAGAAGTATTTAGCAAAAATATTGGGGATATCAGTACCTTTACTGGCGACCAGTGTGTCTAAAAAAAAAGAATGAAGAAGTGCATTATTTTCGATTAAATTATTAATATATTTCCAAAAATAGTTTGGATTCATTTTAATTGAGGATTGAACTTTATTAATATAGTTTTTATAATCAGATTTAATTAGTGTTTTGCATTTAGCTCTTAAATAGAAATTAATATAATCGGAGATGTTTTTGAATTTTTTTGTAAACAAGATGAGCAATTATTTTATCCTTTATTAATGATTTTGACGAATTAGAATACCAAAATGGATAAGAACTATTACAAATACATTTCATAGGGGCAAAACTGTTAATAGTATCATATAAAATAAAATAAAATCAATCAACTATTTCGTTTACATCGGAGGAATTAAAATTATTAACAGAAAGTGAGATTGATTGACAACGGATTTAACGATTTTGACATAGTTGAAATTATAAGAACCGTAAAACATATCATGAACGGTTAATAAGTTATTATATCGATAAAAATTTAATAATATATTAAGAGCTGGGTGGTGTTTATCGATTGGGAATAATGGATCCGAATTTTTAGTGACCGATACGTGAACATTAGATAAGGCTAAATCAAGAATGAAATTATTGTGGTTACGTATTAAGTTAAATTGATTAAAATTAAAGTGAGATAACATAGTAACAAAATAAGAATCTATTTGAGAATTACACATTAATGGTAAAGAATAAAGCGACCAGCTCAATGAGGGTAAATTAAAATCTCCCAATAAAATAAATTTGGCTTAGGGATTACATAAATATATGTATCGTACCCGCTTAAGAAGCATTGAAAGTCTCTTAGAATTTATAGTGATTGTAGTTCACACACATAATCTATTGTCTATATTCTAAATAATTATCTACTCAAACAGCTAGCTTTAATAATATGCAGAAACCACATGGGTTGTTTAGTTAGGTACTAAATGCTTGTAAAGATAATATTTTACTTCGTTGTAAATCGATAAAATAATGCACTATGATACTTTTATTTTTAAATAGATTTGTGTAAAAAGTGAATGTCATTTCACCTTTTCATACTAATCCGCGAATCGTAACTTATAATTAATGTTTTTGATAATTTTGTCAGTACCGATTCTAATATAACTAATCATAATATATATCCACATATTACTCCGATATTCACAGGTATTGATTGATACACTAATTACACATTTTTTTTTTTTTTCATCATTTTTGATTCTCGACATAGTGAATTTTTTCACTTAAGTACACTTAACGAGCAGAAGGGATAACGTAAGTGTTTCCTAGTATAAAGTTTTTCGATAGGAAATTTGTTCTAGTTGGTACTGCAGTGCTCCAAATCCAAAATAAGTATTATGTTACGACGAAACACTACTGTATCCATGACGGGTCATTCGTTATTCCTCGGTGTAACGTTGCGAACAGTATTAATATTTTTATATTTTAATATTTGAATAAAGCAATCATTAAAAACCCGCAAAATGAAATAACTAAATAATTTTATTTAACCAAGGTAAAAATTATAATATAGAAAATATATAATTTTAAGGTAGAAAAACGAACACGTTTAAAAGCATAACTGACTTCAACTGACGGGTCTAAAAGTGAAATTAAATCCGAAGAGCTACGATAGCTCTACCCTATTTATAATAAACCTGGAAAATTAAGTGATCGATATGGGAGTGTTAGAGTGAGAGCGTTGAGTATACGTAAACATATTATCAACTGGAATTCGGTGTACGCAGAAGCGTATATTGTAAAAACGCGTAATAAACACATTTGTAGTAAACGACGTATTGGTGGTTTACAACAGTATTTACTTTATAAAAGTAATTTTTTGATTGTCTTAGTATTTTTCAAAATCTCAACGAAAAACCACCTTTTATGAGAGAAACATTACCAAAAGTTGTTATACTAAATTATAAATGAACCATTATAAACCAGTCATAGTTGTTATCCTGCAGACTATATACAGAAGACTATTTATTACCAAAAAACAAAACCGAAAATCGGAAAATTAAAATACAAAAATATAATAGAAAATTAAAATATTCATCAAATATTAATTATAAAACTATGTGAATTTACGTAGTTTTTTTTTTTTTTTTTTATTAGCTATGTAAATCCTCGTATAGTAATACTTATATTGTTGGGTAATGTACATATATTATACACCGAAATTTCGCATACAATCGTTGTATCGATAGAGATTATTGATTATTATGTTTTTAAATTCGATATAATATCCAATAACAAGTATCTTATCCAACGAACGAAGTGCTTCACCTCCTTTACTCATCGGATATATAAATGTAAATAAAATACGTATATATATATAATGTTATAGGTATTAACTTACTTAGTTACCTATATAACATATATTGAATTTTTCAACAATTATTTCATTAATGGTATGTACGTTTAGACCCGTTTCAGATTTTTTTGTTTTCCATTTCGGTCAATCGCGTACATTAATATCGATACCCGAAGAAATAAACATCATCCTACTGCACGTTTGCACGAATAAAATCAAACTCAAGTCCGAATAATATTGGTTATATCCTGGTTAACGATTTCCGTCGAAATGTCGAAATGTGCCGAAATCCTTATCACCATATGGAATATTGTCCAATTTTTTTGGCGCTCAGAATAAAACAATTCCAAATCTACCAACTATCGAAAAACGTAGTTTTTACACCCAATTATACATTTTCGCATGCATAATATTTTAAAATTGGAATGAACTAATTTTTCTCGTAGCCTAATGAGTTACGAAAAATCAAAATATTCTAAAACAATATATTAGGGGGCCTATAGTTGACATTTAAAAATCGTCTCCTGAGCTATTTTAAAATATCGAATAGTTTTTTAGTAACACTATATACAAATATGCCAAATTTTCATATTGCGGCAAATTTATAATAAATTGTAATGTCTAATATATATTGACATATTTTGCCTAATTAATTTGTTTTCATCAATATATAACCTCACCTCGCCAATGTTTTTATTTTATTTTAATAGATACAGTATTGACATATCACAGTTAAAAATATCAAATACTTTATACATTAAGTATTTATATATTTCAACTCTACATGATAGTTAATATTTATAGTTATATTTATATTGTTTAATATTTTTAGTGTTTACAATACTATATATTATATCATTTTTTACCAATAGAAAATCCAGGAGAAGGGCATAGATATTACTAAAAATATTTGTAGAAAAATAGAGTATGAATCGTAAAAAATGTTACATTTATTCATCTCCCTCCGCGAACAAAATACTTGGAGAATAAGAATTTTTTTGATTTTGGGTTCATAATATTCATGTTTCAATAGGTACGTGTAATTTAGATTTTGAAAAAGCTATTGAATTCACAATGATGTTTATTTATTTATTTATTTTTTTGTTTCTGTGACTGTGAGTAACTTTTGGGATAGAAGTAATCGCGTAGAAGTTTAGGATACAGATATTATGTTATAATGGCTTAATTATTTTAATAAGTAATTTAAAGTGGCCATTTTATTTTTTTCCCAGTAGTTTTGCAAAGAAAAAATATCTTTTAACGGAAATATTTCATATACGTATGGGAAATACCGAAATAATAAAATATAATCATAGTTACCTATTCATATTAAAATGATGTACTATCTACATTTAGACACCACTCAGTTTCTTTTTATGAAATCAAGTGATTTATCATTACTATAAAAATTCAATATGTCCACCGTTAGTATCGTATCAGACGAGCAAAGTGCTTTCACACTTTACTGATCAGATAGTAAATTCCCTACCAAGACTTGAGGTATATATTTTTCAAAATTTTGGTATATGTGACATAGGTATCCAGTCAATAATTTCAATTTAATACGATTTATTTTTCACTATACTTTTCACTCTTAAAGAATAATTTAACTAATTAAAACCGAAAATAGTTATTTTCGGTAAATACAGGTTGTAAAAAATCAAAACCCTTCTATTTCTTCCTTCGTTTCTGTTGTGTTTATTTCGAATCGGGTCCCACAAACAAGCTTTATCTGAAAAGATCAATCAGATAAACGAAGCTTTGAGTTCATTGTATAAATGTAATGTATTATATAAATAAATATATACGCCAAGGAATTGTCTGAAAATAGGTCACTTGTAAATAATCGTATTACTTAATGCATACTCCTTAATTGTATACGGTTTTGGTTATTTATTTAAGAAATTGTCAATTAAAAAAGATTTACTTGTTTTAAATGTTATTCGAATATTTTTTTTTTTTTTAGCTTACGAATATCAAATATAAAACTATACTGCAATTATTTAAAATATTATCACAATTTCAGAATAATAAATTTAGCTTTTTGTTATTAGGTTAAACCCTTAAACAGTCACGCAGGGGTCTAATTGACCTGAATAATTAATTACAAATAAAACTGCGATATTCCGTATAAGTTACAAAAATACAACTTTCTATATTTAGAAATGGGATTTATAAAACGAATAAAACGTTCAATCGACTTTTATAAATTGTAATAGGTATCTTTTTTTTTTAAACTTTTAACTGCTAATATACGAAATACCTATCAATATTGACTTGGGTCATTTTACCTCCTACGCGACTTCAATATTTATTTTCCCAATTTTCTCCGTATTATGTATTATTTTAGCTATATTTTGGTACACAAAAATACGATAATTATAATGAATAAAGTTAAATATTTAACTTTATATAAAACCTATTTATTTTTTTTTTTTTCGTTTATAATGAACGTAAAATGTAAAATCAACTTTTAACTCCTTAATATCATTGTTGAAATTAAGTTTTAAGTAAAATGGCTTAAATTTCGTCTTTAAATTATTAAAATGTTTTCGAAGTTAAATATTATATGTTTATATATTAATATTTTTTTGTATTTATTTTTATAATTTTAAATGAACTCTTATAAATTATTGATTTATTTATTATCTTTGTAATTATGAACTGCGTACATTGTATAAACTGAAGTTAAACTGTATTTATTTTATTTGTAGTTAAACCAATATTTTAATTTCATAAAAAAAAGTTATGTGGTTTAAAATAATGATAAAACTAACAACACAACATTTTATTCAGATAGATTTAAAGATAAGATAACTTAAATGAAATTTATTTAAATATAGTTTAATAATTTTTATTAATAGAAATAACAAACAAATTGAATTTTATTATTGTAAAATTTGTAAAATGAACTTAAGTGATAGACACGAAATATGTAATATTTAAAATTTGAACGTTTCTATTACCTTATTTGAAAAATGGCCTCCCAGCTATGTTTTTCTAAAATACCTTTTTTCCCTTCCCAGTTTGAGTTATATTATACAGCTTTTAGAAAGAAATTTACCGGGTAAAGTACCTAACTAATAATAATCGCATTTAATTTCCCCCTCCCTCTTTTCATACACCACTTTGTTATTTTTGTTATCAACAAATCAGATTTTAATATTTTATATATTTATATTTATTGGAATAACAAGTATGCTGGTGGATTGTCATCATCGTTCTCGTTATTATATAGTTATCATTGTCGTAGTTGTCTTTATCACTATTTTCCTTATCACGGTCGATGTTTAAGGTGCCATCATACATGAGAGTTCCCGCGTATTTTAGAAACTCGACCGTCGGGTCAAGGTTAAATGATTTACACCGTTTTCTAAACATATTCTTAGCTAAATCTCCAGTGTAAAACACTTTATTCCGGCAGTATTGGAACATAGATACAAAAAATATATATATATTATATTAAAACTCCGATGGTCCGGTAAATTAACTTGTTACAAAACATTTTTGATAAGAAAATGCGAAAACGTAAAATATGTTGATTTAAATAATATACAAAACACTTGAAATTGCAATAACCTCGAAACTAAGTCCGACCACCAAATTCTGTTTTCAACATCAATAACTATTAACTATTAACTACATAAGCTGGAAAAAAATATTAAAATTGCGATGTTCCTGTAAAGTAAAACTGTTCCTATTTTTTTTTTTTTATTATTTACCAACGGGCAATTTTTTACCAGAAGGTTTAGAGTAGAAGCTTGGGAATATAGTGTTGTAACTTAGAAAATTATATTTTTCCATTTTCCAATAGATTCCTTAAACTTGAAGAAATTCTATCTTATACGGTTTTTGACGACATACATCATATATTATATATTAATACAGCAAATACATTCTTAAATAATTACCTATTATTTTTATAAAGAAGATGTGAGAAAGTAGTTTTTAATTTGTATTCATCGTCAATAATAATAATTTTTAAATTAAATGTATACGAGTATATTATATAGTAATTATTATAATTTATCATAATGCATTTAAAGGGAAGTGTAAATTAAAATCTCGAATCCGGTTGTGACAGCTAATTTATTATATTATTTAAAATAAATTTCAAAAAGATTTTCTTTGATAGTAAATTAACACTATAGTTTGTTTCATAGAGCTGTAATATTTAAATTTTCTTAAAAAAATTAAAATAAATATTTGACCCCTTTAGAATCCACTTTATGAAATTCAATTATTTATCAAAAGTTATAAACTTCTCGACTAGAAGATTTGATAAAATCAGTACGTGTGTATTGTGTATAATATAATGTTCTTCATTAAATTATATCTAGTTAGTTCATTTGAGATTTTATTTTTCTATTATTTTGATAAATGGGCAAGAAAGAACTAATTAAAATAGCCAAAAAACGGGTTTTTAACGTAATACCCCAAAAAAAAAAAAAAGGAGTTTCTATATATTTGAAATTTGTACAGGATTTTGTAATTTAATGTTATACACACGTCATGAAATAGTGAAACATTTTAACATGACTGGTAATTGTTTTAAAATTCAATATTTTCAGTACTAATATCCTATTTGATGAGCAAATAGGGTTTCTAACGCTTACAAATTAGACTTTTAAAAAAAATAAAACTCAAAATTAGTCATCTATATGAGTCTATAAATATATTTATCTAGATCTATTTAAATTTGTCTTAAATTTATTCTGACCCATCGATGCTGTCGAAGATAACTAAATATAAAATGTATCTATATCAAAAAACTAGATGAAATATTTTTTTTTATCTATATATTGAACCTATAAATAAATTTAGATATAAAACTTCGAATACCGAGTATTATCAATATTAAATCTGTTTAAGAAAAATTGTCAATTAAATTGAGTTGTATATTTTGAATAAAAATTCGATGATTAAAAAATATGTCTCTCGTTCAAGTTAAAATCACGAGACTGCCGAAAGGTTAATTATTGTTTAATGTTTAATGTTCATAAAAATACATTAAAATTTTTATACATATTTACATTAAAAACGTATTTGCGTATATAAATAAGCCCGAGTTTATTCTGAAGTATACATTTTTTATACAGATAGAACACAAAATAAATTAACGCATACAAAATTAAAATATCTAAGTTTAAAATATCCGAGATTTGAAAGTGTCTGTGGATAAGTTTATCAGAAATAGCTGAAATGTTCGAATTGGGAAAAAAATTCACATATTGCTGTTATTCCGTCGTTATGGGATATTCGCTTCACCTGTTAAGGTAAAAGTCAGTTCTATATAATATTATTATTATATTTTCAAAAGCCGCCATGATAAGTCACCTTATATGAAAAACGAATCCATACAAAACGCAATTTTCTCGAAAAGCCACATTCTATTTCAATATTAAATTTTTTTTACATCTTAAGTCGTGATTTATATTTGATTTAGAATATTCTTTTATTTGTTCGTACAATGCATCAGTTTTCTGGGTTGAAGGAGAACTTCAAAATTGTTATGCAGATTTTCTACTGATTGTTTGTTCTAGGTACACACGACCGGAAAGTCTTTACTTCCTTGTCGTATTTCCAGATGGTTATACGAAAACTGCAAAATAATTTGAAAGATTTTCTATAACAATTATTTAAAGTTTTACATGAGAATTATTTAGCTAATTTTAGTAATTCGTCAATAGAATTTTCTTATGCAGTGGATATTTCACAGACAATTAAGTAAGAAAAAGTTTGAAATCGTATTTTTTTTTTAAATGAACTATTCTTTATATTTGTCTTAAAAATAAAGAGCATTTTTATTTGTAAAAAAGGAAAACTCAAGATAATTGTTGAATGAGTTACTAAGAAATGTTATCTAACATAAATACTACACAATAGGTGTTATTTTTTTATTTTAACTATATATTAATACATTTTTTTGGCACGGAGGTAAAAATACTAGAATCATACCAAAAATTCTATGAAAAATTTTCATCTAGTCTATGCGTTACAAATGAAATGGTTCTATCTAACGTTAAACATACTGTTAGAAAAGTTTTGTCTATATAGAACTTTTCAATAATATTTTCTTAAAAATATTTGTAATAAATAACTTATTTGCCATTATAAATTTTAATTTATAATGGATTCTGTTTAAAAGAATGAAACAGTATTTACATTTTAGAAATAATTGAATATCCAATAAGATACGCGTAAAAAATTAAAACAACATTGAAACATTTTAAATATTTTTTCCACACATTTAAAAAAAAAAATCACGAGGGAAGGTGAATGGTAAAGGTGACCTTTCATAAAAAACATGCGATTTTTAGACTGTTTAATTTATAATTGTAGTCTGTAGATATGGACGTGAATCAATTTCAAAAATACTTAAACTACTCTTAGGTAGTAGTAGACATTTTAATACTTCATAGATTTCTTCAATGTTTTCCAGCCTAAATAAATTTCTCACATTTTTTGAGAGTGGTCTCTACAGTCTACATTCTTTACGAATATATAACTTTAATTATTCCTATCCATACGTGTATAAATGTCTCATATATTTTTATTTCGATTTTTTAAAGTATTTTTATAAAACGTTATTCTCATATTATATATACGTTTAATTAAATTTTAACTTAATGCATTCTTGATTTCAGAATACTTTTACACTATACAGTGTTTTTTTAGTTTAACATTTTGGCACGTAATTTGTTTATTCTATACTTAGCCATATTATACTCTCTTAACATTTATTCACGTACGATTTATAAGGTAAAATAAACATTATTCTTGTGTTTACTTTTTTGTCCAACAGTTTACATAAATGTGTACCTACCTGAAAATACACGAAAATAATAAAATTTTTAAAGTTTTTATAAATATCAATTTTTTTAATCGTTTTAAGTATGTAACATTATTACTCATTATATGTATATAATTATTTGGTTTTAATTAAAAATTAATATTATATAATAACAATAATTATAATATATATCTTTGACAAATGTTGTATTGATTTATACAGTGTATAACAAAAATTAGACTTATTCCTATGCATTTTCGGAGAAATAAAAATAATATTACACGTGGTTATTGAGTTATCTGAATTATGTCTTCTTTGGACCAAAAAAGTATGTAAAAAAACGGGTTATCAAATCCTACTCATCATTTTTCCTTGTCATAAATAAATATATCATAAATGTATTGATTAAAAAAAAAAATATACATTTTGTGTAGATGTATTTTATTTTAATATAATCTATTTATCTAAATTATCTAAATGTAATATATTTGATATGACATTGAAAGTTGTTTTGAAGTTTTTTTTAAATCGCAATATTTATACAAATCAAAGATCTATATGTGTTTTACTTTTAAATTTAACACACGAATATATTATCAAAAGTTACTTTATCAATAGCTCGTAATTCGTACGTAAACTACTTCTAGACATCAAAAACATAAATAGTATTAATTAATACTTACGTATACTTTGTGAATCAGTAAATTATTGAATTATTCACCTGTAAGCGCTTCATTAGATAGTACCTATAGAATACTAATTACACATCATTTTCGATAAATATTAATATTTTACGATTATGTTTCTCTTACTAGTATAATTCTATAAACTATATTTTAAAATTGATTTGAAAATAGAATTTTTATACATAATTAAAATGGTTTAACTATAACTGTAAATAGATTAATAATATATTTTATGACGACCGAAACCGTTTAAATTGGGAAATTAATATTTAACATTTTTTTATGTAAATATAAGGTATTTGGTTCTATTTCAGTACAAAAACATGCGTTTGATATAAAAAGAAAGACCATGACTTTTATTGTAAGTTTCCATGAAGAATCCACGTTTTATTTTTTTTTTAATATATCATATTACTACATGCGCCTATCAGCCCTATATTATCTGTAAACAGAGTTCGTTATTGTACCTTACCCTGAATATTCTTTGATAATTCATGCGTTAACAAGAAAATGAAGCAAGGACCCAAATCCGAATGCTGGTTCATTTTTTTCCTGACATGAAAATCCTCAATATCTCCACACAAACCATTCTCTCTTGTTCTCTCTCATTTTCTCAATTATATTCAAATACATTTTTTTTAATCCTTGCTTCACTGATGCCCATTTAAATACTTCTGTATAAACCCTGACTATTTATTTCTTTAGATCAATAAAAACTATAATAAATTTACTTATACAAAATATTGGTTCCACTGTTGACTTCCCGGGCATATACCTAAACCGATTTTTTGTAACAAATTCTTCACTTTTCACTCTCTTATATTATAATCTTTACACATACCTTCATATCGTGACTAAACTGTTTTATCTCTCTATAATATCCACATTCCATTGTATGTCTATTACCTACCGTTAAAAATTAGTACTACACGGTCTACACATCTACACAACTCTTCCACTAGGAGAATTTTCCTTCAACCAGTACCTTATTATACATCAATATTTTATATCTGAACTCCATAATACTTACTACATAATAATAATAATAATAATAATAATAATACATACTCATACTGGTACTCCATAAGTTCCTACCACTTACTTTATATTTCATATTTCTAATTTCACTCCACACTTATTCTAATAATTATTATTCCACCATATCTGAAGTATCTCAACTCCATCTGTTACCTCTTAAAAAATTTCTCATTTTAAATAATCCATTAAAATATTCCTTTCATTTATATAGCACTCCCGTTCGCTTTGTTAATACTCTCTTATGATTATATTTAATATACCACATATTTTTTAAATCTCTACAATTCCCCTTATTTTATCTTCCATTAGCCAGCTTTTTTCTCCTTATTCTGTTGGTAATCTTTCAAACAACTCATCATATTTACCTTATTTAGCTTTCTTCATCGCACTTTTTGATAATTTACATACATTTTTATATTCTACCAGATCATTCTTCTTCCTGGTTTCTGCCATTTCTTAAACTGTGTTTTTGTCATTGATATTATCTCCTACACTTGTTTTGTGCACTACCATATTTGCTTATTTCCTGGCATATTACTCCTACTCTCTAACGAATTTTCGATCTGCTCCCTTAATACCCTGTGCTAACTGTTCCAAAATGTTCTTTATATTCCATTCCACTTTCTACGCTCTAGTCTTATTCAATTTTTTAAAAATATTTTATCATTATCCCCAGTTAATTTTATTAAATAATCCTTGAATCTCTATCCAAATTTTTTATTTTTATGCACTTTTTTAGGTAATTAGTATTTTTTGGAAACTACTCAGTATTTACCTATAGTATTTATATTAAACATCAATTTATATATATTATAAAATATAAATTTGGAATGATTATTTGATTTTGTTATAATGAAAATTGTACTTACTACGGACCTCTTACAAATTGCATTTAAATAAATAAATGAAAATTTTAAATGTTCTCATTTTTAAAAATAACGTGTATATTATATGTGCAATGATGTCAAATAAATTTTATTATAAAAGATATAATGCATTGTATCACAAAATTATATTCAAAATTATTATTAATCAATTTATTTACTGATCTAAGATATAGCTAACCAAACGAAAATGAAACTGTGAAAATTTGATATAGGTAATTAATATTCCTACCAACACACTATATTATTACAGAAAACAAACAAAATGTGTATGCCTCATAGTTGACGCGACAAAATAAACATAATGTATCATGTACTCCCATTATACTTGTATAGTATAACTATGTGGTAATTTGTGACCATAAATTATTAAAAACAACGATAAAAATACGTTTAAAATAATCATATTTTTGTTAATAAATTGTAAAAATACTTATTTGTAATATTTTTCGAAATTTTTAATATTCAATAATCATCATTCTGCACTACCTATATAGAATTATACTAGTATTCTGGGTAATCAATGAGATTTAAATTAATCATTAAAGTCTGACTAAAAAATTCACTAGGTCTATAACTTAAACATTGATGTGTTTAAAAATACCCCGGTAGAGAGTAATATATTTACTAGGTCTACAAAATGATACCAATTTATTTGGGCTCAAAGTTTGAATATAATTATAATATTAATCCAATAATTTATTTTTAAAAAGTATAATATATTATTTATATTCGCCAAGATCTACTTCTATGTTGCTCCGGGCCGATGATCTCGAATATAGTTTTGGGAAAAAATGTATTTTTTTTTTTTTGTTTATACGATAAAATTCGCGTATATTCTATCTCGATGTACAACGTAGGATAAAAAAAAAATATATATAGGCTTATTTGGTAATCCGAAGACGTGAACCATATTCAAACGCCTATAAGATCTGTAGAAGAATCCGGGATATTGCAAAACGAGAGAGCAAAGACTTTGGCTGTAAACGCTGTTAGAGACGGACCGCCAATTATACGACCGAGGGTTAGGTTTCTATGGTAATGCCGTTTAAAGACAAAGTCCTGCGTCACGTTGTATTTGACTACGTACAGTATTTTGTTAAAATCGAAAAAAAAATAATACTGTATACACTAGAATGGTCCGAAATTCCGATACCTACAACTTACAAGTGATTATTTTTTTGGACACTACAATATTTTAATAAATAATAGTATGCAAAATTGTCTGTAAACTTTAGTTATAGGACAAATAACTATATATAATAAAATTGGAAGTTTTCTCTAAAAAAAAAAGAAGTAAACAATTAAAATTAAAATTCTTAAAATTTTTCAGAAGTAAAATACTTACCGCGATCTTGTTAAACATCATGTATTAAAAAATAACATTATTCTACGATATATTCAGTGTTCATTGAATCGAGTCATAAGAACTTCGGTAATACCATTAACCGATAATGAGTTCTATACAAAACCGTTGGAAGGTGTGCTTATTAGAAGGGTTGGGACTACGCACAAGGGGTGCGTGTCAGTTT
Organism: Pemphigus obesinymphae; assembly: GCA_025469235.1. Lineage (NCBI taxonomy): Eukaryota > Metazoa > Arthropoda > Insecta > Hemiptera > Aphididae > Pemphigus > Pemphigus obesinymphae. The sequence goes on from JAIPRL010000171.1 coordinate 101,683, forward strand.
ATATTTTGCCACGTTCATGAGTGAAGTGTAAATGAAGTTTTTAGCTGAATTCCAGCTTTCGGGGAATTAGTTACGAACTTTTTTGTCCGATTTGTCTGGATTATAAAATCCATATGTGGTTGATCAATTTTGAATTTTTACCAATTCCCTCTGAACTTATTAATTGGAACATAATACGTCAATAACCGTTAGTTATAGATAATAACTGCACCAGACGACAAAACGTCGTTACTACATACAACCAGAGAATATAAGACTGCGCGAGAGTGTAAACGGCGCATCATACATGCATTTTTAAATTGTACGCAACGGACTTGGCTACGGTAGCTTCGCGACAGTGGCAGCGATGGAATACCACGCAGCTGCCCCTGAGGCGTCGTCGGACAGCAACCAACAATACGTACACCGGTGCGATGCGCGATAATGGGTGCGTTCGCTTTGGACGCTCACAGTGCTCACGCTCACGAACCGTTCGCTTTGGGTTTAAGCGCTTATAATCGCTTTGCTTACGTTTCCAAACCGAACGCGGTGTGAGCGCTTAGAACGTGTTATCAAAGATAATATTGATAACAAGACAAGAAATTATTGTTTACATTCGTGTTCATATTCGTATCCCCATTAAATAATGTATTTTTATAATAATATTTTCCTCTGCTTAATAATAATAATAATAATAAAATAAAATATATAGGTATAGTTAGTATATATTATAAAAAAAAAAATATATATATATATATATATATAAAAAGAAAATATGCCTAGAGTATTAAAAAAAATTTTGATGAAGAGGTACCTCCTAACAATTAGTTTTGAAATATTTTAAAATTGAAAACTGAAAACAGACTTCAATACATAGTAACTCTTTAAAGTACCAAGTAGGTATACCGTAATAAATCTTATAATATTAATAATTAAATAAATAAAAATTTTACAAATATGTGAAACGACACAAATTTACGAATCCAATAAAAAAAATGGTATGGTATGGAAAAAATGCTATGAAATAATGTTTGTACAACATGGAAAAATTAATAAAATTAATTGTTATTTTTTTCGATTACTGTGATGAACTGCGATAAGAGCGCAAACGCTTTGGTTTAAGCCACGGACTAAGATACTATGGACCGGTACCGCTTAGATGGAGGGTGTAGAGGGGAACGGGTCGCAAAAGTTTCATAAATGGAAATCGGGCATAGCTAACGCTCTATAACGGTTTAATTTAGAGTTAAGATATCGTTGCCGTGATATTTAAAAAAAATTCCTCCAATTACTTAGTGTTCGATATAAGAATGAATTTATTTATTTATTTTATTTATTAATTCACGCCATTACTATTGTGTTGAAGACGACATATTAGACATATTAGTATATAATTATGTATAGTCACAGAACTGTATATATATAATTATCATTCATTTTGATAAGTATTTTTCGTGATAAGATAATACGTTAATCCGTTAATTGCATTATTTATATACAATTTTGTAAAATTTAAATAAAATTGATAATGCATTGCTGCTTTTGTTATTAAACGCATGTAGTGTGATACAGTCTACACTAGTGTAGTGTAAACAAATACAATAGATGGAAAACGCTATGAGATACTAGTCTCGTGATTATAATAATATCAATTTACGAGTAATGTAACTTTTGCTCATAGATGGCAACAGTTTTGCTAGATTTTTTACGCCTGCCATTAAGAAACATTTTGGTTCCGCTAATATATCTTTCGATACCAGTCCATAGTATCTTAGTCCGTGACATTGGTATAAATAAGGGAGACAAAGTCTCCAAATATCGTCATTGAATTATTTGGGGTCGCCTGTATATTAATCAATTGTCAAATAAATCATTTTTTCATGGATGTTTATTCAAGTATTAGTTATCCATGAGATATGTGTAGCTAAAATCATGACAAATTAGATAGGTATTATCACAGTTGACACATTTTTCCCCCATATGCGCATCTCCTCTTCACCCGGCCCATAACGTAGTTTACCACTTTTCAATGGTCCAACGTTTTGTTATTAAGATTTGAATTTTGATGGTGATTAAGTAAACAAACAATTAAATATAGATTATAATAACTTAAATCATAATAAATAATATCAAATATCATTTATTAAAATTATATGTGCACTTTAAATAATTAACAAGTAAATACGGGCAAGAATAGATAAGATATCATTGGCCAATAAGAAGTGGTGAACTACAACAGATGCGGTGAGGAAATATTTTAGCGGGTTGTGCGTATCAAAAATCTGTGATGATACCTATCTATTTTGTCATGGCTAAAAAAGTAGTTACTATTTTGTAATTATTTCTCAAAAAACTAACCATTATACCTACTATTAAAGTCCATAAAAAATTAGCCATTAGTTATAAAAAACACTGTTAGAACATTGGAAGTCATGAATTAATAAAAAAAGTAATTCTAATGACCCTTGAAAATTATGTTAGAATAGAATTATAAACATATTATGACTAAATTTTTTAAAATGTGTATTCTTTTAATAAATCTTACAATAATTGTTAACTTTGCTGAATGAGGTATTTATTGTTTAATTTTGTAATGTAATTAGTTAAAAAAACAAGTAAGTACTATATAAATTATTAATATATATATATATATATTATATTATATACATATATATTAATAAAAAAAAAAGAAATTTTTTCATTGTTGTGACATTATTCGTTACTCATTAATTTGAACATTCGTATATAATGCGTAAGAATATTATACAACCGTCAACCATATTAAAAACAACGATGTTTTTATTATTATACAAGTATTTTTCGTCCAGGAATAATTTATTAAATTATTTCAAACTTTTGGTTTGCTAGATTATGTTGAATTTTTACGAATAATTATGACATAACTATTTTTGTTCCTTTCTCATTTATTATGAAAATAACAGTAATTTTTCTAACTAAATTGAGCCACAACGATATCTGTCGATATGTACTTATAATAGGCAGATCCGTAGTAAGAAGAGAACGAGATATATGCAATGGTCACAACATTTAAAAGGACGAACAAAAAATCTACATATTATGTAATATATAAGTCGGACTCCTATGCAAGGCAAATCTTTTTTTTTATCAACATCAATGTTCGACGAAATATAGTGTTTTTGTTTACTCATTATGTCTTTATCAAAAAAACCTTGAAAATATACTTCTTTTATAATAAAAGTTGATAATGAAGTACTATGTAAATGGAATTTAAACGGATGTACACAAAATGTTTATATGTAAAAGGATAGAAGGATTTTTCAATATCCTTATCTAAAAACATTTATAGCAAGACCAACAAAAATGTATAAAACATTTTCAATTAAATACTGATCAATTTAATTACCTACCTACGTGTTAAATCTAATAGAAGACATAAAAAACCTGTCATGGTGTAAGATTTTAGTTAATATCTATCTGCAGCTGAGAAACTATGGTAGTTAAATTAAGGTAAAGTTGAATAATATAAAATTTGGCGAGTTTAGACGTCATGTTTTACTGCGGTGAAGACAAGTCTCTCGGTCATATTTAATTAACATATTATAAACTACCAGATTAATTATCTACTAGACAGTTGTAGCGCGACCGAATTAAAATAGCAACGTTTCTACAGACGCGTATGGGACTGTATAGACTATAGGAATTCGATCTCAACATTTTTCAATATTCAATTTTAAGGTTTTATGGAAGAGGAAAAATAAAAAATTCAGTCAATACCATTATTTTAAGGCGCAATTTAGGTGATCTGTAGATTTTGGGCTGCACCGTAGTCGGTACCTATATACAAATATTTTAATACTCCTACTGGGTACTACAGATTTTTAAAAAGCGTCAACTGTTGAGATTTTTTACCCATAATCAAGAAAACAACTATCTTAATATTGTATACGAATTGCTGGTATTAATCTAAATACATTACATCCAAAATATCTATAAACAATTCTTTAAAAATGAAAAATTTCAAGGATCACGGAAGACCAATAATAAAATAGTAAAATCATAAATGTTTTAAATTTTGCTGATGAAGTATATTAGTAAAATGTTTTCAAAAAAGACCAAAGTGCAATATATTTACTTCCGAGCTGAACGAGGAAGGCATTTTTATTTTTTTTTCAATGTTTATTTTTATAATTTTTTTTTTTTTTTTTTCTGTAATACAATCGGTACATATATGTTATCCATGTTTCGGTAGAAGTGTTTCATCAAGAATTGTATCATAAGGATGTCATTAAATTTTTGGATTCTTTCAAAAATGTGTAAGGAAATCCTGAAAAATGACATATAAACAGAAAACACGATTTCTTCTAATTCCAGTTTTGATTCTTTAATATTTTAACAAATTAAAAATTTGGACTATTTATAGACATTTTAGGTTTTGTGGTTTATAAATCCATAAAGGAGTAATTTTAAAATTTAAAACCTAAACATTTAATATAAGTTTAGATGATGTTGGCGCAAACAATTTTTAAAAATTTCCTAAAAAAAAAATAATGTAGGTATACTTATTTATATAAGTGTGTAAGAATTAAACAATATTAGAGCGTACTTCGTGTCATAGTTTTATCAATATTCTATTTGTCTTGATAAATCATATTACAATAGAAAATATTCTATTTGGTTAACGCTGTCACGCAACATGCCAAAAGATTGTGTGAATTCCTCTTTGGGTTCTAGATTTTCATGGTTAATCTAGGTGATAAACAAGAAGAACTATTATTAGGCGTGTTTTCGCGATTAACCAGGTTATATTATTTTGTCTTATCTATAACCAAACACAATAACCACTACATTTGATCGGTTATAAAATTCAGTAACCAAAATACATTTGGTTAATCGCGAAAACACGCCTATTATTATAATCTTAGTTTGTGGTGATGAATAATAACAAAAATAAAAATGATAAGATCAGACGTCTAATGATACCAAAATCTAAACGACCAGATATAAAAATCCGATATGTAATCGATATTGCATTTAGTTATTTTCAGTTCGGATTGGATCAACCCAAGCTGTAGAATTATAAAAAATAGTATAGATTAATATAATCTGTACATGGCATGGTTAACTCTCAACTGAGCCTATTTTTTAGTACGCTCTCTTACAATGAAAGCCGATAACCCAAATAAATGAGTACCATTGCCTGACCGTTCAACGTTTTTATAGCTTTCTCATTAAAAATGGTTGTAGTTAAATGTAATCAGTAATCACTATACCCTGAACATTATAAATGAAGTTTTCATTTTGCCTTTTCCAGTTAGCGAAAACGTTTAAGTAGCTTTATAATTGTATAATTTAAAAAAATATCCTGTGTACAATCCGGTTATCTCATTGCAATAAAATATAGAACTTATCTAGATTACCGGATCTTCCGTTTTTATAATAACGTTTTGATAAAAAATTGATGGTTAAGTTAGAATCTAGGGGTCACATTTGTTTCCACAGAGTTCCCTCTATACATTTTCTTTATATGTATGATTGATTTTGTAACACCCATTCAATTTCTAGTGTGGCCTATATTGGGTTAATGTATTAGATATGAACGTGACTTCGCACTATTCCAATCCCATCTGCCGGAAATAATTTTTTGTGTCATTTTATTTTCATTAAATATAGGACTCGTTCGTTTCACTTATTGGGATAGTTTAAATCGAAAGTATACACCACGTAAATAACAAATTATCATTAAGTACCTTTCTAAAATATGAATATAAAAAATAAAATGCTATATTTGAAAAATACTGCATAAAAAGAAAATGTATATAATTTTTTTAAATTGGTATACTGTGTAACCATTGAAAGATAATTATTAAATACATTCTATACAAGTTTTATTAGTACTTATGGAATTTTTGTAAATCATTCAACTCAAATTGTTTTATGGACGAATTTTCCAACAGATTTTTGAATGGTATTTTAGGTTATCTTCTCTTCTACACTGAAAATCAGAACCGCCATAATCTTGGTGTCCTACTATATATTAAATGATTGGATACAATTTTTTTTTTGTGTTTTTGTTTATTCTACAAGAAATTACAAAACAGTACAATATTGACTATAACAATGTGATTACAAAATTTTTAAGTGAGTGATACCAAACAATTATTTTCAATTTATAATATTACTTTAAATGTTTTATTCAATGTTTAGACTAGATATTTTTTAAAAAGTCAAAGTTATTAAATTAAGTAGAATAATATTTTCTTTCAAGAGTTATCTTAAAAAGTAATGTTAAGTCTGCAGTCTGCACATGTCTGTGATAAATATATTTCAATACTTATAACTATAATAATAATTGTAGGTACTGCAAATTTGACGAAAAATTTTTTTTTATAAGGTTCTTTGTTATTATTTAAACTACCCAATAATCTTTATAAATAAGATTCACAACATTATTCCAGAATAAATCGTAAAATATGTACTGTACATAATGGATCAAGTAGCTCTTGTCTTCATTTATACTTGAACTATGTCATTATGGTTTTGACGTTTCAGTTAAACCTTAAAAATATCATTGTTAGAAAATTATTATCGATTTTATCCCTAAGTTCTACTGCTCCTAAACTTTTAATAATTGTAATTAATAAAATAAATATTTAGTTCCATATTACATAGACTCGTCTTTATTTTTATTAGTTATTTATTTGTAGGTAAATAACGATAAAATCACTGTAAATATCAAAATATATTGAATATTTTCATAAAAATATAACAATTATTTTAATGAAAAAAAATTAAAAAACGTTCGAACTTTCGAGTAATAAATCAAAAAAAATATTTTTATAGAACATTAACGTTCGTAAAATTGTATTTTACTTTTATGTTATTTGGCGATGATAAAACATAATTTATTATTTAGAGGAAGTACAAACTACTACCTATATTAATATATGGTAAAAAATACAAAAATATTTATTAGGAATTGGTTTTTTAAGTGAATATTTAAACCTAGAATAATTATTTTGCTTTCAAATTATAATGACGTTATAGTTTCGTATTTAAAATATATTAAAATCTACAAATATAATAAATCAATAGTATCTCAATTTTTCAGTAAAAAAAAGACCGGTCAAGTAGAGTGAAAACGGGATACTCTTGGATGTATTAATTTGTAGGTAAGGCTAAATTATTTCTTCCTATTAAACAGTTTTAAAGTTCAATGTTTACTATCAATTTGATTGCAAATAATATGAAAATTTAATTTTTCAAACAATTTGAAAATATTATTCAATCAATTTAATATAAATAAATAGTAAAATGTATACTTCGTAAAAATGTCAAGTTTTTAAACTTTTTTTTTTTTTCGGAATTCTAGGAAATATATCATTTTATCACTTTTTTGTTTAATTTTTCGGTTAGGTTTCTTTGCGCGTTTATCTTTTTAGATCTATTAATTATTAAACATTTTTGATCAAAGAGGTCATTCGTTTGAGTAAAACCTAAAACGTGAAATATACGAGTATTTAGTCTATTGATTACAATTAGCAGTGAATACCATTGTCATATTGCTAATTGAGCAGTAACAGAAATGTAAGATTTTTTTTTTTATAATTAAATAAATTCTGTTGAAATATACAGATCCGCCTTGATAAAAAAAAATATAATTATTAGTGCAACTTTGTCAAATCTTTCTGTCAGAATATGGTGAAATACATTTTATTACTCACTTTTAACAACCTTTCTTGCAAAAAAATACCACAATTGTATACTAAAATAAAACGCATCGCTCATAGTAAAAAAAATCATAATTTATTATTATTTATTAATAAGGAACGGACTTTATTGTAATAAAAAAAACCAAAATATGTATCTATTTTTATTGAAATATGTAAAAAAAAATTCAAAATATGTAAATATCGAAAAAATGTATTAGTATTGAAAATTACAAAAAAATATATATATTTTTTACAAATATCAATATTAAATAAAAGTAATACAAATAATGTAGGTACATTATAAAACTATGCGTATTATTCCGGAACAAGGCAATGAGAAACAACATATATTGTTGAAGGTTTGCAAATAAAAAATTGCGACGGTTTGGTCGAAGAATACTCAATACTCTTGTATTGACTAAAAGACCGTTCCACGTCAACAGATGTGATAGGGGCGTAATTCATATTTACGATATCAGAAGGAGTGAATTCGATGTCCAGAGATCCTTGTTGATTTTTTCCTATTAAAATATCTCTGATGATTTTAATAGTTTTAAATCCAGAATTTTTTTTCTATTATATTGGCAAATTTCTTTTTAACTATTTCTCCCGTGTGCCTTGAGTTTTTTTTTCTAATTTGTCTGCAGCTTTTTCTACAATGCTAATATTTTCTATCAAAGACATGTTTTTTGTATCCAATTGTTTGTCTGAATCAAAAAACAAAAATTTGCAGAAATGTATGTCAAGTTGTTTTTTAAATTTATATTTTGCATCAGTGAATTTGCTTTTTCAATAGCTGCGGCTGATTCAGTATCAACATTTGAAATAACATTTTTATTTTATCAAAATGATAGCAATAGTATTGGACGGCTTCAAGCCACTTTTAGACGAAGTAGATAATGTTTATCGTCGTTCAAAATCAATGAAAAAATCAAAAATGACAAAAATATGTATTTGTATCAAAATATGTAAAATAAATTTGGGTTTGTTTCAATTAGAATGATCTAAATCGTACACATTTTTTATCAAATTTAAAATATGTCATTCCAATAAAAATATGCATTTACAATAAAATCCGGTAATAATTTATTAATTATTCAATGGGAAACTTATTTAAAAAGCCCCAATAATATATTACTTTTGTTACAATTGAAAACGAAAATAGTGAATTAATATTTTTATAGTACATAAAACGTATACATAACATTAGGTACATTATAAGTCGAATGCGGGTATTATAGAAATCAGAAATTATAATATTTTTATAGTATACGGAAGAAGTAGTTCATGAAGACATCTCTGGCCTCACTGTGTATAACTTTTTTGGGAGGGCTATAAATCGCCAATCGGCAAGTAGTACCTTATTTTTTTGACACATATGTACACATCCTTCGGAGCGCTTATGTTATAACTAGAAAGTATCCAAAAAAAATCTTTGTGGGTTCATTTTTAAAAATTCTACAAATATTAATACATTCAGTATTTTTTTAAAAATTACAAATTACTAAAAAAAATCGGAGGAGGATAAAATATATCTAACCCCCTTCTTGGATACGGCCTTTGTTACAATCAGCTCGATAACGTCTGGAATATTTTTTTCATAAAACGTGCAATATTACCAAATATATCTGTAAAAATATAGTGCATTAGATTATACATTACTGCAAAAAAAAAAACACAATATATTATTATTTATTAGTTTTTCAATAAAAAACGTACTATGCAAATTAATAAAGAAGTTCGAAAAGCTCACTCTGCAAGCTAGTTAAATTCCCGATTTCTAAACGTATTTTAAACAATAAACTACAATTCTATAAACAATTTAAATCAATTTGTTTAACGGTACATAATGAATATATTTAAAATAATAATAAAATGTAATTGTAAGGAAGTACGGGGACGTTATGAAACGCTAAATATCCCGTTTTCGATCTCCATAGTAACTATGAATAACAAAATATAAAGAATAAATCAAATGAACAAATCAACAATGTCCCTCGTAATTATGTAATACTATTGTTCTGTGGTAATATAGGTGTTTTACGAAATTAGTAACTGAAGCACGTCTTGTAGACAATTTTCGATTTTCAAGGTACTTCAATATTCTTAATAACATGAATATGAAAAGTATGATCAACGTTCACTCCAATGATAGCCAGAGGACATAACCTAGCATTTCAAATTTGTCCATCATTTCTCCATATAAGTTTACGTAGCACTACTGAAAATAGTCGATGAAGCACGCTACAGTTTTGTCAAACGCACTTAACTCACTACGACAACGGACACAACAGGAATATAAGGTGTCGAAACTTGTGTTTAAAAACCTAAAATAAAGTATATTTTTACGAGTAGGTATATAATTCCAGCGGTACGTTACTGTTTCAAAATCCTTTGTTCTCAACAATTACCGCTTAGAGACATTAAACTCATGGGAGCTGACATTTTATGTTATTTGAAATTCTATATTTAGTAATGGAACCATGGAACAGTTATTCTATGTAAATTTGTCGGATAAGAATGAAAATGTAGAATTTAAGATAACGCAGTCTGTATAATCTCTTTTGCGATGGCCGGACGGCTGTCAAGAATCATAAAACCACAACCATTCCTATAATCATGTACGGTACTCTATTTTTCGGCAAGTGGCGCTTCTGTATTATTCTATGCGTATACTTTACTCCTCGTACGTTAAGAACGTAACCCTTCAACAGAAGAAAACTCGTCCGCTACGTGCAGGATATGATATATTTCCCCAAAATCCGGCGGTATACCGTATGCGATATAAGAAATGCTAGACGCTATAGTGTCCAACAGTAACTGCATCACTCCAATCAGTTAAATCATTAAATAAAACTCGTTACTTCTTCGCCTTCTCTCCCAACTATTTGGAGTCGGCCACCCTAGTCCTACACTTCCTCTTAACTCTATCTCCCGCATCTTCTTCATTTACCCCCACCTTCCTCATATCACTCGCTATCACATTCCCCCCTCTTCTTTTGGTCTTTCTCTCCCCCTATTGCCATCAACATAAATTTCTTTTATTAATCTTATTGCCTCAGTCTCTTCCCTCTTTAATACATGCCCAAGCCATTAATCTATTCTCCCTCGTTTTGTAAATTTTAAAGTTAGGTACTCCTTATATAATTATTTCTTATATACTTACTCATTACTGATTTAATTCTCTCTAGCTACTGTAATCATTCACCTTAACATTCTCATCTCTACTATACATATTCTTTGTTCCATCTTCCTATCTACTTCTCAACATTCTGTTCCATACATCATCGCAAGTCTTACCACTTGTCTTATAAAATTTATCTTTTAACCTAATGGTTTTGTTTTTTAATAGATTCTTTTGTCACACTAAACACCTGACGCTTCTCTCCACTTCATCTATTCACACTTAATCCTGTGTTTCAAATCCTCTTCGAAACCCCCATCTTTCTGTACAACGGACCCTAAATACTTGAACCTCTCATACCAAATCCCCACTCAACTTTATTTTTAGTCTTTCCCTATTCCCTTTCACCAAAATGGCCTGATATAATGACATAGTGCCTCACGTTATTGTCGCTGCGCCACTTATCTATGCATTTTGCTTTCAAAATGTAAATATTTTATTTTATTATATAAAAAATTATACAAAATATTTTATTAAATAATAAATATATATGTGCATAATAATTATTATTCTGAGTGGATCAAAGAATAGTGGTTTTACAATGATGTTTATTTCTTATTTTTATTTTCTCTGAGCAATTTCGACCAAAAGAAGTAAAGAACTTTTTTGATAACAAATTGATTCTACTTATTTATTGGTACTTTAAAGAGGTCATTTTTCGATTTTTTCAGTAAATTCCTTAAGCGTAAACAAAAATTACATTTTATAACGAAAATATCTTATACAATTTGAAAATAATAAAATAACATAAAATGTTATGGTTACCTATTTTTTTAAATTATATTATATCAAACTTTGCTTAGAATCGTCTTTTGAAAATGCTATGATTTATCTTTGCTTTCAAATTTAAAATAATAATAATATACGTTCCTATCGGAGGACAACTTTTATCATTTGTATCTGAACGACTTTTTGATAATAATTTTGTAATTCATTAAAATTATTTATGGTTATATGTTTTCGTGGTCTATAGGAGTCTATAGGAGCTGTGTATGAAATTCACTACCCCTAAGACAATTTTACCTACACTACTGATTATGTAATGAACACAACATTAAAAAAATCGGACGGTAGGACGTGGTGGAAGTACTTTGCTTATCGGATAGGATACCCGATATTGGTAGTGGATTTATTGAATTTTAAAGTACCTAATGATAATAATCATTTATTTCTATAAAATTATTCTGAGTGCCATGCATATAGGTAAAAATTCTTAATAAATGTATGACGTATGTATCTATAATATAATAATAGTAAAATAGGTACATATATGTGAAAATTTCATATTTCTATACCCATTATTTTCTGTACTATGAAGAAATAACTAATTTGTAGATAGTTTTTCATTAACATGGTTATCAATATTGTAGAAAAATCGAAAAATAACTTCTTAAAATTACCATTCTGATTATATTTTTTACTGAAAAATTAATACACGTAACGTGTAGATTGAATCAAGTCAAAGATATGATCAAAACATTTTTTCCTAAAAATTTAAAAAAAAAATAAGAAATAAATAAATAATATTATAAAACCAATAGGTCCCTTGCTCTGCCCAAAATGAAAAAGATTAAATAAAAAAAAATCGGAAGGATAAGCGTTAGATATGATAAAGAAAGCATTTTATTTTAGTCGGGGAATTTTAAATTCCATTTATTGTAGCAACCTGTAAATATAACCGTCAAAATTAAATTCGAAAAAAATAAATAGACCTAAGATAGTGTGGACTGGAAATTACATAGCGGTGAAAGGGAGCCGGACCGCTTATGGCTCTCACGATAGGTGTCCTGGTGGTAATAGTAGCGACCAACTCGAGCGCTACAAATAGGCTACCAATAGCCAATAATTATCAAACTTATTAAAACCGCATCACAGACCAACCAGGCCTACTTCAATGTTCCCTATTCTATTTTTATCGACGAAAACGATTCTGTGACTTTCAAATAAATACTGAGCCATTATATTGGCTTCTTCTTAAATCATGTCTCTTAGATGCCAAAGAAATTTCATAACAAACAAATTTATATCATAACCATAACAAAATAGATAGGTATGTTAGCAACATTGTGATACGTACATCTCTGTGAAATATTTCCATTTTTTACCGTGTATTAAGTTCTCCGCCTCTCATTGGTTACATATATCAAGCATACATTTCCAAGCTATCACTACAAAATTGAATGAAAAGCAGAGAACCTAATATACGGGAAAAAGTGGGGATGCATATATCGGACTAAAATTCGTATTGTTCCTAACATACCTATCTATTTTATCATGATGATAATTATTTTGTGTCGTTATATACACACTTTGATAGGCCAGCAGGCGGTGGGGAAACTTAAATAAATTTGGTATCGTGAGTGTACATAGAATTTTGAACATAACTTCATGTATCAAATGCCTGGTACTCAAGAATTTTTTATCACTGGAAGTGACGCTTTTGTATTGTTCTGTGAATAACATACTAAATGTTATAGAAAGCACTTATTTCTGTGGTGTACTATTCCCCGATACACCCCTTCGCGTGACCTAAAAGTGGCTAATTGAAAAAACACTCGCTTCAAGTCCATTCTATCTTAGTCCATGTTTTAAATACAGAAGTAGCTGTTAATTTGTTCTAAAGTTTTTTAACCAAGTGATACCTATTATTTAAGTGAATAGCGTTTACTGAAAAACGTATTTTTACGCTTCGTCAACTTTTTCATTATGGTGACGATGTATTATTATTTATTATTTAAGTAGATAAAGAAAACTACTTCGCTCCATTCAATATCTAAAATTAGTTTTCCATCACTCGAAAATTAATTCAGGCTACGGTATTGGTGATTAGGTTTGTTAATTTATTATGAATACTAGTAGGTAAATATAATCAATGGTTTGGTATTAGATTAAAAATCACATTTACATATTATGTAAAGTACTGACGTGTACCTATACTTACATATATACTCAAAAGTAAATAGGGTATTTATAAGCGCAACGAACTCTTCCGAGTTCGTTGATTTTTTTTAAAATATATCCAGTGACCAAATATCCTAACCAGTTTTTTAATATATGCATGTATCCAAAACAAATTCGTAAATCCTCGGGATCCTGTATCCGCGGACGTACAAAACTGCTACATTTAACCAAATAAGTTCTGAAAATGTTTACAAAATAAAAATAGTGTAAAATATCTTTTTTAGCACAATCAAAACATGTTTTTGCCATTTAATTATTTGATACGTTATATTCAGTGTTGGGTAGTAACGTAACGGACGTTACTCGTTACTGTATTGTAGTTACTTTTCGAGTAACTTTATAGTAACTTCGTTAATTATCTGTAAGTAACTTAGTAAAATAACGTGTTATATATTTATAAATATAAAATAACATTTATTCTAATAAATTCGTCTAAAATCGCCGATGGGCCATTTTAATGGTTGTATGATTTTATATAATAAGTAGGAGTAGGCATGATATTGAATTTTTTAATATTTGATTGACGATTATCAGAAAAAAGATATTTTTGACATTTTAAAACATTGAAAATGTGTCATTGTAGTCAGATTTTAATACGGCGTTTTCGTGATGAGATTTTTGAAGCTGAAGCGCTATCTATAATCTGCTTTAGTGAGTCATCCGTGAACGTGAACGATTCAAGTATTTAACCGAAAACTATTTGTCCGTGAAAGATTTGGTTAGTTTTGTACTGACAAATATACTAGGAACGCTCTAGCCCGCAAAATCCTCTACGTAGAAAACCCCATTTCAAAACCTGACTGCACAACTAACACCCGCCTGCCTTGTCGTTGCCAATTCATATAATCTTAGTTCGTGAGAAAAACTGAATACTATACAGTGATATTGATAAAAGTGGACTATAGGATTGAAATTATTAGAAGAATAAGTTAACAATGCACCAATAATGATATGACAGTAGTGCAGGGGGCTTATAAATCCCAATGTTAGTAGGTACATTTTATGACTTCAATACTGCAATCATATGATATATTTATTTTTACTTTTTCATGCATATATATAATTTTTCGGGCAAAAAGAATAAAGTAATAGTTTTGTGGCATAAAGGTTTTTTATAGGAAATTTATTCCAATTTATACTTTATAGAGGTCATTTTTTGATTTTCTAATGAGTTTTCCAAAGTGTAACGAAAAACTACTCTTTGTAAAGGAAATAACACGAATAGTTGTTGTAAATTAAAAAATAACAAATAACTAGTCATGACTACCGAGTAGATAGGTGAAATATGTCAGATTACTTCTGGTTCCACTAGTCAAATGGTCGTTATAAGTTAAGCTTGGATAGCTAGATTAGGTTTTAATAAAGACACGGATAACTGTATTTAGTGAAACATTAATTTATTATTTGTACTCACTCTTAGGAAATAATAGAATATAACAAAACACTTTGTCTTAAAATTAATTTTATTATAATTAATAACTATTGGCTAGAGCTCCGCTCCATTGACCGGTTAAAAACCCACTATCCGACACACACACAATAAGTAGTGGCTGGTAGTCTCTTAGGAGGGGGGGGTGGAAAAATTTTATCAAATATATATGTATAATAATTATAATTCATAATATTATGAATTATTAAAACTACTGAAAAGACTGAAAAATGTTATAAATTGGAAAATTAAAATGCCAGAAACTTGAAATTTACACCAAATATTTACTATATAGCACAGGGATGGCAAATAAGTGGCACGCGTGCCAAGGTTGGCACGCATGAGATTTTCGATGGCACTCGAAAAACTTTCATTTGTGCATGTATATTTTTAGATTTTGAAGTAACATACAATAAATTGAATTATCAATTGCTCATATTAATAATAAATATTTCACAATGACTTATTGTTATCTTATCTTTATTATTATAAAATTTAATTTATCACTAGATTACTAGAAGTGTGTAGACAAGTTAATATTAAGGCGCGTATACATGTGCGAGCCGAACCGCTCGCGATGGGTTCGTGTCATGTTCTTGTGATCCACTCGCGAACCAATACCAAATTTACACTGAGTTCGCGTTGTGTTCGTCAAAAAAACCTACTATCGATGGATCGTTGCGAGCGGTTTGCGAACGGCTCGTTGGACGTTCGACACGCTGTCTCAATTATTGTGGATATCGGTTCGCGGTGGGTTCGGCTCGCACATGTATACGCGCTTTTATATAATCAGTTCTCGTTCGTGTATTGAGAGAATACGACTGTGTGCCAATTTTACGTTATCGGTTATTAATATCAATTTTTATTCAAAATGTCACATACAAAAAAAAACAAAAATTACAGGATGTACGAAATTTTTTACCATCATGGACAATTGAATATGGCTTTATGAAATACGGAGATAAAAGTCGATGCGGTCTGTGCTCTGAAGTTATTGTATCTTGGACATCTTCTATCAAACGGCATTTTGAAACAAACCATAAAGAAATTTCTGAGTTAAATATTGCCGAAAGAAAAGAAGATATTTCTCAACGCTTGAAGGTAATTAAAAACCAATCTAATTTGTTATGTAAATTCGTAAAAAACTCTAACAATATCACTGAAGCAAGTTTCGAAATTTCTCATATGATTGTTAAACACTCAAAACCATTTTGTGAGGGCGAGTTTTTAAAAACGGTCATGTTAAAAGCTGCTCCTAGTGTATTCCAAGATTTTAATAATAAAGATAAAATAATTCAGAGAATTCAAGAATTATAACTAAGTAGAAATACTGTTTAAGAAAGAATTTTAAAAATTACCGTCAATATTTCTAATCAACTTCAATCTGATATTAATAGTTGTGATTTCTTCTCGATTTGTTTGGACGAAACAACTGATATAAAGTCATCTGCTAGATTAGCAATTTTCGCACGTTTTTCAAACGGAAATGAATTGCATGAGGAACTTTTAAAATTAGCTAATATACCTAAAAGAACAAGAGGTACAGATGTTTGTGATATTGTCGTCAATGAATTAAAAAAACTAAACATCAATTTAAAAAAAATTATTTGTGTTACAACGGATGGAGCACCCAATATGACTGAAGCACTAATAGGTTTTGTTAAGTTATTTGAAAAGCATGTTGGACATCCAATAAGTGGATTTCACTGCATTATACATCAGCAAAATGTTAAATTCCAAAATCGGCAAAAGTGATTTAAAAGAATTGTCAGAACAACTTAATAAAATTATTAATTTTATAGTTGCTCGTGATATGCATAAAAGACAATTTAAAAAATTTTAAATGATGTTAACTGTGAATATGATACTCTTTTAATGTACAATAATGTACGTTGTCTAAGCCGGGCCATATCGTTAGAAAGATTTGTAAATTGTTTGGACGAAATTCGCCCATTTTTACATGATAATAAGACTGAATTTAAAGAACTTTATAATACAGGGTGGCTAACAAAATTGATGTTTTCACAGATGTAACATTACATTTAAATACTTTGAATAAAAAGTTACAAGAACGTGGGAAAACAATTGAAGTCATGTTTGGATTAATAACAGGCTTTGAAATTAAAATGGATATGTTTATAAACGATCTCAAATCTGGAAAATTTCTACGAGTATACTTCCGAAAACTAAAAAAAATGTTAGGTGAAGAGGACAATAAAAATAAATATTTTTTATATTTATATTAATAAAAATATAAACAAATTGGGATATTACCAATGAATTTTCAAATATTCTTGGCGTTATTAAAGTACAGTTTTCACAAAGATTTCTTGATTTTAAAAGAATTGAAAAATTGATAAAAATAATTAATTATCCCGATTTATTTGATGTTCAAGAATTTGATAACAACTTGTTAATTGGATGGAATTGGAAAATTTCGACTATCAAATATTATGTTTTATGATATTAAATAATTTTTATTATGTAATGGATATAAATAACGGATCGTATGACCAAGCATACGGAGCCTGATAACAGATAGTTTGACCCGGTACTAACGAGTACATATATTTTAAAATACCTACTCGGCGCGACCGAGCGCGGTGCGGCCATAGTAGTGAGCGGACACGCGTTGAATCGGAATGCCAAACAGGTGGTCGACTTTGTGGGGGAAGTCGTTGACGTCATCTGACAGTCACTGATGAAAACTCATCACCGCCGGGTACCGATCTTAACATGAACAGAGTGTCAGATTATAAAAATGTATATACTGGACCTACCTGCTACAACACATTTTATGTCGGAGTACGAAAATGTAAAGTTTGTAGTACCTACTTATGTATGGTATGTCATTTAATAAATTGTTTAAAAACTTAATTTCAAATTTCGAATAAAACTGTATTGGTTTTTGCAATGACATTTTAAAATTAAAATTTACTTTAAAACTTAACACATATAATATGTACAAGGCTTGGCAAGTATCGTTTATTAAGGTAAACTAGCTCGTTCGTTCATCGTTAACTTAACTGAACTAGTTCACTTAACGACTCACCGATTTCGTTTAATTGAACAATACTTGGTTATCGTTCATTGAGCGATTTACCGTTTACCGCATGCGCATGCACGTTGTAAAGAGTGAACGAGTAAAACTCATTCGGTCATCGGTTCGTCTCTCTTATCGTTCATTCGCTCATTGGTTCGTCCTTTTCATCGTTCATTCGGATCGAGCGTATTCGATGATAACAGTTGAGGAACGAATGAACAGATGTTGTGAACGAGTCGTTCATTTATCGTCGTTCGTTCATGAACTAATCGTTCATCAACCACTCGGTCATTGCACTAGTTCGTTCATGAATGATACATTTATAATATGTACTGCCCTCTTAGCTAAAATTGCAGTAACTGTACAAGAAGTTAATTATTAAAGAAATTAAATTTTGTCTTTTTAATATATCTAATATTTAAATATATTTATACATTTTAATATTGAATTTTCAAATTCACAATAATATATAATAATCTAATTTTTTAAATTTGGTATTTACACGCTTGCTTCTGAGAGGGCAGTACAGGTAAAAAAAAATCTTTGGCTTTGGATACAAGCAACATTATAATAATAGATAATAATTATAATTTGTATAATGTCTAAAATGATATCTTTTAATGATATCTTATAAATATGCGAATGCACACAATTATACGAAATGTAAATTCACAAAATAAATATTAGCTTGAAAATACAAAGTAAAATTATAATATAAATTTTTGTTCGCTATATTATTCGAGTGAGAGAGAAACAAATGTTTGTTTTAATAATAAAACGTAATTACTCCTGGTTACAACATAGCAATCAACATCTTAAGCAAATGTTATCTATAGTACAAATATTTAAACAAATATAATAATTTTTAAAATAATAAATATAATTATATATCTTATATATACTTTACATTGTTCGGTTAACGATTAATTTCACAATTTCGTACAAAAAACGAATAAAACAAACCAAGAAATCTTAAAATTGACCAAAAGAACCCTCCTCTATTTCGCCCTTGTTTCACTATATGACATATTATCATACTACGGGTATTTTCTAAAACAATGACTTGAAAATGATTAAAAATGTGATTTTTTTCAGATACTGCACCATGAGTGTAATAATCAGATTGCAAAATTTACCTTGGGCGGCAAATGCCGCCGACATTCGACAATACTTCCAAGGACTATCGATACCCGAAGGCGGAGTTCACATCGTCGGCGGTGAGAAAGGCGATGCTTTCATATCTTTCAGGTATATAAAAAAAGGGTGTAATTAAATACAGTGATATTTTTCTTTTAGCTTCATTGTATATCATATTAATTTTCCAAGTTTTGCATTACACTGTTCTTGTTTTTTGTTTACAGTACCGACGAAGACGCAAGGCAAGCCATGCAAACAGACGGCGGTTGCATCAAAGAAGTACAAATCAGATTGTTGCTGAGCTCCCGGAACGAGATGCAAAAAGTTATTGAAACTGCGCGTCAACAATCGATACAACTTTCACAGGCGTATATGCAGCAAATGCAACAGCCTCAGCTTCCCATAATTGGATCGTTGCCGCCGCTGACTGCCAAGGTATTAAAAAAAAACCACATACCCACATGACGATAAATGATAGATATATTTCGAATAAAATGGAATACGTATAGTGAATTATTATTATTTTTTACATTCAGGTTTTACCACTACCTCAGCAACAGGTTAGGCCCGACCGGCCAGTCAATATTTTACGCAGGCATCAACCCATAATCGACTCGGGGACAGTCATTATGATCCCAGAGAAGCAGCAACAACATTTGTCTCCGAGATCGTCTGAAAACAAAGATCGTGGTGACGATAAGAAACGTGAGCGGACTCGATCAAAATCACGGGACCGGAGATCAAAATCATCTCGCAGTGGTGGCAGCAGGCGTGACAGGTCAAGGTCTAGGGATCGTCGCCGGAGAGACCGAAGTCGGGGAAGAGACCGATCTAGGGATAGGCATCGCAGTGGAGGTGGCAGAGACTCTTCGAGCCGGGGAAGCGGAGGCAAATCACATAGATCTAGGTCACCTAACAACAAAGTTACGGATGGTAGTAAGTTAGTAGTTGGGGATCAGCAGACCTCTATTAGACCTTGGGTATGCCAATACGACAATATTCAACAGCAAATAGTGGCTGACAATCCTCAATCGACCTCCACAATGAATGTTGGAGGAGGACCTACCGGATCTATGTTTACCCAATTTAGGACCCCCCCTCAGCCACCGATCATTCCCGTATTAACTCCGAATCCTTATCAACAGCAGCAGCTACAAAAACCGCCTAATAGCAAATGGACAGCAATGGGAGGTGATGAACGTAATCAACAGCCCTACGTTCCTGATAACAATTTCCGAACAAACAATTACGGTAGGGATAGCGACGACGAAGATGACCGACAGACCGAGTTTGATAATAATTTCCACAAGAGGTTCAACGATAATTCCTCTACCTCAGCAATGAGAAGATTTCCAGGACAAGATTTTCGTGATCAACAAGGATTTAGCCAGAACAACAGAGGTCCCAGATTTAATAAACCACCACAAACGATTGGGACCCAAAATAACCGTGGTGGTGGTCACCGGCCTATAAACGATTTTGGAGGTGTAAGTGGACCCAGGTTTAATAATCATCAACAACCACCTAGATATGGTGGTGGAAGTGGAGGAAACCAAGGTAATCCAGAAAGTGGTGCTGTAAGACAATCCCGATTTAGTTCGATTCAGGAAAGCGGAAGACCTTCAAGGTTCAACCCATTGCCTCAGAATAGAGATGGTGAGGTCGATGACTCCAACTTTGATGACGAATCCAAGAGGTTACCACCCCGGTATAATGACCGGTACAGATACGATGTTCGGAACACTCAGCCACCCGTCCAGTCGGAGAATCTATGTGTGGAAGTAAACAATATGTCCAATCATTTCTCATATGGGGACATTCGGAAACTTTTTGAAGGCATACACATCGATGGATCGGCGATCAAGATTCAAAAACACCGACAGGGTGTGGCGTTCGTCCGGTTTGATAATAACCATAACAAAAACTTGGCCATGCAAGTGAATGGTACAGAGTACAAGGGCAATCGCATAGTGGTCAAACATCTGGATGATGGAGCGTACGAGCGAGAAAACACGGACGACCGTCCTTACCCATCAGCGGCAGCCGTTCCCACTATTGTGGATCATGTAGACCTAGTGGACGATGACGATGAAGACGACGAACAACTGGTGACGGAGGACAACAAACGGAAGGACAAAAAGGACGATAACAACCACAGTGATGATGATTGCAATCTCGTAGTATGCGAGAAGAACGTGAAGGATGGTGGAAAGGCTGATGGCGGTGGCAACAATGAACAATCGTCAACAATAACAACGACAACATCGCAACAACAGCAGGATCAGCCAACCAAATACCTGAAACTGAAACAACTTCCAATCACCGTGACCGAGGAGGACGTGCTAAATGAGATTGACGGTGGAGGTGACGTGCGGCGGGTGACGTTCTATCCGGACGGCGAGTTCCTGGGTGCAGCTCTAGAATTCCAGAGCGTGGATGCAGCCGAAGCGGCTCTCAAACGATTCGACTGCGTGCTGTTAGGCTCAACCCCGGTGCCTGTGTTGCGGTGCTCGTACAATGAATACACACTCATCAAGCGGAAAACTGGTGGCGGAGGCAGACGTTTTACTACCAGTGACACCGGTAGTCGTCACCATCATCATCACCATAACCAGCACCACCCGCCTTCATCATCCCGCTCCCCACCCGCAGCGCCGTCTCTACAAGCTCCACCACCTCCATCGTTGCTTCCAGGGCTACGGTCCAACTGCGTATACGTGTACGGCTTGCCCACTACAGTCACCAATACTGATATCACTCAGTTCTTTGCTGACACGTCCACGCTTCCAGATAAGATTCATATTATGCTCAGTAAGTTTGGCCGACCCACCGGCGAGTCGTATTGTGAATTTAGCACCCAGCAACAGGCGCACGCTGCCATCGCAAAGGACCAGTGTTACATGGGCCCAAATATGGTGTATGTCGAGCTCATCGGCCGGTCCGACATGATCCAGGCCATCACCAAACCGATGCAACAGCACAACCATCACCAGGACATGTCGTGGGGTGGAGGAATGCGCGGCGGAGGTGGAGGTCCTCCCAGGGCGCCACAGCATAATATGATGTCCACGCCGAGGAATCACCAAGGACAACAGCCGCCACCACAGCAGTCTTCGTTTGGTGGCCCGTATGGTAACCGTCCTCGCCATCAGTACATGAACAATAATGGCAGCCGTGGTGGAGGCTACACGCCACGAATTCGTGGACCAGGTCCCGGTCCGAACACTGGGCCGGATGGATTCGGGCAACCCGGTTGTGTAGTAGCCTTGGACAACGTGCCGTATCGGGCTGACGTCCAGGAGATTGTAGACTTCTTCGAAGGTTTCGAACTGAATAGCCAGAACGTGATCAGACGATTCAACGACTTCGGCAAGCCTACCGGCGAAGCCCGCGTTAACCTGCGGAACCCGCAAGAAGCCATGCGAGCCGTTCGAGTGTTGCAGAATAAGCCCATATACAACAGGCCGGTGCGTCTGACGCTTTTGTAAAACCCAAGTTTTCATACAATGTGACAATTTTATATCGACTGTATCCTATGGTTAATATTTTTTGTTGTCTTGATGTATTGTTTAAGCTTAAAATTAGACGTTTTACTGTTTTGTTTTTCTATATCTATATCAAAAAAAGGACAAATGTACCAACTTATTTAGTACTATATATTACATAATATGAATTACAATAATGTTTAATGGACCTAATATACATTTTTAATTAAAAAATTCATGTATAATATTTATATAAATTATATTAATATATTGACATTAATGATTTTGTATAAATAAAATTAATTGTAATATACGTCAAATAAAATATATTTATATGTATTTGTTGTATATATTTATTCCATATAGTATATTACAAAAGAAATGAATATCTAGTGTTAAATTTAATTATTTTGAAATACGAATATACTATATACCATAGTATTTTAAGTTTGGAAATCCACCCTGAACGGAACTTAGTAGCCCTAAAATTGTGTATAGTACCGAAATTGAAGTGTGTAGTACAAAATTTAAAAGTGTGTTATTCAAATTCACATCAGTGGCGTACGCAGGATTTTTCAATGGGGAGGGGGGTTGAAAGTAAATAAGTAATCAGTAGACACAAAATTAGGCATGAAAGAATAAAAAAGGTGCTTTTTCAGTGTTATAATAGAATACTGTTAAAAATATAAATTATAATGTAGGTATATATAATATATATATACATATATTTATAGTGGCGTATTTACGGAGAGGGGTCCAGGGGTACTGAAAAAGAACCAACAAATATTAATTTTGAAAACTTAAATACCAAAACTTCATTTTTGTAGATAGAACTTTTTTTTAAACAATAATAATTGTAAATAGAGTTTGATAACTTGAAAAACTAATAATAATGCCCTAAAATGAATGCAATAACTATACATTTTAGATTCTGAGCGGTGTAAAATATTTTCTCGTTTTATTTTGATATTAATTGGTCTTATATTTTTGTTTAAGCAATTTATCGACCAAAATACTTGACGGCGTCGTGATCTAATTTTTTAATGCGTACCCATTTTTTGGCATAAAATTTTGTCAGCATGATACTTTGAAAAGGTAATTCACATAGTTATCCTTTTAGTACCTATAATATTAATGCTTCACATCGTTTTGTAATTTATTATAACTTTTTTTTTTGTCAAGTACAAATATTATTTAATCCGATTCTATGATACGTATATACGAAAAACTGAACGAAAATAAAAATTATCTTAAGTATAACAATTGTAGCACAGAGTTTTTAGTAGTTATATAAAAAAAAAAAAACTAAAATGAATAAAACTTTTTGCAAATGTCAGAACCCAGTGGACACCCTGTATATGTTATAGATTACAAAAATTATAATAAAATATAATACCTACTTTTTCAAGGAGCTAGTCACTAACCTACCCCTTTTTTGATTTCTACCAATGAATATTTCGGGACCAAATGTGTAGTAAGAACATTTGGAAATTTTAGGAGCTCGAACAAAACTGTTACAGTATGACCGCAGTATAAATTTTTCCAAAAAAATTTCCCTGAAGATATAGATTTATAAATCATGCATTTGTTTAAAAACAATTTTTATCATTTATTTTAGATTTTTTTTATATACATAAAAAAAAATCTAGGTATAAAAAGAAAAATTACTTTTATACGAAATTGTCTATAAAATTGCATTTAAATGTACTATACGAGTATATAAGCTTTTTCCGGTGCATTCTCTGTTAAATCGCCGATATTTCTTACTCCCATCGAGCCTACGTATTTTAAAAAAAAATAAAAATATAAAAATGTATACAAATCCGAACTCCAGTTATAATATTGAAATAATAAAAAAAAAATTAATTTTTAAATAGTTAATAATAATAATAATAATTATAATACTCGTATAATATATCATTTAGTATAATATTATATAATATAAAACTCAACGTGAGCATTAATTTAAGTTTAGTCTAAAATCTAAATCGAATTCTTTCTATCAAAGCATTTTATTTGTCGTCAAATTCAATTATATTTATTTCTATTTCTATTTTATTATTAATTCCAAAAATGACGATTCTAAAAACTTTATTTAGACTATTTATTAACTTATTAATATAACATTATTTTTTCTTTATTTAGAATCCATTAATTAAATTTGCTATTAATTTTGAATCACTTACCTCATCTATAACAATATATTTTTAGATTTTTAAGTCTTAAAAATTTTATTTTAAGTTTGAATACCAGAAAATTTACATGTTAACTGAAAAGATAACAACTCAAAGCACAGTATCATAGGAATGACCCATGTGCAGGCTGACGAAAATCCCTCAGTGGTTGTACTGAAAAAACGCAATTTGCGAATAGAAAAGTAAAATTCCACATCCATCGGTGATAAGGTTAGAATTAGCATTTTAAAGGGGGTTTTTACGAAGGGATATTTGACAGGGTAGGTAGTCTACAGAGATATTCACTATAGTTAAAGTTAATAAACATCCCCTCTGACATTTATTCTTGAAAATTATACAGGTAAACCTATCGCAGACTGTTTTTATTCTGAAGAAATTAATAAGACAAATAATTATCCACATGGTTATTTTATTGAGAAAATTATACGGAGAAACAGAAATCGAATATTTGTTAAATGGCTTGGATTTCAAGCAAATCATAATTCGTGGATAAAAGCTTCTGATATGAAATTTTTCAGTTTCAGTGATAATTTCAAACATTGATCTGCAGTTTGGTTGTACAGTAGTCAGAGAAACAAATAAATTAATTAAAAAACTTGAAACCAAACTTGATATTCACGAAAAAATAATTTAAATACTAGAAGAAAAAATTATTAATGTGTTTTAAAAATTTGAGAATTTTGAAACCTAATTAAATTATACTGAAAATTATCTGCGTGAAATCATGCCAATTTTACAAACGAGAGAAAAAGTATTTTTTGAAACCAGTTCTAAATTTTCTACCGGCCAAGAACAACATCAAATACCTATGGGCTACGGACAAAAAAAATCGTGTAAAATGTCTTCGGCCATTATCGATATTCAATGTGTTCTTAATAACTGAGAATCAATAATTGTCCCCACTTGTCGGTGTTGCGGGGCATAAGCGAATTGTGCCCGAGTTATTTATATTGCCTTCTGGTCTTATCGTTGTCGTTGTTGTTGTCCGTATTCCGTAATAATACATATTCTTTGGTAAACCCTATTTTATCAGTATATATTATATTATATTTTAATATCGACTTGATACCTACTTAAAATTCATTTTTTTAGTGCGTGTATTTTTCGTAATTAATTAAATGCAATAAATAAATAATCAATACGTGTGTATTACAGTGTTAAATGTACCTACATAGGCACATAATAAATTTATATACCTATTTAAATTTGTAAATTTTCGAGGCTATATTTGATTTTTATTCATTGTTCATAGGAAATGAAAAACGTTTAAAGATTATAATATTTTGTTTTTATTAATTGTTTGTATAGGACATAATAAGCATTTAGTATTGGTAAATTTCAAAGGAAATTTTTTTTCGGCCGTCGTGATGTATGAATGCGACAGGAGAGTAGAATCGAACTGTCTTCCCCGATTTTAAATTATAAAATAAAAATTGTTATAATTATTAATTTTTCTTCATAGGTAAATGTCAAAATATTACATTATCTTATTAGTTCAATTTAAATAATATTAAAACAATGCATTACATATTTTATTAGTAATAATCGTAGCTCAGGCAACAATTGTGTTGATTATTCCAAATGTAATCATTTTTTTTCCAAAGTAAAGGAATGTGAAATAATGTTTAGTAGAAATCAATCGATTAAATATCTAGAAATAAAAACCCAGTGAAATTTAGACACATTCTGATGTTATACTTTGAATATTGTTTATTTACAAACACAAAACCTACACCAGTTGATTAATTTTTGTGAGATCTATTAAAAAAGGTATTACAGAATTTATGATTTGACCAAAAATTATAGATTAAATTCTAAATTTACAGATTTGGTACACCCCCCGAAAACATTTTTTGGTAGTCGAAAAAACTTGAATTTTGACTTGTGCTTTTAAAATTTTGTTAAAAAATATAATTAAATACCATATAGATCATTATGATTTGATTACTATTGGCTGGAATGATTGTATTATTATTTCTGAAGAAATATGATTTCAAATGAATATTTTTTTCGTTTTTGCATTTCAATTAAAATAATATCTCGATTTTTAGAGGAAAGTAAAATTAATAAACTAATACCTACATTCCTCACACCACTTGAAATCTAAAATATCTAATAATAATAATTCTTAATATTTTAACATTCTAAAAGTAAATTAAAAACGTTTTTTGCATATTGGTTTTTATAATATAATATTGTACTATTCATTAAATTTTCTTGGTCTTATAATTTATGAAAATATTGTGAACTATTTGTAATATCAAAAATATCACTTAACTTCGTACAAATTACTATTTTAAATAGTAATTGAATTACGTTTGCTTTATTTCAAACAATAAGTAACACAATACTACTGCGGTACTCAAAACAGTAATTGCGTTACAGTACCTTTTAACTTAAGTTAAGTTAAGTTGAGTTGAGTTGAGTTACTACCCAACACTGTATACAACATAATTAAATTTTTTTAGAAAATAGTTAAAATAAATTATATTATTCTTAAACATATAAACGAAATAATTACAATAAATATACATATATTATGTAAGTAGGTAATGGTAGGTAAGTACTTCTAAATTAAAAAAAAAAAAACAAATGCATTTAAAAAAAAATAAATATTTTTGGCGCAATCAATTTGAATTTTGAAATACAAATACTATAACAAAAAATTATTTAAAACTAAAAAGTATTCAAATAACATTTATAATAAAAAAAAGTTATACCGCATGAAAAATATTGTTTAAAATTACGTAGGTATTGTCGTATGTTTTAGGCTTAGTTTTGTTGAAATAAAATAATAATAAATAATGCATAAGACTGATAAAAACTTTGTGTAAAAATGAATACACGTTACAATTATCATATTATAATTATAGTTATAAAATTGTTTAAAGAAATACAGCTATCATAATATGATTACGTATTCACACCCACCACTTCACTTCTATCGATGCAAATCATGACAATCAATACTCGCGTATATAAAGGTCTCTCCGTTCGGTTCAGGGGCATAACACAATACATTTTCGTGCGATTTTATTCTTTGATGATTATATATTATTATTTATTTTTATCATATATTTTTCGTTTTAGTACTTGCGGTGTTCAGAGATAGGTACCTATATAGAATGGGCGTTTTAGGTGACGTCGATGATGAAACAGTTTGTTTACAAAAATGTAAATGCCTGATCGAGATAAGTTGATAACGAACGTCTGAAGTTCGGCGTTGAACTCAGTATTACGTATACGTGTAGGTATAACACCATGAAACCTATTATTTTTGTGTTATTAGTCTAACATTACACAGTAGGTATATAATCTTGACGTGAATATTGAATAGAATATGACACGTGAAATGAAAATAACCGCTAAGCATATTCAGCTGGCGATGTACACGCTACTATAGTAGTCACATTATGTTTTTCGTCAGCTCAGACGAGACGTCTGAGGAAATGTGCGGTGCCACAATACTTTACCTGCGACAACCGAAGATGTGTGGATGACTACTTGCGCTGTGACGGTTACGACGATTGTTGGGACGGTTCGGACGAACGGGACTGCCGTCACTGGACCTTTTCAATGACCGACCACGAATTTAACGTTCCCACCACGATCGAATTGCTGGATGCCAAAAACATTGAGACACAAAACTTTTCCAGCGAGATAATGATTGACGAAAATTTCGAATTGCCGATGATCGCGTACAAAACCGGCCGACCCGGCGACCCGCTAGACGGGCGCACCGTGATTTTCGAGCACGTGAAAAATGTTATGTTCTACGTACACGGTTTCAGGACGAACGACTTGATCGACGGAGTGACCATGAAAGACTCTCTGGTCTCCGGTACCGATGACGTGGACTGCGTCGTGTTAGTTGACTGGAGAAAAGGCGCATATTACGATCACGGGTGGCATGAGTACTGGCCGTGGCACGTGGCCAGCGATTACACCCACGTGGTCACCAACAACGTACCGGTTGTGGCCAACGTGCTGGCCACATTCGTAAATAAGAAAATTCCGAAACACGTCAGAGTGCATGTGATTGGATTTAGCCTCGGTGGTCAGATATCGGGCATGGCAGCGAGATCGCTGAAAAACCACGATTCACGGACCATCGACCGGATATCGGCGATTGATCCGGCGGGTCCGATTTTCGAATATTCGCTAAGCTTGTTCACGGTAGACGCGACAAATGCCCTGCGGAAAACGGACGCGGCGTTCGTCGACGTTGTGCACGCTAGCACCGTACTCGGAATGGTCAACGAGGCGGGCCGCCTGGACATTTATATCGAGGAAATGGAATGCAGTATGCCGTCGTGTATACACCACAAAGCGGTGGATGTGTACGCGAAGTCCATTACTGCGTGTTCGCAAATCACGCGCCCCGCGGGCAAACTGTCCTACCGGAACCTATGCGAAGTCCAGGATCCGTCGGAGCTATATCAAGTCTCGGGTACTTGGCCGACCTGTACGAGGGCCGGTTTTTCCTGAACGACTTGTACCGGGACTCGGTCAAATACCCGACGGGCACGTGTTCGGCGAACCGACTGGACGTCACCGATGTCCCGGCCAAGCACAGGGTTTGCCGCAAACCACCGTCCTCCACCAGCGATTGCCGGTTAAGGCCGTACTTGTCCGAATGCCGAGAGTCGTGCACCGGCGGTGATCGATTAGACGGGACCGGAACCGGTCAAATGGTGTCGTAGACCGGCCAGAGGTGCGTTCAGCCGTTATCGTGTTACAGCGAACACGGCGACCGAGTGCGATACTACGTGGCGTACAAAAAACCGAACGGTGTGGATTATTTTTACGTTTCTCGATCCATGGACGGGATCGTAACGGCAAAGCCCGCACAGTACCCGATTTCTGACGTCAAATCGGTATTGGGCCGGACTCTGGCTCCGGTTTACGAACAGGTGGATCCGATCGCGCCGTACATCGTGTGGAACGACGACATCCCGTTCGGTTCGAAAAGCACGTCAGTCAAACCGTACGCGGACCGGTGTGAGAGGCGCGCAGGCGACGTGAACGCCGAATCCGCGTCTTTCGGGCATTCCAAAGGAGTGCTGGCGTACGGGCCGACCGGCGGGTTTCTGCTGTCACACTCCGTGCCGCGGTTCCCACCCGATCCGGATCAGTCGCCGTACGCGTATCCACCGAGCGGGACGTTAAACGGCCAAATGGCCGTGTGTGTCACGTCAACGCAACGGACCGAACCGTTCGCCTCGGAAATGGAATCGTTGTTGGACCTGATGATAAACTTCAAACCACAAGCAGAGCTGGTCGGTTAGCGTACGAAACAAATTCGAGAAGTTGATTTACCCGGGAAACCGAAACTTGGGTTCACCGTTGATCGGTAACACAATGTATGGGAAATCTTTTATTAAAATTCACTCGTTCGGCCGGTCAAACGTAACGACTGTACGAGGACAGCTTTCTGAAGTTGGCCCAACACTATAATACGCCGATTTACGCACAGACTTGGCCCGACAAAAACAACGCGTTACCGTCAACTTGCGAACGGCCATTTACCGTAGAGAATATCAACGTGATCAAAGTTTTTAATGGCGCTGAATGGGACGAATGGAGTCAAACGAAAGACCATTCGAAATGGATTATACCGAAATTCTTTAATTCACAGTATATGTGCGTATAGGTGATTTAAATAGAGCGGTTAGTACTATATATCGAGGGGTGTGGAATGTTCGTTTGTATTCAAGATGTACATCTTTATGCATATTTTACACATAATGTACACTTTGAATACGAAGAATGTCCAAATTATACTCCCGGAAAATAAATAAATAAATAAATAAAACGATAAACATTAGAACGATAAGAACAAACACGAAAATAACGACAACGGCAAGAACGATAAAATAAATAGGTAGGTAATATATTGAGAACGAGTCGACGAATTCATGTATATATTTCAAGTGATAAATATAAGGTAATAAAAATATATTCTGTATACGCCCGATTCTATTTCTATTTTTTTTTTTTTTTTAATTTTATTATTTCTATTCTAATTTTTATTTTTTCATAATTTTAAAATGTTTACCCCTCCTCCCTTGCTTGTTCAAACTATACCAACTTTTGATTT
The DNA here is from genome assembly GCA_025469235.1 of Pemphigus obesinymphae. NCBI lineage: Eukaryota > Metazoa > Arthropoda > Insecta > Hemiptera > Aphididae > Pemphigus > Pemphigus obesinymphae. The sequence goes on from JAIPRL010000171.1 coordinate 132,887, forward strand.
TAACCTATGATTTAAATTATACATTTTCAAAGAATATATTTTTATGTGAATTTATATATATTTTTGATTTTTTAATTCCAATGATTATTTGTAAGCCATTCATATTCAACACGTGGTGGTATGGAGAAGTATAAATATTGTAGTACACCGTCTAAAACGTTGCGGCTCTCTGCGGTCCAGTTTTACACGATAAAAAGATATACGTTTTATCTATTATAGTAATATTGATTGAATAATCCTATACAGATTTTGAAAACTGATTTATATATTTTATTAACAACTCTACTTTTAATCAGGTTATTAATATCACAATATCAATCGCCATGCAGGCCCATATGCTTTCGGATGCGATATTATCATTGTTTATACCATAATAGACGCTATATTATACCATTGATTATATATTATAATATAATAATATATAATCAATGATTATACGTACAATACACATAGACCATATTATACTATATATATATACGTCCGTGACTATTAGTAAGTACTGTTCTATGGTTCTTTTCATTGATAGCTCAGAATATCATGGTATAAACCTATTATTCTGTGGTATAAACACAGTATAAACATTGATATATATATGAGTACATGTGACTATTTATAATTATTATATTATATACAAAATCACAATATTATACACTTTTATTTTGCGTAGGTATACATATTTTCATTGTCATCTTCAGCACGTACCAATAACGAACTTACAACGAAAAAACAAGTTCGTTGTTGGTACGCGCTGAAGATGACAACCTAGTTGTTAAAATACGTATACGTAAAATAAGAGTGTATAATATTGTGACTTTGGGTATAATATAATATAATAATTACAATATAAAATCGCATCCGAAAACATGACGACAATTGATTTTGCCGCCGTCCTATGCTGGCTGTATAAATTCTTATCAGTGATTCTGATTATTTTATTCTGTTTTAATCGGCTGTTTTACTTTTTTAATATTTTTTCTTTAAAATTATTTTAAAAAGTTTTAAATTAGGTGCTAAATATTTGTTGATCAAATATTAAAATATTGGATATAAAAATTGAAAAAGTCAAAAAGTCGATTTATTAATAAATTTAAATCTATTTTTTAAATCGAAATGGGAAGATTTGATATATCAGTAAGAGATAAATCGCTACGATGGACAAAACATGGATACATGATAATGTTATTATACGGGTTACGGGTAGCGGGGTTTACACACCCCAATATTAATTTACATGTGCACAATATCATACACATACGAAATTGTATTATTTGAAAATTGCCTATAGAGTCCAGCCCCTAAGATTGTATGTAGTACGACACACATTGTGTAGTACGAAATTAACAACTGTACTTATAAAATTAGGCAATTTTACATTTTTATTTATTATAATGTTGATGATGAAATTAAAAAAGATCATCCAAAATAATAAATAAATTAAATGTGTAGTAAGAAAATCAGAATATTTTAGGGGCGTCTATAGACCCCTTGAAATTCGTCCGCGGAGAGCCGCCTTCAATTTAAATGCTCATTTTCGGGGAAATATTTCATTGAACTTTAAATATAAAAAGTCGTCCAGATATAGATGGTGGAAGTTGGTCCATCGCCCCTTCAATCTTCGGACAGGATAGTGTATTACTATTATTATTATTATTATTTTAAATTTTAAAGCAAAGATATATCGCATTGCATTCAAAAGATGATTCTGAGCAAAGTTCACTATAATAATATAATTTTTTTAAAAAAATGTGAAAATTATATTTGTTAGTTTTCTTTATATTTATAAATTACTTTTGTTATAAAATATGTTTCGGGGTAATAATAATGTTCAAGTTCTTAGAAAATAAAAATGTCGGTTTCGGATCTGATTCCAGTTTTTAAATTTTCAATTAGATTCCAGAACCGATATTTACGGTATTTATCGGTCCTTAAAAAATATAATAGTAATAATTTTTATATAAATATTAGAATAAAAGACAAATTATGAATTATTAAAAGTTATTGTTTTAGAAATTTTAGACGTTGGTAGTTATAACAATATTCTAATATTCAAAATAAAAAAAAAATATTATAGAATACTTATTGATTAACGCTCATAAAGGTCCTTGAAAGGAAAAATTCAATGTTTTGAAGTTTGAATTTGACACGCAATGTCATAAACTCGATGTCTACTCTCACGGTGGCATGTTGGCAGACCCCGTATCGGTTAGCCGAATCTCGTCTGTCCGAATTTAGTTTTGCCGAATTTTCCGTTTTATCAAATCTATACCAAACACGGAAGCCACTTATATCAGACTATATACTTACATTAATATACCTATAGAAATTAAAAAATTTTCTAATTTTTAAGCCTTTCGGGGAAAGATACGCAAAAATGCAGCCAATCGAAATCTAACGTCAAAATATAACAAAACTAAAACATTTTTAATTTTAAAAATATATATGGAACGATTTTTAAATCATTTTATCGTATAAACCATGATCATAAATTGAAAATTCTGAAAATGATTAAATTACAGGTTCTTACAGCAACAGATTTTTTTTTTAATTAAAAACAATAATAATACTACACATAAATAGTAATGCTCAATCAATTTTGGATTTAGAACCATAATTTATTCACAAAATACTTTAAAAAAATTTTACCTATCTGAATCTGGTGTTAAAAATAGCGCAAATACCATTTTGAAAAAATCCGAGTAAGTAAAACTATAACTGTTTGTACTGTGCAGGTATCTATATAAATAGTTTGGGCGAACGATATTTCGACGAACCTAATACGAACCTAACGAGCCTAAATCACAATACCTACGTAGATAATGACGAAGTATGAAATATTGTAAAATATTATTTTAATATACCTTTTTGATAAAATAAAAGTAATTATTAGTAATTACTACACGTCATTGCGTATAAGTTATTAAATATTAGGTATATTTAATTTAAATTTAATAGGCATGTTATTTTTTCATTACTGAAGCCAATAATTGAGCATTGGCCATTCTTATCCACATATAGGTAGGTACCTTCTAAGTTTTAATTTTCCCACATTGCATTGGTTGCTGTAGGATATAAATTCAAATCAAAATATAATTAAATTTAAAATAAACAAAAAAAAAAATTAACCTAAAAAAAGGATTTGCATAATAGTTTCTTTTCTCCTAAATTTTTTTGTTTTTGTTTTCGAGTACCTAGCTAATATGTATAATTATTAATTTCTTCATCCAATTTTAAGAATTGCGTATAATAACAATAATAATGATATGGTAATAATAATACTTATATATTTATCGCGTAAATTACTAAGTACGATTATTAGATTACTTATTAGTTATTATACTTATTAGCTATATTAGCATTATATAATAGATAATATAATAGGTTAATGGTTTAATGGTTATATTACAACCTTTACATAATACATTTGAATATTTATCAACACATTGAAATTTGTTCATAAATAATCATATTGATTAGTCAACAACAGTTATTTTCAAGTAGGTACACTGCACACAGAAACACATAGCAATACAAATTCGAGTATAAAATAAAACAGAAAAAACAATTTAATACAACACTAAGATATGCCAAAAATAAAAATAATATTAAACGTATTTTCAGACAGACAAACAACCAGTACCTATACCTATATAGTTTTAAATTAATTCAGTGGCTGGTCGTGTGTAGGGCGACGGGGCGATCGCAACCACCTCTAAAATTGCAGCAAATTACTTATCAACAAGTTAGACATTGATTTAAATATTAATAATTATTTATATTTACGTTGTAATGCATTTTCAAAATATTATCATTGAAAGTAAAAATTGATTTCCATCGTTGTTTTGAAAAACACTATGAGGTAATCGGAGTTTAAAAATATATGTAGGTAATAGCACGGTTAAAATAAGTAAGTACCTAAGTTATTATACTTGTATTATTATAATTATAATATCCGAACAGCGCTCGGCACTGGGGCGACGTTAACAATCGTCCGTCATAACTATACGATCAAAACACAAAAACATAGGAGAGGGAATTCGATAATAATGCGGCCGCCGGAGCGATACGAATAATCGCCCGATATGCATTTATATGCACTGCGAAACAATACCGAATAAGTTAACGTGTAGGTATTTACCGTGTTCGTGTTTGTGACGCGTGTACATTTCTATAATTTCTATATTTATTTAATTTATTTTTTTATTATTATTATAATAGATAAAAAGCCGGTCAGTAGGTTGTGGAAGCACTTCGCTCGTCGGGTGTCAGTATTGGTGGATGCACTTCGCTACTGGGCAGTGTACTTTTGGTGGATGTATTGAATTTGAAAGCAATGATAAATCATTGCATTCAATAAAACGATTCTGAGCGTAGCTTCGGTGTAGTATACATAACTCATATCATTTTTTTTTCTAGGGATCCATCGAGGCTGTTATTTTTATTTTATTTTTTAGTCGTGTTATTCATCATTGAAAATCACAATTTTTGCCCAGGTCTTAAAATCTCATTTTACCAACTATTTGGACTTGAGTACCTCAAAATTGATAGT
>JAIPRL010000171.1:137532-182260 GCA_025469235.1 Pemphigus obesinymphae
ATTATTTTCGAAATTACGACGAAATTAAAATTCTCGATTTTACAAAATCGTATTTTTCGTAATTTTTTGGCAGTTTTTGCTTACGCATTAAAAAACTATTATGAAAATCGAAAAATGACCTCTCAAAGGTACCAACTAGATGCAATTTGCTACCGGAAACCGGGTATGAGTGTAAAGATCGGAGCACTCCTTCTGGTAGAAAAAGTGTTTACAGAAAAATAAAAAAAATAAAAAAATAAAAAATAAATAAACATCATTGTAAAACCATAAGCTTCCTCGCTACGCTCAGAATCTAAAATTCAGTGTGATATTCACAGATAATTGAAATAAAACAACTTGGAAGACCTGTTTAATGAAAGATAGACGCTTAAATTTTGAATATAAAACGTATAAGTTTGTAAAACACAGAGCCATAGTAAGATTCGATAGCGCCCTTGGCAAAGAACCGAATTTCCGGCCCTAAACTGGTAGGTAATAAGGAAAAAAGCCAAAAGGTCATCAATTTTTTGCAGTTGCGCCCCCATTCCTTAAAAATCTAGTTAATAAGCAAAAAAATAAAGTCATCAACTTACTTTTACAAGATTTTGCCCGTCGAATTTTCGCCTCTTAATCTTGAACATTTAGGGATAGATATTTACTGAATTTCGATTTTTGCGCCCCTCTTTCTGTTTCGCCCTTGGCTTGAAGCATGATACCTATTTAAATAGATAGAATAATAGTGATTGTACAATACAATATAATATTAGATACGTTATTATGACAATATTTTAATCTTATCACATTTGATAATAATTATCATGTAAAAGTAATAATTATTATTATTTTTACATGTTTAAACGTATAAGTCGAATTCATATCTTCATATTATATAATTTAATTTGTGAATTATTCATTTACATATAGGTACATAATTTAAATTACCTATATAGGTAGTATACATATTTTGGTAAACTTGTACGTATAGTTAAAGTCGTCCAGTCAGAGATGTTACGTTTTTAAAACGTCAGGAAAAAAACATGTCGATTTTCTTTAAAAATTTAAACACCTGTTATAAATATCATTAACAAAACATTCGTTTATAGTATTCAAGCCTCATCGTTACACATTAGGTGTAAATTGTTATTTATGTGAAACAATTTGTAATTTTTATTTTAAATAAATAAAAATAATTATATGACATAGTAGGTATACTAGTTGGCTACTTTACAATATACTGGCTGCCTTGAGATATCAATATATTATATATTTATATCATAGGTATATGGTTGTTCGAAATAATAATACGTAACGTGTGTACCTAATATTGAATATGGATTGCCTAGATACATAATTATCTGTATAAATATATAATATAATATACTATAATTTATAATAATATGTACAATTGTCATCATTAATTTCGAAAACAAGTACATTACAATCGATGAATCAGTTAGTGACCAGTATGAACAATAATAACAATAATTGTGGTGTCGTGGTAAAGGTGCAGAATCTGCCATGGGCGACCGGAGAGCAAGATATTCGGACGTTTTTTGTTCGACTCTCAGTGACCGATATCCGTGTCGTTGGAGGAGTGGACGGTGAAGCTTTCGTAACTTTCAGGTGAATATAGACTATTGTATGGTCTAAAGAACAACTTACTATAAAGATAATTATATATTATAGGCACTTGGACGACTGGACGGACCTTTTTTTTTTTTTTTTCTGTTAACTTTTAATCATTGTTTATAATGATTATAATTTATATTCATCTACTATTATCAATCAATATTGTTAAACCGAAAATATTTTCTTAATCCTACTGTCAACAACCGGGTACCCAGGTACCCATATCAATAAATTTGGTGTTCACCGTGCATTTTTACGTAACGAAACAAAACAAATATATAAAAGTATATATAGTAGTATGTTTCAACATGTACATGTAACATATTATAAGTATTTTAAGATTTCTTTTCTTTTTTTAGGTTTTAAGTGAAGTTAGAATTTATTTTTACTTATCAAAAAAATGTTTTAATGATTTATGGTTGATATTTTCAACATTTTTGTTATCATAAATTTGAACTGAAATAAAATACTTATTTTTAAATTAAATATATAGATTTTCTTAAAAAACAAAATAAAACTTAAAATAATTAAATTGTGTACAATTCTTACATATTGTATTGCAATAGTCTATAACTTGTATGCGTCCTATGGAATCTAGTTGTAATGAATATTATTGATTTCAAAAGTTTGAAGTAATTCGATTGGTTTTTCATAAATACCTATTTTCAATTGAATTTTATTTTAATTTAATAAAAAAATTTTTATTGAAAAAAGTCTCTTAATTTGAAAATTTTGAAACCGATCTTGAATATGTATCATGCACAGTTATTCACTCAGTTGCAACAAGAATATTCGGGGTTAGTTTTTTTGTTCTGTATCATATTATTTTGATAATAAATTTTGGGTCATCTATTTGTTTATCAATAGGTAGGTATATGGTATATCGTCCAAGCATTTGATCCATCCAATCAAATCCGCCTTTCGTCGAGTTTATAATACTTTATAATCGAAGTGTTACGACCAGACCTTTTATATAGTACAACTAATTATTTTACAATTCGTTCATCTTGATTACTTGGTTCTTGATAGTTTCACGTCTATCCCCAGATTTTTCAGTGTATTGGAATATCCAGTGTATTATATTTCCAATTTTGTACCATATTTTGCTGGTTTCGTTAAAATATGCTTGGTAAACTTTATTCGATCTCTATATGGGAAAAGTTGTTCATCGACAGTTAAATACTCAAAAAGGTTTGTACACAGTACACATTTACCAAATTTGCTTTAAATAAATTCCATATGAGTCATATTAGCTGCAGTTTTATCTTCCTTCAAAGATCAGCTTAAGCATTGGCATTGTGTAATCGAATGAACCATAAAATATTCCAAAACCGATGTAGTCCTATCGATGCACGATATAATGGATGCGAATTTTTATTTCACGTTTCAGTTGTATGATCGGTGTTGTTTGCATCAAATACGATGGAACTTTCGGTCGTCTAAATGATTCCATTTTAACTACTTCTTATCCTAATTCTCGACATTATATGCTGTGTACATTGAAGTAGCTTTGTCATTCGTATGGTGCACATGTGTGCAACAATGTCAATCGTTTCATTTTTTTTTTTTTTGAAAATGTCAGAAATGGACATTTTTGTACTTTTATATGGACCACATATTTTTCTCAAAACACCACATCTTGCATGATGAAGAAATGATCTTCGACTCCGTAGTTTTATATTTTCCCAACATAGTTTCCTCTGATGGTTCAATTTCGTTCACTATACTTCTTCGCCTTCACTTCGAGCATCCTCGTGATCTGACTCCGTATCAATTTGTTGTTTTAAAAAATCATAGATAAACGATAAGTATAATTCTTATTATGTCATATTAATATTAATGACAGTGGTGATAGAGCCACGGAGGTAGCAATAGTAACGTGATGCTTGATAACATGTATAATAATAATAATACTTCTCTGATAAAGCTCTCAATATACTTATTGAAATTTACAATCTCATCTGGAATTGTAGAATCTTTCTCCGCTAATGGAGATAATCATTATCATTAATTGTCCCTATTTTGGAACCTAAAAATACAAATTGAATATACCAGATATGACAAACACAAACCCAATAAAATGTATATTATTTTCTGACTACTGCAATATATACTGTAGCAATGTCAATATTAAAACTATCATTAGAATTTCTTTAAACTAAAACAAAGTCCTTGCTACATAGATCATCCACAACGATTTTAAATTCTCACCAGTTGAAATCTAATGCATTATTTTCAATAAAAAAGATATGATACACTACACAGTCTACACATCACGTATATCTATCTAAAAATAATTCTAAAATTGACTAAGCTAAAAGTATCCGTATACTCGGGATAGAGCCACATAGGTCATTATATAGGTCAAACCTCTCATCATTCATAAAAAGAAAAAAAAGCTGGCGAACTTCCTCTGCAGATCAATGCTTCATTGATGGTCTGAATCTCCACTGTAAATATGTAAAGTCCCATCTCATATGAGCATTATAGGTAATGAAAGAGTTGACACATTGGCCAACGAAGCAATTTCATAACCTACATAATATGTATACTACCTTACGAAGATGTATTAAAAAATCAACATAGATGCAAACATGATATGGCAAATAATTTGGGAAGAACTGCCAATCACAAACAGACTCAAATGAATAAAAAGAAACATACTCCCACTAATTATATATCTCGCCATGTAAACATTATTACCACCAGAGCAAGAATTTCTACAAAACATCCATGACTAAATAAAAATAATGTAACGGGAACCTCCCGGATACCTCGGTTGTTGAACAACGTATATGTAGAACATTTTAGTTGTTGATACAGTAGGGTTAAAATGTTTTTTTGTGATTTTTTTTATTTATTGTAATTTATAAAAACTAAATAAATAGAAAAAAATATATAGCCTAGGTAATTAAGTACCTCATTTAATATTAAAACAATAAAGTTAATTTTGTGAAAACACTTCTATTTTAGATTCTGAGCAGTGGTTTTACATGTTTATTTTTTAAAAAAATTTTTTGTGAACAACTTTTCAACGAGAAGACTTGATCCAATCGTTATATCTGTACCCATTAACGATAGAAAATTTTATCAGGATGGTATTTTCAAGAGGTAATTTTCGACTTTTTCGTTAATTGTGTAAGAAAACACTACCGAAAATGGGGAAAAACGAGTTAAAATGGTTATTTTCTCGTAATTCCGAAAATAATGCGGTTCTAGAAACTAGAAATTGTCAGAGTTATATGGGTATGTATCTTACTGTTATATTATACACATATACATCATACATTTTCAAAAAATTTTTTCATATTTTTTATTAGATTCTGAGCGTAGCCAAGAATACACAAATTGATTTACAATTGTATGTGTTATTCATTGAAAAAAAATATTATTTTTATGCACACTTTTTCCGTTTTTGGGTAAAAGAAGTCCAGTATGAGTTTTTGGCAGAGTTTTCTGATAGGAAATTAACTATAGGTAGTTGGTATTATTCAAGGAAGTGATTTTTATTGATTTTCTAAGTAGTTTTGTTGTAACTTGTAAGCGTAAAGGAAATTCCCCGACAATATTGTTATAAATCAGAAAATAATATTATACCGAATTCCTTTAGGAATTAATTGTTCGAATCCAATGATTTTTCAAAAATGATTTGCATTCGAATATAAAATAATAATATTCTGTCCAAGAACGATGGATCAAATTCTACCATCTAGACAGGTTTTTCAGATCATCATTATTATTATTCTTTTTTCTGACTGAATGATAATTATAATTTAAAATATAGATTTATTATATAATAGCTTAAAATCATTTTTGAATCACATATCCACCACAAGTATCCTATACGACGAGCGAAGTGCTACCACTCCTATACTAAATTCGCGGAGAGTTTAAGAGTGCGCAGAAACCAATTTTCGTTTTACCTCACCGCAACATCATCTACCGGTTACTCGCCACCCAAAATATCACGTGCTGGCTGCACTGATCGGTAGGTTATAGTATGTAATTTTGTCGCGAAGAGGGGATAGCCGCCCAAAGATAACGGAGCTATCCGAATTTTTGTCAGTCGGGTCGTCGGGTGCGCGAAACACTCCTATTCTCTCCGCGAACAGAGTATATACTGACCATATTTTTAGTATATCTACCTATTATAATAAGTATTAGGTATACATCTTTTTTTTTTTTTTTCTGGAATATACTCTGCAATAAGTTTTATACTTCTAATATTTTAAGAAAAAAAAAAAAACATGAAAAAATGGGTTAACGCTAGATAGTGGAGTTGAAATCAGTCGAACATTTTTTACATAATTCGTATGTTCTAACTCTTATTCTGTTAAAAAGTTTAATGTAGGAGTAAGTATATATTAAAGTGTGTAAAGTACAAACTTTTATTTGTTTGGTTTTGTATTTCCATTTCGTGGACAATTGGTTGATTTTAGGATATGATGACCTATTATCATAATTATTAATAAAGGGAACATAATCTATGACATATACGAAGTATTTTTCGATAAATATAGTTTAAGTTTTTACAAGTGTATGAACGTGATAATTAAATATGAATATATTGCTCAAAATTTAATTTATCCAAGAATCTATGGAATATTATTTAAGCAATTTATTATATTTTCTTTGTACGATTCCACGAAAAAAATTTATATTTTTCACTCAAATAGACGATTCCAATTCCATCACAGACGTTCATCAATATCAATTTTAATTTTGAAAAAATATTCTAGTTTCCCATAACATTTACGAGGGCGAATGATTGGAACACTTTTTAAAAATTGGTTTTATTTAATTAGGTACAATTATGTTCAACATTTTAAAATTTTTGGAAAATTAAAATGTATTAATTGTAGTGTATTCTCTCGAGTAAATAATGAAAAATCTAAATTTTTTAATAACAATTTTCAAAATTATTATCAGAAGAGTACACGTCGTGTCGGACTGTTGGAATTAGTATGAGTAGTTTTTGACCAAAAAAATGGTAGCGTGGAGGAGGCTCGCTTAATCTATATGATAATATTATACAATGTGTATTATTTTGGAAGTTGGAACTGTAAAAACACATTTTTATATGTTTAAAAAAAAAACAAATATCACAATCATAATAATAATAGGTAATGATTATGCTAAAGACAAAAAGTGGTATGTACCTAATAACACGGGAATATTTTTAAACTGCTTTTAAAATACATTACTAGAGCCGTAGCAAGATTCGGTGGCGTCCTTTCGGCAAAGAACCGAATTTCCGCCTCTAAATTGGTAATAATGAAAAAAAAAGTCATCGATTTTTTGGAGTTGCGTCGTCCTCTCATTTCTTAAAAATCTAGTTAATAAGCAAAAAAAAAAAAAAAAATCATCAACTTACTTTCACAAGATTCGACACGTCCGTCGAATTTTCGCCCCCTAATCTTAGAAATGTAGAGATACCGGATTTCGACTTCTGTACCCCAATACATTACAATATTTGTTAGATTTTCATTTTTCTTAAAATTTCATAAAAATTGTCTACCTATACAAAAAAAAAAAAAAAAAAAATTAAAAACAAATAGTCCTCGAAAAACGGACGTGCAATATTAATTACTTATATTGTTTCGACAGCACGGACGAGGACGCCAGAAAGGCCATGACGTTGAACGGCGGTTACGTGCGCGGCGTAAAAGTGGAAACGTCACTGAGCTCGGCGGCGGAGAGACGGACGGCCGTGGACGACGCCGCGGGCCGCGAGATGCGGCTGCCGTTCGACGTGCCGAACAGGGACCCGCGGCTGAGAAACATGCTGTACAGGCTGCAGCGGCGGACGGACGGGATCGGCAACTGCAGGACGGCCGCAGCGCTGCAGCAATCCGCCGGGGCGGGGTGCGCGCTGAGGGCGGGCGACAACTCGGTTCCCGCGGCACTGTTGCAGTTCTGTGGCGACGCCATATTGAATAATGGTTCTCGCCGTTTGCCGTGCCGCGGCCACAGCCGCCGGAGCACGTGCGTTTTGCCGGCGGTCGCGGTCGTCGTTTCGACCAGAGGACACCGCCGCAACCCGCCCGCAAACCGGTCGCGGACGTCTAGTAGTTAATATAGACGGGGACGGCGACGGCGAGCGCGGTGTATTATAATAATATATTATAGTACCTATGTAGTATGTACCTACATATTGCGTGCACACCGAAATCGCGATCAGTCGTCGAGCGTTTTTTTTTTTTTGTCAGTGGCAGAACGGAGCATTTTGTTTAAAAATGTTTTTTATACCTACGCACATTGCCCGAATCGCAGGCACATATATAATGTATACAATTATTAAGTTTGTAATGTTTCGCCGCAATGAAAATTTCACATTTTTTTTTTCAAATAAAATCGTTTATACCTATATTATTTGTATACAATACTTCATAATATTATGTACTTGGGTACCTTTTATACGAAATTATATATATTATAATTATATATAATATTATATATTTACTAATATTCGAAATATAAGTAAATCAGTAAATGTATATAGACTATATAGAGGTAAATAGCAATTATTTGTTACCTATCCATATATTGGTACATCATGCTAATGATTTAGACAAAACATTGAAATCATAATTGTTTATTTTGAATAATTTATTATAGATAATAGTCATACACTCATATATATATTAAAATAATGCAACAAATAAAGATTTTTTTTTTTAAAAAAGGTCAAGGGGGGATTCACCCCCCCCCCCACCGTAAAACCACTACTGCCAGAGACTGACAACTTATGGATCGTGTTCGAAGTTGCTTGCGAACTGTCGCCACGAACAGAATATTCACATAATTTTATATAAAATCCACACCAAAGAAATTTGGTTTTGTAACGAAACGGTGTCTCTGTGGCGGAGCAAATTGATTGGACTTACCAACCGGATAATATAATAACACAGAAAATTAATTCTCCTGACAATAAAATATTAGAATTTTAATATATATTACATTAATTACCTATATTTTAAGTACAGAATATTATATATTAGTTAATATTTATTAGGTACTATATTTGTAATGAAAATAAATGAAAATAACATAAAATATTAAAAAAAAAATTAAAAATGATAATTTTCTGAAAAAAAAAATTATTATTTCTATAATAAATAACTTATATACTTACATATTAAATATAGGTACTTGTAAACATAAAAAAATTATATTTATCACAACACGTTTTTCTAACTCACATTTAACTTTACATTTTATCATAATGCACACTAAATTAGGGCCGATTTATACCCAAGAAGTTGGATAAATGTAAAAATTAATTTGTACGTTCCTAAGGCATAGGGTACACGGTACCCATCTGCTATTGTATTTATAATACTAATATATTTCATTTTATTATTACATATATTTCTGTACACGAGGTCACCAGTTCAACTCTCAGGTAGCAAATGAGGTAACCAAGGAGATTTATTATATTTTACAATTATTAAAATTAATTTTTAAAGAAATGAAATTACTCGCATGAATAAATGTAATAAATTTAATTATTTCGTTAGTTATTTATGAGTAATTACTAATTTCATTACCCTAATGAGTATTTTCAATTACTTTACTGCCCAAGACTATTGGTTTATTTGTTATTTTTAATTTATAAATTTATGGTATTTCCTTTATAAAATGTAGTTTTTTATTACACTTTTGAAACTACTTAGAAAATTGAAATATGATCTCTATAAAGTACCAACTAAAATTAATTTCCTATTTATTAAAACCCTCTATACCAGAAAACTTATCGGCCTCAAAAGGTGTATACATACAAAAAAAAAAAAAAAAACACATAAAAAATAAATAAAAAGGTAAATAGGTACCTAACAATGATAACTTAATTTGTAATTTCCCCTACATTTTTTTTATAAAAGATGGTGCTTCTTTTTGCATAAGAAAACTACTGGGTAAATCGAAAAATAACTTCTCTACAATAAGTACCGACTAGAACCAATTTTATTAAAATATAATAAATAATATTAAATATATAAAAATAAATTCTTAAAAATTCCTGCTACTCCTTTTATCCCAAAAATGTTTAAATATAAAAAAAATCATGCTTAAAACCTAAAATTATAAAAAATTTTATATTTCAAGAAAAAAAAAAATCAAAAACATTTACAGAAAAATAATTAACATGTTAACAGAGTACATATTTTTTGGTCTTAACATTGCACTGACACACACTACCAACAGGTTTATTTGGTTTTTTTTTAATATGAAGAAAAATATTTATTATTTGTTAAATAAATAAATTTTAAAGTTTTTACTTTGTTTATGATGGTAGGTATTCAAACATCAAATTACCATAAGCAACGCGCTTAAAATAATTAATCATTTCTTGATAATGTGTATAAGATGCCAAAAGCCGTCCGTGCAGTCAATGTGTTAATAGTAACGGCATGTCCAAAGTAAATCCGAATTGCGTCCGATGTGACCGTTTTCGCATCGTACTCGCCACACATTATTACGGCAAACGCATGCATGTCCAACGTCAATTTGCGTCCGATGAGTATGATATCAAGAGTATTCTCGATGTACTATAACATGGTTTAACGCGTAGGAGTGCACTTGTGTTTTGTTCATAATGTGCATAAAAATATACTCGCAGAGAGTATAGGTGTTAAATATTATTTGTACAAAAAATAAAATGATTTTTTTTTTTTTCAAATCGTGCGGCGAGTACGACCGATGCGATGTCAGACGGATCTGACGCAAACCATATCCAGATTGGACAGGTCGTATCATGTTTGTAGATTTGTCTTTAATTTTGGTCGCAACGGATTTACTTTGGACACGCCATAATACACGACTCATATTTTAAATGTTCAATATTATTATTTACAAGTATTGTAAGTTAATACTGCAATCAATAGCGGTTAGGCTTCAATAAATTCTTAATGTTTAAAGACCATTGGACCAGCTGGATTACTGTTTTGTGTACTTGTTTAATGTCTCAACAAAAAGACAAACATATTTAATTAAATTATTCAAATGACTGATAATAATTTAATCAAAGTACATATGTACAGTACATAATACATAATATTTATATGTATTACAACATAAATTAATTTAACATTCAACTAAAAATGAAAATTCACCAATAGATTTCTTATTTTTAAAAATTAATATATTAAATAACACTGAAATTACAAATACACTTGTTAACTGATATAATAAAAATATTGACATAAGTCATGATACAATATGTTTAAAAAATTATATAAAATTTAATTTTAACTCGCCTGACTTATATCTAAATTTCAATGAAAATAAAACTTATGTAAATCATATTCAATAAAAAAGAAGAGGAACACTTAATTTGTGCATTTAATCAGTAATGTAAATCAAATATAAATGAACAATTGTTTAATAAACAATTAACAATATAGCATTATGATGATACATCTTCTATACCCAAAGATTGCTTAAGTAGTTGAGCCATAGTTTTTTTATCAGCTTCTTCTTCATCTATAAGAAAAATATTGTTTTTAATAAACAAGATATATTATATAAATATAGAATATATGTAACATAATTTCAATGTAAGAAATACAAATACTAAAAACAAATATTTAAACTGGTTTGTTCAATCAGACACTAATCATACTTAAATAAGTCCAAATTGATATTTAAATCTGTTTGAATATAATTTGAGCAAAATAATTTATAAAATAAAATGTGATTAGTAAAAAATCGTCTTTCAAATGAGAAAATAAAACATTATTAAAATTGGACTATTTTATAATGCTCAAACTATTTTTTCTGTGAAAGATGTTAATTTTGTACTTTAGTACATTTTTATGTACCGGATCTGACATCCTTATAAATACTAAAATATGTATATACAATTTGAATCTTGAAATTATTCATACAATTAATTTCCTCTATTAGTTAATACTAACTCACAGAGCTTTTACCTTTATTAATTTTGATGATAATAAATAGATTAAGATTAACTATAATAGTAGTCCATGGATGTAAAGTTATTTTATTATTTTTATTTACAAAAACTTGAAGTTTTAATTTTGTTAAATTATGATTTTATGAGCAATGCTTTTTATAGTTAAATTTTTAGTTGTCATATTATATTTTTCTCCTTCCTTTCTTTATTATTTTAATTATTTTACTGTATTGTTTTAAAACAAAGCAAATTTTTTAGCTTATTGTTTAAATTGTACTTAATTTATTATAAACATGACACAATTTAAATTTAAATTTATCAATCTGTTGATTACTGAATGTAAAGCATGGACATCTTTATAATAAATAAATGGCAGACAGTAGGGGGTAAGATACTGGTGATGGATATATTAAATTTGAAAGCAATAGTAAATCATTTATTTCTATAAAACAATTTTGAGCGAAGCTTCGGTGTATAAAACATGAGAATTACTGTAGGTAATTAAACTATTAAAATTAACTCTTTTATGGCAAAACATTTAAAAAATTGAAATAAAAATTCACAGATTAAAATAAAATGCTAATTTTGCCATACCTAGCACTTCCTTTCAAAAAGTGAAAAAAGGTTTCTGGACAAAGTAAGGAAGAGGTTTTATAAAAATATTTTTTTCAATTTTCTAGAATTTTTATTTAATTTATTGGATTTAAGAGGTCATTTTTCAATTTATCGACATTTTTGAAAACCATAGTACAGAATATAATAGGACAACTTGATATTTATATTATTCATAAAATATGTATTTTACCATTATATATGTGCCATACATATTTTAAACTGTTAAAAATTTATCTTTTATTAATATTAATTATGTATTACACTGAAACTTCACTTAGAATCATTGTAGAGAAATTTAAAGATTGCATCCTTATTTAGCAAAGGATCAAACGGATTTAGAACAAGTTTCTTTCTTATGCTTAAAATATTTATATTTGAGTACTTGTGGATAATTTATTTAAATAAATTAAGACCCAAATCCATAAAATATTTTTTCAAAAATTTTTTATTTTTTACTGTAAGCAAATACATATTTTGGTAACAAAGTTAACATCTTTAGTGCAAAACACAGACTGATTGGTACCAGCGTGTACATTGTCCTTATATAGTGTGCGTTTCTCGCGTATGATATTATCACACAATGAGTCACGTTCCGGTTTTATTATTCTATTGTTATAGTAAAAGTTTTAACAAATTATTTTATAATGAATTTAAATCCCAATTTAACAAATTATTCTTATTTTTGAATATTTCTATAGCTTCTCTTATGCTAAAAATTGATCATCCATGGAATGACTACTCTATAAATATATTCACCACCAATATCCTACAGGCACACATTTTGATTGGTTTTATTATTTTATTTATTAGTCATTATAAACTACAAACATACTTTCATATTTCATATGTTATTGTTTATTTATACAAATATATAACTTATAAACATATTTTTACTAAAATTAATAATAAAAATTATATATACAATATATATATATAAATAATAAAAAAATTAATAAAATAATCTTAATTTGACACTTTGGAATTTAAATATCATTGATAGAATCATAATGTATAGATTTTAATATAATAATAAATATTAAATAAAAATATAATAATCATTGATGATATATAGAATTAAAAAATGTACAGACATTATAAATTTAACAAAATGAATAATATTATATTGATGGAATTTAATAATTAATTTAAAATAAAATAAAACCCAAATCCACAAAAATTTACTTTTTATTTTAAGCAAATAGGCACAGTAATTGCTTAAAATAAAAAATAAATTTTTGTGGATTTGGGTTTTATTTTATTCTAAATTAATTATCCACAAGTACTCAAATTTAAATATGAATATTAATAATTAATATTATTATTATAAGAAATCTAAATATTATTAACTATATATATTTTTTTAATTACAAGTATTTTTAATAAATTTCCAGACAATCCAGAGTTTTACCAACTTTCCAGGTATGCGACATTTCTGTTATAGGTATACATTTTTGGTGAATATTTCAAGTGTAGATCCATATTTCCTC
This sequence comes from Pemphigus obesinymphae, assembly GCA_025469235.1. Classification (NCBI taxonomy): domain Eukaryota; kingdom Metazoa; phylum Arthropoda; class Insecta; order Hemiptera; family Aphididae; genus Pemphigus; species Pemphigus obesinymphae. The sequence continues at coordinate 151,159 of JAIPRL010000171.1, forward strand.
CGATATTTCACACATTTTCATATTGAAATAATACATGTTGTTGAAAATTGAATTGGGTATTAAAAAAAACTGTGCTCACTGATATTTGAGAATTTTTGAAGAATGACATATTTTTAACATTGCATACCATTTTAAAATTTAAAAATCTAAAACTCACCCTTTTATGACCAAATTTTGATGTAAGAAATTTTTTTAAAATTGAAAATTACCATAAATAAATAATGGAAAAAATAATTTTTTTTTTTACACATACATTTTATGATTATTATTTGGAGTTGTAATGAAAAAAATATATTCAATTTTAACAAAATTGTGCTTTTACTGGTTTTTCTTGAACTTTTGGTTGTTTTTTCTTACGCATTTAATCGGAAAAACTAAAAATGACCTCTCTAATGTATTAACTTGATGCAATTTGCTACCGGAACACTGGATGATTTCAAAATCTAACAATCTCATAAGATTTAAAAATTGCCTTTGGAGTATCTGAATCCAGATTAATAATAATGTGTTTAATTTTTATGAAATAGTATTGAGGACTAGCGTGATAAACTTTAAATTGTTAAGATGAAGATTTTAAAAAAATTCATTTAAATTCAAACTACTTAAGAGTTTAAATTACTGACAGCTTAATTATGAAATATATTATTATATAGTAGGTATTTAAATACAAAATAATTATTATAATATACATGTACCTAAGTAAAAACACATTTGCACACTATAATAAAAGTTTGTCAAAAATAGTCACCAACACTCTTTTTCGTGATACAAACAGTAGGTACAATATAATGACAAATGTGAAACTGAAATTTGAGTCATTATATTTAATAGGTACCTAAATATACAGATAAAATAAAATTTGTTATCTATATTTTATAAAAAAATAAAACATTTTATTTTTCAATATTATTGTTACAATTAATCGTTATTGATTTAACACATATTATGTTTAATGATATGTTTTATTTAGTGTTATTATAAATATTTTGTTTTTTGTTTAGGAACGATTTTCCACTTTAAACATTATAAATAACGTTTTTAAGCCCGGTTTCATTATAAATTTTTAAAAGCATGCTCTGTGAATTTTTATTTAAAACCAAATGTACTCTTGTACACATAACTAAAATACAATTAACTTATATATTTACCTAAAAAGTTATAATAAATGCTCAGATATATATTAACAAGTTTCAAAATAATAATGCCAGTTATTGGCCAAACTAATATTTGTATAATGAACTATTTTTTGCTCAGAATTTATAAAAATGTTTATTAGGTATATGTAGTAAATAACGAACATTAATGAAAATATATATATATATAGAAATGTAACTTAAAACAGGAAGTTTGACCGATTAATTTGTTAATTATCCACATGAAAAGAAAGCAAAGGCAATTTTCATTTCAACCACTGGTAGAATTAATTATGACAATAGGTGCTAAACATTTTGATTATAGACTATAAAACGGATTTTTATAAATATAAAGGTTAGGTTAGGTTTGATTTGCACTCGAAAGGTGTTACAAAGAGTTGCATTCACACTAGTATTAAAATAGTTTAATGGCATTAATTACTGAAAAAAAGTATTTAACTGTCGTTGATGACTTTACACTGTTGCTATTATTAAAACCATGGTTTAAATTTATTATGATAATAAATTGGTAATATTAACATTCTTAAGAGAATGTCAGCAAAAATAATTTTCAATGAAAAACTCATGTTAGCATTTCTCATTTATAATAACTTACAAATATCTTAGAAATATGAAACAAAAAATAAATTATAGATAACAACATTTACTAGTGACCTATCTAGCATTTTTTTGATATTTAAATTTTTTTAAGTTATATTTATTTAATTTTTTTTAAAAAGTTAGATTTTAATACCCAACTCTTAAAACGTGTTTAAATGCACATATTATTAAATGGCTCTGTAGGGTCCTAGATTAATGTTGTTCTTTATCATTTATTTTTTGTTTCATCTTTCTATGATGTTATTAAGTTTATAAATGAGAAATGCAAAAGTAATATTTTTAATAAAATTTTATAAATTTATAAAAAATAACCACAATAAAAAATTATACAATAATGAGACCAATTATTATATTTTCATTTTTCTAAAAATTGCATATAAAAAGAACCCCTTAAAAATAGCCGAGCTGACATCCTCTTAATCGAGTTGTTTATGAACATACATAAAACCATCAGTATTATAACTGTTCAAAGTTAGCAGTACCAAAATATAACTATAGTTTTATCATTGTCAGTACTATATTTGTTAGCGTTGTGTTTATACGTCATGGTTTGTATATTTTTTTAAAATTTTTTATTTATTTATTTAAATGTTCTTATATTACTTTATTTATTTGTGTAACAAATATATAAAAAACATTTAGTGGTTTTTATTTCTCTCAAAAAGATTTTTTTATATTTTATATGTGAGCAAAACACTCGTATGTCACTAATGTCGTTGAGATTAGAGCGTCATTAATGTCAGGTTAAAAAAATAATATTATGCTAAAATACTTCCCATAACAGTACTTTAGTTTTAAATAATATTGATTAAAAAAATAATAATAATAATAAAATACCTTTTCCACCTCCTGTTACTTGATGTTCAAGATTTAATTTTTCTAATGCAACCTTAAACATTGATTCTTCAATGGAATCTTTACTAATAAGTTTAATAACTTTTACAGGTCTGAAAAAACAATAAATGTTAAATAATAATTATTGTTAATTCATTGGATTATATGAACTTACCTGGTCTGACCTACTCTGTGGCACCGATCTTCTGCTTGTTTATCATTATATGGATTATAATCAATATCATGCAAAATGACAGTATCTGCAGAAGTTAAGTTAATGCCTAGCCCACCAGCCTTTGTTGATAGTAAAAAGACAAATATGGAATCATCCATATTATACAAGTCAATCATTAATTGCCTAATAATATAAAAAATACACGCATAAATAATATGATTAAAAAACATTACTAGTACCTAGATAATAGTTATGTGAGTATTTTAATTTTTATACGAGTTTAGTACTAGAAATTGCTCGAATAGTTATATATGATTGAGTATTTGTTTAAAGTCTGGCATTCGCTCGACTCTAGTAAATAACATTATGGCAATATTTGGAATGAATGCATTTATTTTAATAAATAATGCATATTATTTGCATTCAAAATATAGAAAGAATTTTAAAATTGATTTTGTGTTTTCATTGTTTTAGAATGATGTTAATAAATTATAATAAAAAAAAGATGAACTTGGCTTATGGGATAAGATACTCTTGGTGGATATATTGCATTTGAAAAAAAAAAAAGATTCTGAGCGCAGCTTCGATGTACTATACATAACCAGTAGTGTAGCCAGGATCAATTATGCAATGGAGGAGGGGGGTTAAGTATAAATTAAATTATAAGTTTTTACATTTTTTTGTTAGGTTTGTTGCTCAACATTTATACTCTTATTGGAACCATTCAAGGACAAGATTCAGTGGTATACCTATATACAAAAAAAAAAAAAAAACTTTCGGTTCAAAAATTGAAAATATTCAAACTAAACTAATCACAAAATAGTGCTGTTCAAATATCAAACCAAGGAAAACAAAATTTGAACCTAATTTGTCGAAAATCGCTAAAAAAAATAAAAAATGTTTAAATCAGTAGTTTTTTTTTTCTATTTTGAAGGATGGATAATAGTTTTTTCCGCAATAATATGAATAGGTACTTATTATCGACGAATTTTCGTTATCGTTTATCAATATAATATTATGATATGATGTACTTATTAAAAATTATTTACGAATCATATACCTATATTCCATAGCATGCTATAAATATATAGGGATATTTATAAATATTTTAAATTAGAATCGATCACTGATTATTCTGACGAATTTTTGGCATTGGAAGCGGGATACACAGAAAATATACATTAATCGTAATTCGTATACTAATATTTGTGGTACGATACAAAAATAGATTATTTTGTCATCTTATTGATAATACACTGCTACTTGGTAAATGTATATATCAGTATTCAGTATTTTGACGATTATTTTTCTAGGGAAAAAAGAAGCTATAGAGTTGCCAACTTTTAAATCAATTAAGTGCTAAATTGTTTATAACATTTTTAATTGTTTTAAAGTTCGGTTTGGGCTAGAATAAAAAAAATTGGAAGTTCGGTTCTTCGGGTTTGTTAAAATTTGAAAAATTTCGGTTTAACCTCAAAAATTTGGATTTGTAACATCACTAGTTAAAATGTATGAAAAAAAGGCAAAGAGAGGAGGTTAAACAACCTTACTGGCTACGCCACTATACATAACTATTAATATTAATAATGTTATTCAGTATGTGACCTCTATATTATAAAATATAATATTTATTTAGAATAGTTTGATTTAATATAAGTACATAACTATAACTGTCAAATATACATTTAGTATATTTTATTTAGAGTTTAGTTCCTATTTTGGTTTTTGAAAACGAACAAAATATTGTAAAAAATTTTTGATTTAACTGTAAATTAAAATCCTCTATATAATAGTAATATAATTAAAAAATCACATGACATACAGTGTTAGATTGGCATCAAAAGGCCTAGCCTGTGATTTGGTCAAACAACTCATAGACAAAAGCTAATAAAAAATATATAAATTGTTCCAGTTTAGAGAACGCCACCCAAATTTTTTTTAGGAGTTTTATACAGGACATTTTTAAGAAGTTATAAGAAAAAAAATATAAAAATATTTAAGTACATTTTAAAATAGTTCCATGTTAGCACCATTGTTTATTTTTATGTAATTAAGATATTTATTATTATATATTTAGAATATATAACACAATATAATGGACAAAATTATCTGTGTTCTACCATTGTCCTTTTTTCAATAGCATAAATAGAACTAATGTTATGCCATCAGTAAAATGCCTGTAATTTAAGGATAATATGTCTAAAATACTATACTTTTTTTCTTGTAGATTTTTTTAATTTAGTTAAAGTAATGCCCGATTAACTTTATATTAAAAGTTTTCAGGTATTGAAAATTCATTTTACCAATTACGTATTTAGATTTAAATATCTCAAAATGTATAATACTGTGTAAAAATTTAAATTACTATAAAACAAATTGTGACTACAGATTTTTGAGATTTTTTGAATTTAATTAGAGCAGTATATATTTAACATTGAGTAAAATTTTTAAGTCTTTGATCATCGTGAATAAAGTACTAAATTGTATATATGGTGTAAATATCAAGATTTTAATATCAATATATACAAATTAAAAAATTATTGAGAAAATTGAAAAATGACCTATTTAAAGTACCAACTAAATGTAATTTACTACCGAAAACAGGGAAGCTTGTAAAGATCGGAGCAACTCCTGGTAGAAAATTTGTTAACAGAGAAAAAGAAAAAATAATAAACATTGTAAAACCACTAGCTCTCTTGCTATGCTCAGAATCTAAAATAAAAATTTTATACATATGTGAAATGATTACAAAATTGTTTTCTGTCCGGTCATACTCTTAATGTACATCGAGTACCTATAAGAGCTATATTTTTTATTTTGTGTAGTGTAATTGCCTATAAGCTGAAATAGACAGAAATAGCATATACAGGTATAATATAATCTTAAACATTACAAATACGTTATTAAATTTTTTGTTTTTGGTCGTTGCACATTAAAAATCAAAAGGTAAATGATAGATCAGGGTACATCACGTGTTTCAGCCAATGCACGGTGTGTTACTATGAACCCCTGATACACTGATACACCCTGAATATGTTTAAGTAACTTAATAATACCTACTACAAATTTTCAAGATAATATATCATTTTTACAAAATATTGACTAACAAGGAATTTTCAGTTATTTAATTTTTTTTAATGAATACAAATTCAATTTTAATATGAATGAAAATGTATTCATTTTTAAAATTATAGTTTCAAACACTGTATTACAGAATATAGTTTTTCATACCTTTCTTGAACTTGGGTGGAACCATCTAATCTTAGATAGGAATGGCTATAATGTGACATATATATCTCTAAAAGATCTAATATGGATAGGAACTGGCTGAATATGAGCACACGGTGACCATTGTCTTTGAGATCGGGCAAAATTTCGTCAAGTTTTTTGAATTTGCCTGAATCCAAAAACAGTTGAATTGGTAGATCATATCCTAATTTTTCAAGGCACTGTAAGAAATTATGTATATATATAAAAAAAAAAAAGTTAAAATTCATGATTATTGTTAACAAAAATTTTAATTTACCTTATGGGTAGTACACAATTTATGTAAATCAAAGTCAGACATAAATGACAAATCCTCAGCTATGTATTGTTCATTTTTTTGTTTATATGTCGGATCTACTGATAGTAATTTGGCCATTTTGTACAATTTTTCATCCTGAAATTATGAATAAAAATAAACAATAACAATAATAAAAATAAACTATTGAACTACTCACCTCAAAAAAGTATCTTAATAAAAGTGGATGATTAGTCAATTTTCTCAACATCATTACCCACATCATATGATTGTGTTCTGATGTTTCTTTATTAGTAGCATTCGCTTCTTTTATTTCATCTGTTAATGTATTGTAGCGTATAAGCTGTTGTTCAGTCATGGTAACTATGTTTTCAACTACAGTTTTTACAGGCAGAGATTTCAACACGTCTGCTTTTAAACGTCTTAACATGAATGGCTCAATGATTCTTTTTGCTTGTTCAATACGATGCAATTCATATTTTGTATTAGTGCCTTTCTGTAATTTGGATACAATATGTATAAATTATATTATTGAATTTAAATTCATTTTTTTTTTTTTTTTTGTACTTACTGCTCCTTTGGAAAACAAAAATTTTATGTTCTCCACTTTGCCTCGGAACATTGCAGGCATAAGAAATATTAACAGTGACATCAACTCTAATAAATTATTCTGAAGCGGTGTACCAGTTAGCAATATTTTATAGTTGCCCTATATGAAAAAACATTTTACAATTGACTAATATTTTATTAAGTAAAATCAGTTTACATACATTGAAATTCGAGAACACTTCAAAAGTCAGCGATGTCATATTCTTTAATTTATGCGCTTCATCGTATACAATATAATGGAATTCTTTGGTTTTAAAAAATTTCTTTTCTTCCATTGAATTTGTAGCACAACTATAACTGTATATAGAGAACAACAGAACATTCATCAGTAAATATGCATTTATATTATTTTAATAATTGTAATAGGTAAGTGTTTTTTTTATAACAAAACTTACGTTGTCAATATTACATCAACATCACCAAATCCATTTTTTATCCATTTTGTTCGCAAGTATCTCCTCTCATCCATTGAACCATGATATTTCTCGACTTTCATTGTGGGACACCATCTTTGAAACTCTTGGTCCCAGTTATCTGGTTAAGTAACAACAAAAATATGTGATAATAATGATGTAGTTAGAACCATGATAAAATAAATAGGTATGTCAGCAACATTGTGATACGCACACCTTTGTGAAGTATTCCCATTTTTTCACCATTTCACCTTGTATTAAATTCTCCGCCACTCATTGGTTACATATATCAATCATAGATTTCCAAGCTATCACCACAGAATTGAATGAAAAGCAGAGAACCTATTATATGGGAAAAAGTGGGAATGCGCATATCGGATTAAAATTTGTAGTATTGTTGTTGACATACCTATCTATTTTGTCATAGAACATAAATAATGTAAATAATTAAAAATAATAAATAAATAAAACTAAAGTACTTAGAGTTGAAGCTGGAACAACAATTAACTGAGGCATATCAGGAAGTGTACGACCAGCTTCCTTGAGATAAGCTAGAAATGCTATCACTTGTACAGTTTTACCCAAACCCATTTCATCAGCTAACATCATATTGAGTTTTTGTGAATTCATCAACATCAGCCAATTAAGTCCTATCATCTGATAACCTGCAAGCTGTAATCTATTCTCTGTGTTAGTATAATTATATATAGATATTACAATAATAATGATCATACTCTTTATTTAAAGTTGTTGGTTGCGATTTGATAAGCATGTTGGTAGTGGTAATAGAGTGTCCATTCTTCAATGCCAGTCTTTCACATTTTTTCATTAATTGTGTTACAATGTCCTGACAGGAAACCATGTGCATGATATTATGTATAATCTGTCCACCCAAATAACTACAGTTTTTTGCTTTAGATGTCTAACAAATTATTTTAATAATTATTAATTTAAAACAACAACATTTATTTATTTATTTATTATTAAAAAACAGGCTTGTGCTCAAAATTACAATATACAATTGAACAAATACACGTAGATATAAGACACATAAGATTATAAATAATATTATACTAATTACATCACTACATATAAGGTAATTTGATAAAATATACAATAGACAATATTACAAGAGAATTTTAAATTAATAAGAGGAATGGGGGAACTTGTTGGCAAGACTCATACATTATACCATAACTTTTACTTACCGCATCGTACCAAGAAGTAAATGGTCTATTAGCTTTAATAGCTTCAAATTTCTTAGTGGTTAATCCTTTCACTAGTCTAAGTTCTTCTTCAGTAGCATTGTTTAGCAAATCTAAAGCTTTACTTCTCATTTCTGTACTACTGTCTTTAACCAAATTATTTTCACTATAAAGAAAAAAAAAAAAAAACGTTATAGTTAGTTTATACCAAAAATCATGTATATATTATGTGTAGGGCCCGGATATTGATGCCCTAAAAAACCTAAAAATACCATAAAAAAAAGAATTAATGACTTAAAAATACATTTAAAAAATTTAATTTATAATCTAAAAACATAAAAAGAATTATCTTAAAAATTATTTAAATTACTTAAGTTATAAATTGTATTAGGTATATATATTATATTTATACAGCATATTTTATATTTCTTTTTTGTAGTTTTTTACAAACTTTTTATGATTAAAAATTAATTAAATTTGTATGTTATTGAATCACATTTCTAGCTAATTTATCTAATAATAATTTCATCTAAGACGATAAAAAAAAAAAAAAAAAAAAAAAAATGCAAGCCGTCAACATCTGGGCCCTAATTATATGTAATTAAGTGAAAATTCACATACTCTTTATAATCGTCATCAGCTTCACCGTCAGAGTCACTGTTATCAGCATCTAAAGTTTTAATACGTTTTCTTTCTAAAAATAAATATATTTGAATGTTAAAATACAAATAAAATAATTAAAGTGGTATTGAGATTTATAAATATGCATGTTTTAACCAAATATCTATACAAATCGCACATTTTTTAAATAATTATAAGAGTGATACATGAATTGATATTCAATATCAATGATAAATAAAAAGTAATAGAGACCTTCCACTATAAATTATTTTACTATAAAATAAATTGTAATATTTTTATTTTATAGTAAAAATTCTATAAAATAATGAGACTATGAAAATTAATTAAAATTTTTTAAAGCCAACCAGTTGAAGGTAGTAACACTTTGCTTGTCAAATAGGATATTGGTGGTGAATGTATTGAACATTGATAAATTAAATTTGAAAGCAATGATAAATTATTTCTTTTGAGGAAACGATTCTGATAGGTATTATATATAATATTATTTTCCGATTTATAAAATGTTCTTTAATGTTAAAGAAAACTACTGAAATAATAAAAAAAGTAACCTCTATAAAGTATCAACTAGAATGAACTTACTCAATTCCCGTCTCAAAAGTGTATACATACAAAAAATAAAAACATATAATTGTAAAACCCATACATTCTTTACTACACCCAGAACCTAAAATAAATGAAATTATTATAAGCTTATTTTAATAACAACTGTCAAAATATTAAAGTATAAACAATATCTAAAATGAAGTGGTGAATATAATGTAAACAAAACTATTAATTACAAATAAATTATAAAGTTGTGTAACATTTTAGTTATTTTTTCCCCCAATATTTATATTTTATCATTAACTATTTACCTTTAACTTACTCACTAATTATTTTGAATTTTGATCTTAGAAAACTTGTTTAAATTCTAAATGATCATCGAATATTTAATTGACACTTTTCTTTGAATATTACATTGAAATTTAAAATATTGATAAGTAATTGTATTTTATTTAAACATTTAAATACACCCTATATTCGTTTCAGATAAGAGTAACCATATGAGGTGGACCGATTTTCATTCAGTTTTAGTTTCTAGTTTTAGACTATGGGCGTAAGACACACTTGAAGCTGTACACAGTAGGTTGCCTGAGTTTGCTCTTTTTTCGGATATAGTGTAGAAGTGTATAATTAGTTATTTTAAATAATGTAGTTTTCTAATACAAAACTGAATAATTTTATTTATACTGCATTTTAAAAGTGAAAACACTGGGTGACAGAATAGTTTTCTTACTGTTATGTTCATCACCATCTAACACAGAAATGTTGAGCTAAATGATGAATATACAAAAACTTTGGTCGGTTAAAATTTAATAGGTATTTTAATATGAGTTTTGACATGATATCTTCATTTGAGATTACACAAGCAGTGTCTTCACTTTTGGAACGTAGTATAGTAACTATAGTTTTATTTATAATCAAATAACATTAAATATTTTAAATATTATACAAGATTAATTTAATTTTACCAATTTTTAAAAAAATATTGTATAAAATCAACAATATATTTTAACTTGAGTAATTATTATATTATATTGTATATATTTACTTTTATTTTGTGGTTGTACTCGTTTTCTTGATGGCATCATAACAGCAGAAGTTTTCGGTTGAGTTCGAGCAATATTCACATTATTTGTAATACCAATGGCAACGTTTGATGAATGATTACTACTGTCATCACTGGATATGGAATGAACTTTTGTAGTATTATCATAATCAATCTAAAACATTAACTCAATACTTTACATGTTCATTTATAAAAATATAGGTCATTTTTACTTCTTCGATGAGTTGAGAACTATCTCCATTTTTAACAGATTTTGAATTATCTTCTTCATCATCTGATGATAACAAAATTGTCTGATATCTTCCAATTCCAGAATATGACTTAACTAAAATAGGCACTAATTAGTATATGTAATAATGAAAAATATGGTATGATTTAATTCAAGTATTAGTACATGTTACATTAATATTTATAATGTAATAAATAAGAGATTGGAGAGAATAAGATAGTTGTAAATACATTTATGTATTAAATTAACATTTTTACATTTACAATGAGTCGAAGATGATTCTTGATAGCTATCAAAATATTGAACGTGTTTGATTATGACCGGCCTGCAGCAGTGACCAGATGCCACTAGCGAGGAAAATCTTGTTAGCTACCCTATTTACTACCTGGGAGTCAAACTGCGCCGAAATATGCATATTAAATACCACTCAACCACAGTCATTGCATTTATATATTATTATTATCGTGCCACTTAAAAATTATAAATTACTATAAAAAGCATTATTTCTTCAACATTTAGCTTTTACTTAAATACACATTATTTTTGATAATCAATATTTTTAAAATAATTAATTAAAAGCTTATTTGTAAAAGTACATGAAACTTGTTATTTATAGAATCTTGGATATTTATATGGCTGTAGAGATAATTATTTTTCGAATACCTATCTAACTTATATTGATTTAATCTTAAAATAAAAGAATATACCTAATATATTATACAAATGCAAAATGATACATTAAGTTAATATAATTAAAAATGATCTCACAATTATTTCAAATAAGTCAAATTATTTAGTTTGAGGTAACTCATAAATACTAGGAGTGTAATATGCATTCAATATTCATGGAAAACTGTTTGAGTAAAAAAAAAAAAAAAACTAATTGAGATAAGTAAGTTAAAATTGTATTTTTGGAAAAATCTGACTTGATGACAGTGGAATAACACATACAAACAAAAAAACATGAAAATTCATAACATTGTGATTATACATTTTTAAGAATTTTAATTAGGTACCTAATTAAATTATAAAGTAACATATTACATTTCAAAATTTTTCAAGATATTTTTAAGTCTTCAAGTTCTTGATAATTATGTACATTTGTATTTGAAATTCGACCTCGAAAGGTTATAACTTTTTTCATAGGAAAAACAAAGGTTACAAATTATATGAAATTAGAAAGTTTCATCTCAATATCTTCTATACCTTGATCTTGATATACCATCTTGGATTTTGTAAACCATTTTTTTGGGGTTTTCAAATACAACTAAAAACTACTTATTTTATGGTTAAACATAACTAAATAAACTAGTGTTCAATAAATATGATCTACTTTTTTCCGTATGTTTGACAGTTAAATCCTGATGTGCACCTAGAGGGGTGCTTTGGGGCTAAAACGCCCCAAAATTTATTTATTTTTTATCTATGTACTTATTGTATTAATACAATATATTCGTCATTAACAAAAAATCCGCATAAATTGCGTTTATTACATATATTAGGCCACACGTTATTTGACACGGTTTGCGGTCTTCCCGTCCGTGCGGGTAGACCGCTTTCTGTTTGACCGAGCCATCATAAATCATGAATCATTTGATAAACTTTTTATCTCTAATTCTGCTCACATCTTATGGTTGTTTATAATATACATACATAGTAGTAAATACCTACACATTGATGAATATAATATTTAGTATTATTCCTACTTCAAACTTACGCCATATATTTTTAGTTGGTTAAATTTATTTAGTTTAATTTAAACGTTGGTTAAATTTTGTGCGTAATATATTAATTTACATTTCTGTCTATAAATTATTTCTAATTAATATATTTATACATTTATTTTTCATTAAAATAAAATGCAATCATTCTGGTACATTATTAAATTATTTTAAAATTAAATCGAACAAAAGTGAACCGAATCTATCAAATCCTACAGAAAATTTGAGTACTGAAAAGTCTACGATACCATCAATCGAAAATAATATGACAATATCACATGAAATTAATGTTCATCAAAATAATGATAATTACGATGTCACGTTAATATATGATATATCTTTATTTACTAACAAAAAATTAAGTGATGATGAAAAGATACAATTAATACAAAATGTCTCAGATAATTATTTTATTTTTCCAACTCAACAATTCGTTGTTTTTTATTTGCTTCTTCAGATATTGGTCACTGTTTTACACAGTGAACTAATCAATTTATTAAGGTAGGATTCAATAATTGAAAAAAGCTTTAGAGCGATTTGATTATCATTTAAATTTAAATTATCATAAGGAGGCTATTTTAAAATTAGATTTTATTGATGTTATAAATGGTAAAATATTACCAATAGATAAATACATAGATAAAGTTTCATATAAACAGGCTCTTGAAAACCAAGAAAAACTTAGACCAATTATAAAAACTATAATTTTGTGTGCACGGCAAATTTTTTTTTATCAAGATGGCATAAAGACTATGGGGAATTTGGCATAATGAATGAACCTGAACAAAATTAAGGTAATTTTCACGCATTGTTAAGGGCTAGAATTGATTCAGGCGATAAAAATTGAAAAAAACATTTTGAAATATGTGGGGAAAATGCAACTTACATAAGCTGGAATATCCAAAATCAAATTATTGAAGCATGTGATGAAATTATTATTAAAAAATTAGTTACCTATTAAAATTAATAATGCTAATTTTTTTTATTTTTTAGAGGATGAAAGAATTGATATTTCTACCGTAGAACAATTTTCTTTATGTGTTCGATTTGCTGATTTAATGAATGATAATAACGAATATAAAATTGTTGAACAATTTATAAAATTCGTTCTTATTGTGTCTATATCTGTTCAAAATTTAGCAGATATTATTTTAGAAATGTTAACCAACTGTGGGATTGATATTAAATTTTACGTGACAAGGTTACGATGGTGTCGCCATTATGAGTGGCCAAATCAAAGGCGTACAGGCTCTTATTGCAAAACAATATCCAACCGCTTTATACATACATTGTGTTTCACATAGCTTAAATTTAGCTTTATCAAATGCAGCTGAATTAATCTCAATTGGAAATGCTTTTAGTATTATCTAGAAATAAATACATTTTTTAATACTACAAAACGTCAGCATATCCTTCAAAATTAATAAATCTTATTTCATAACTTGAATAAAAAAAAATTGAAACAACTTTGCCCAACCAACCAGATGGATCGAGCGCCATGATTCTGTTATCATTATGAAAGAGATGTTATTGCCTGTCGTAGCCACTGTAGAAGAAATTAATTCATGGAATTGTAAAGAATCATCGAATAATACATATTTACTTGTATGTGGAATTTGACAAGCAAATTTTATTATTTCACTTTTAAGTCCAGAAAAGTTATTAAATTTTATTTTATCAAACAGTAAAATCTTCAATCTACTGATTTAGATATTGCAGTGGCTTTAAACAATGTAGATAATGTAATATCTACTCTCAGACAGATAAGAACTAATGTTGAAGATGAGTTTAAAATTATATTTAAGGATGCGGCTAAAATTATTGATACTTTAAAAGTAACATTAACTGTACTCAGATTAACAATAAATCAAACTAACCAGCATGTACCAGCAGAAAATTAAGAAGAATATTATAGACGTGCTATTTTCATTCCATGGTTAGATTCATTTGTTAATAATATACATGAATGATTTATTAAGCACAATGATATTCTTAAAAGTTTTAAATGTCTTCTACCAAATGGAAGTAGTCCTAGTGAAGACAAAAATCGGATTATATGAAACTTTTAGAGTCTTATAAAAATGACCTAACGCAAAATAGTATCAACACTGCTACAGCAGAGTTTGATTTATGGTATGAAAAATTTTGTATTCAAAATTATTTATTACCCTATAATGCAATTTGTGTAATAATATAATGTTTGAAACTATATTTACATTTTTAAAAACATTTTCTACATTAACCGTTTCAACAAGCACTGCAGAAAGATCCACATTTTTCACATTAAGAAGAATTAAGACATATTTAAGAAGTACAATGGGTCAAAATCGATTAAACAGACTAGCTCATCTTTATATTCACAAAGAAGTAAAAATTGAAACTTCTGAAGTATTATCAGTTTTACAACAAAAAGGACGAAGGAAACTTAAATTCGTAATTTAAAATTATATTATACCTACCTAGTGTATTAATATTTTATTGGTAAACTTTGAGAAATTTGTACAAAAATAACTAATAGGTATTTGCAAAAACTAAATAAAAATCATATTTAATTTTAAATGTTGATGTATAAGTAATAATATATTAATTTTATTTTAAGTTAACATTATTTTTGTATTTTTAAAACACAAGTATTATTAAATATGAATAACTAATATGAGTGGGTAGGTATTTCTGTTAGTTTAAAATTAAAATAATTCTTTAGCTCCCCCCCCCCCCCAAAAATCATGGTTGCGCCCCGGAGTTAAATAGTGTAATTCATATGTGCAGTGTATTTAATGTTTTTCTTTTTATAATTTTATCTAAACATATGGTCTTATTTGCAGCATCGTTGGTAAAGATTATTAATAATAGTGCAATAATACTCGAGATTAAATTTTTTTTCGTTGGAAATCGTGATTATGGTATATTGTATACAATTTTTATTTACAATTTATTAGGATTAAGAATATAGAATATTTTACAAATAACGAATATGATAATGACCGGGATAATAACTTAGAATTCACAATAAGCGAGATACACAGGTGTCTAGTCATAATACTGAATATTGTGTTTAATGATCAAATACTATGAGGATGAAGCTCTATAAAAATCTATTGTTTACAGTTGGTTTTGATGCTATAATAACAACAGATCTTGTTCAATGACAAAATAAAAATAGTCAAACAAAGTCAAAAAATTAAAAATGTGTGAAATTTAGTTAAATTAGTTTGCCGTTTATGGATTGAGGGCATAATAAATGCAATTAGAGTGTTTTATAGCTCAGTTCAAAGTATAATAATGGAGGACTTGGGAATTTGTCGAGCTTATGGTAAAATGGAAAACTTATTATGATTGTTTTGAAAATGTCCAAATAAAGTATAAAAAGCAAATTTGTTTTAATCGCAATCCCAATCTGCATATTTACTTTTTTTTTACAGGATTTAATAGTGCATTTCCAAAATATTTGTTTTGTAGGTAAAAATATATATACTATAAAATTATATATTTTATGTTTTTAATTCTAAAATTTCTCATTACTTTCTAAATTTCCTTCAATAAGTATCACAAAGTAATAGTACCTATTGGGTTTAAATACATAAGGAAACAGATTCCAGGTAATCTGGAAAGGAAAAAAAAATTGAAATTATTATAATAGACAAAATATATTTACTAGGACTTTCGTCAACGTTCCCTGTGGATGATCCGGACGCAACTGAATTGTGAACAAAAGTGGGCTTTTTGCAGAACCTGAAGGAACGCAAGTCACCGAGAGCGTTCGGACTAGGGCTGTCACTGTCCGCTGAGGAATTCATCTGGAATGACATTGGGAAATATACATTTATCATTATTTATTCATTATTATTGGTTTTGCGTCTACAAACCTTTTTTGCGTATACTTCTTTGTATGGCCTAAATACAAAGACCCGACGCCGTTAGTTGCTCGTACTCGTTCAAACCCCCGAGCCGAACGAAACGAATTTCGAAATTCAAATTTCGATTAGATAACTGGTGTCGTTAACCGAATCACATAAATGAACAGTGGCACATGTTATACGGAGTAGAGTATTGGGGAAAAAAGTGTTGGCCCGCGTATCGTTGTTGCGGAAGAAGAAAAAATAAAAAAACCAATTGTTACTGATAAACTGATAAGCATTTAAACGTAGCGGCGACAACGACGCGCATCACGCAGTTTGCGTGCGTCCCCATATCAGTGCCATGGCCATGATATATATATAAGTACTGATTATATATCTTGATTATATCCACAGCACAGATTAAATGAAACTTAATCATTTAATTCATTTAATCTGTGTCCACAGCACGATTTAAGATAATATGGTTGCCCATAAATAAAGTTGTCATTTTTACTTAGGTACCTATTATTATTATTTTTTAAATAATATAGGTATAGGTAGGTATACTTATCGAACTACACACAGAATCGTTTTTCGAATGCAATGAATTATTTTTGCTTCCAAATTTTAAATAATATTGTTGCACTATCCTATTCGAGTACCGACTAAGGAGATTTCACCATCTATATCTAGAATTTTTTTTTTTTTTTTATTATTATGGGGTGTAATGGATAGATCGATTCCACGTAGTACTTACCTACAATCCGGGCAACGTCCTAGTGACCTGCAGTTTATTTTATGGCAAAATATCTATCAAACTTGGCAGTCTATGGTTATACCTATAGGTAAGTACTCCATTCACGCGTAATTAATTATTTTAAATACCCATCTGTATTTTTTATTATTAATTATTTTGTTAATTGTATGTGTATATTTTTTTAACGAGAAGTACCTATATTCCTAATTATAGTAATTATTATATTATATAATTGTTTTTTAGTGGCTTAATGCATATTCGAAAACCAATATATAAAAAAATATTATCGTTAACCGAGTATTTATATTATTATTAATGAATAAATAGCAACATATTTAATGATATCTTATACTGTAATCGTGTTTTCTGTGAAACCCGTGTTACCGTTACCGTTAACTCAAATAATAGTACCTATACCTATAGCATATAAAATATTACGGCTCCGCAAGCATGATTTCAGCCACCAGAATTGTGGCACATTAGTTGGCACGTCACCGACAGTACGGTGTACCTAGTACCTACAACTTACTGTGTAGTAATAATTCTCATGGACGAATAAATATATAAAATGTAAATATTGTGATTTGCGATTTACATCCACGACCTTCGACCGTATAAACCATATTAACCTCTCGACGTGACTATATATATACGTACTACGTAGTGGGTACACAATTTATTTTTACCTGACACCGATGGTTGACCAATTTTGTTCTACTATATTATGATATTACGAAGAACATTTTTTTATTCAAACAATTTTTAGTTGTGATAGAATGCGTAAAAATTTAAAATGCAACACATACTGGTATCATCTGACATATTTACTCATATTCAAGACAAAAAATACAAATGGAGGTATATTTTTATATTATTTCCAACAAAATATTTTTTCAAATTGTGTAAGATCCCTATTTAAAAAAAAACGTAAAATAATGGAAAAATGTTACCCCATTTGACGGTACTTAGTTACCAGAGACTGGAACCTTTGGATTTTATCGGTACTGGTTCCGGTTCCGGTTTTTAGAGAAAAAATTTAACGGTTCTGATTTGGTACCGCGGTTATTTAAAAAAAAAAAAAACACGTATTTCCGGTTCCCTATATATTACGGTTCCGGTTCCGGTTCTCATCAGTTTTAAATATAATATTAAATATCATATTTTGGCTGGCGTAAAATATTTGAAGGTCTATAATACACGTCATAAATGCCGGCATATAAGTCGATGAACTTATTCGCGTTTTTGCTGAGAAGTATTTCAACTTTTTAATTTTTTTCGCGTAATTTTACATTTTTCCCCCAGGATGTCAAAATTCGTAGTTCCGCCTCTGGTTTTGTAGTACTTACCAATAAGTATAGGTACGGGGTGAAAACATTGGCCGCTGCCAAATGGTAGCAAAAACGGTTATGCAATAACGCATGTGTTTATCTCAAAGTTCAATATTATGTTAATGATAGTGGTGGGCTACATAAAATCATAAATACGCATATTATGAAAATACCGATTGGTGTACATTAGAATTATTATAATAAAAGATTGAATTAAAATTACAATAAAATCGCAAGTTCAGTAGCTCTTATATAAATAATTTTCTATATGAAAATTATATTTTGGAACCGATAAGGAAGAACCTTTATTATTCATAGGTTTTGGTTCAGTTCCGGTTCTTTATTTAAAAAAAATAAAGGTATCGATTCGGTTTCGGTCCTAAAATTATCAACAAGTCTGGTTTTAGAAAGAACTGGTTTTTTTCGATTCAGTTTCAGTTCCTGGTAATAACTACCATGTTCTGAGCTACTATACATATAGCCTTGTATATAATATGTCCAATTATACACATTTAAAAATATATTAAATACCTATATTAATATATTATATAATATTATATTACCTATACCTACTAGATATATTATTTATTTATGAAAAAGAATAAAAATACGGTTAGTAAGGATTGATGGAAATACTTTGCTCGTCAGATAGGATAGGTAGTTTTAATGGATGTATTATATACCTACTTAGTACATATTTAATGTACAATTAATCTTCGCTTAAATGTTTAGGTCTTAAAATCTAAAATTACTCCTTTTAGGGCTTAAAAATATTATTAAAAAGTCTAGATACAGATGGAGGAAGTTGGACCGTCGTCCCTTCGGTTCCTGGACAGGATAGTGTATAATCAATGGCGTAGGTAAGACAGGGGTATGGGGGGGGGGGTTCAAACTTCTCCCACTGAAAACCAAATGTACACTAGATAAATTTAACCAAAGAATATAAAAGAGGTTTAAACTAAAATATTTTTATCCATTTATTGAATTTCTTATTTTAATGCACTTACTAAAAATAATAATAATACTTAATAAAAAAAATTTATCCTTAACAGCACAAAGTACCTCCCGGGACGGTTCTGGACCCGATGAGAGTTGTTGACCGGAAATGGAAATGGCCCATTTAATTCCCGCGCCGATACTGGATGGTAATATTGGACCGTCTACAGTTCTACACAGACTCAAGTAGACAGTGTCAATATTGAGTTAATTGAAAAGAAACTTTTGCAGGCTGACATTTTGTTTGAATGTATTCTTCATTTATATTTTTGATTACTTTCCCAGACAGTGTATTTTTTTTTTTTTTTTGCTGTAAATTTTGCGATACTTCTAAATTCCGGCGACTGGATTTCAAACCTTTTACCATTGATTACTTAACAATTTTTGTACTCATGCTTAACCGACCGAGCTACACTTCAGTGATACAAACGTAGTTGGAATTGTGGGTACATAAATGCTCGAGTAATGATTACAAGCACGGCAAAGGAGGGGAAACTTTTTGAATCGCCACAGCGCATTGAATAACAGCCAAAACGAGCTTGGACCTATGGAAAAATATGTTGTACACTAAAGTATATAACATACTAAAAGTCACTTTTTTTGGTAGTCCAAAATCTAATTTTGGATTGCTCATAATTCAAGGGGAAGTGGACCTAGCGGCTTGCGGTTTTGTTTCCCCCCTTTTGCTCAAAGCCCATGTATATTGGTGCCCATTATGGGCGTAGGGGAGGGACATAGCTCTCTCTGGAGAATATCAAAAAAAGTGACTATTTAGTATGTCATATGCTGGAATGTATAACACACATTGACATCAGTTCGAGTCCGATCCTATGAGCATCTTCTTCCACAGCTAGTTTCACCCAAAAGGTTGAATGTAAGTAGATCTAATCAATTTGTTATTTTTCAACTCATAATATATGTAGCTCCCGGGATGTGCCGAAAAAGTAAGGCCCGAAAAGTGTTTAAATAATTTCTGGCAGGAACCTCTTGCCAATACCGGAACACGCACTTAACGGGTGGCGATCAGGATGGTCTGTGGTGTTAGGGATGTTTTATATTAATTAATAATATTATGTTTTAAATGAGCAATAAAGTAATAATCTAATAAATTATAACTTATAACTAATGATATCTACGTATTTTTGTTCTTGAGTTCAGAATTGATCAAATTGAACTTTGAAATAAATATTCCTATAAAGCTGGTATTAGCGTATGAAATTACGTTCCCCGATTGGTCAATTCATGTTATCGACCAATTGATACCACAGGTTACCGTAAAGTTGAAATATTTCAACTCGATCAACGTGTGGTTACAGCGAACACTGCGTGTCCATACTATATAGATTCTGTGATAATACTATATTACTATATTATCGTATATTATATTATGATAATAATTTTAAATTTATCAGTTTATTGCATATAATATTTTACTCTCTTCTTAATTAAACATTTATTTAATTAGTTTGATAATAAAATGATAAATGTTATTATTATTATTATATCATATTATACTATCAATATCATATGATAATAGAATTAACTATACCAAATATATTATACCACACTAGATTCCTAGAACCACGAATAACGTCGTACGCGACACGGCAGCAGTGGAATAGCGCCTTTAGCCATTAGGTATACTTTGTTCACACCTATCGAATAGTTGGCCGAGTATACTTGACTAATGAGCGAGCGAGCAAATATATTTATTAATATATAATTCCTTGGAAAAAGTTAATTGTTCAGAAAACGACCTTAAAGTTTACAAAAAAGTGAATTTTTGGTTTTAACCCTATAGAATCTCCAGTTTGTTAGATATTCATGATTTTTTTTTTCATATAAACATGATATATTTGTGCATTAAAATATACTTTAATTTTATCAAAATTATGAACATAACATAATTTTTTCCTTTGGTAAATTATTATATGTAAGTAGTTTAACCGTTAATGAGTTTTGCTGAATAGAAAAACGATTATTATTATTTGTGTTGACAGTATAAAATCAATATTGGTTTAAAAACAGTTTAAATTTCATAGATACATAAATTATCATGGTAAAACTATGTACTTATATTTAATAAACTGTGTATGTTTTTATTAGTATTCTGTTATATATGAAAAAAAGTATAATTATTAATAGGTAATAAATATAAATTAATACTAAATATAATTAATTATTGTCATAAACTTTTTAAAATTAAATTAACTAATATCAAAACTGTTAAAAATATCATAATAAGAAAATTACATAAGTAAATAATATGTAATTTAAAACGTTTAATTTATTACTATTTATTTAAAAAATAATATTAAAATCAGTCTTAATCTGTTTCTGTATCAGATTTCCCTGGTTCTGGAGCTTAATCTTTTTTGAGTGGAATACTTGGCAAACTCTTAAAGAAACTATGAAAGTTCTCTGGCATTACAATCTTTTCATATAGTTTAAGCAGATCCTTTTTCTTTTCATTATTTATTGGTATTCCTTTTGAAAATAAGTTGTGAAGCTCTAGGTTATTAATATTGGTTGATGTAATTTTGCTACTATGAGTTCTTATATTTCTCAGATTTTTCTTTTCAACATTAATATATTGATATTCATTAAAATATTCATATTTATACCCAACAATGTAAGAGTTATCTTTTGTATATTCAAAGAATTTAACTTTCAACCAGTTCATAATATTACCTCCTATGTCATTATTTTTTTATTTTTAATGATTGAAGAAGAGAGTTGTAAGTTTATAAAATCACCAAAATAAATTTCTTTTACTTCATTAGGGGGCTTAGATTTATTCCTGTTCTGTGTTGATCTTGAGAATTGGAAAATTGTTAACCAATCTTGAGCTGTATAAATTGGAACATTTCTTTTGGCATTTTCGATGATGCTATGCCACTTAAGTGACCACTTTTCATGATATATGCTCTATTTTATTTATGTTTGTCATTTGAATGATATAAATCATTAGTGCCATGATATTGTGATTTATATTCTGGCCACCAAATGAATCGGAATATAATATTATGTTCATTATTTAAGTGGGTAATGTTTATATCCACTTAAAAAGACAGGAACCAATCTCTGAGCTTCCCTGTTTTTTTTTTTTTTTGACTTCGGTCCATGTATAACAAAATGCTTTTTGGGGAGCAGCAAATTCATATATCTTTAGGTTGAACATTTAATTTTCTACTGTAATACATTAATGATACATCAGAGCAAGGAATTTGTAGTGTATATTGTAAGTCAAAACTAGCAACTACATAGTTGCTACCTTCTTTGGCTATCAAATTATTAATATCTTTAGATATGAAAGATTGGTGCATCTATTAAAATTATCATAGTGATTTTTTTCCAACTGTATTTTATCTTCCTCCCTTGCAGTTTTATATACATCACAAGAAGCACACTGATCTTTTTTTGGTTTGAAATAACATGATAACAGAAAAAAAAAATGTTTAAATAGAATATTGATTACACCGCTGCGCCGATAATGAATTCTGGCTATCAATTAATTTCTATATAACTACATATACAACAAAAAAGAATATCACTATTGGACCAATAATGAATTTTAGCTATCAATAATTTGTTATTTCAATTTATGTCAAAACTCACTAAACCATTAATGAGTTTTCGCTTTATCGATTTCTAATATTAGCCGTTAGTTAAAATATTAAATTATTAAAAACGAAGCATTTAGAGTGGGAAATTCACTTTCGACAACTATTGTAAATTGAAAGAAAATAGAATTTTGCACTAGATGGAGCCATAAAAAGAACAAAAAATGGTAAAATCGCGGTTAATAAACTTTGGCAAGAAGCCGACCTATGTAAATAATAAAAAATTTACTCAAAAGGGTCAAAAAATATATTGGTGTAAAGTTAGATATTATATACCATAAAATATAATAATAATGAGGAATACATTAAAAGAAAATATGTATACTTCCTTAGCTATACCAAAAAACGGCATTTAAATTCAAGATCATCCGACTGAGATATTAAGTGGTACATACTGTATATATATGAGGTAAATAAAGTTAAAGATTTATTTAAATAAATCAGTTTAAAAAAAAAAAAAAAACATAAAATCTTAAAAAAGTTATTAATTTTGTAAAAACCATTTTTTTGTTTGTGAGATTTTTACAGATGGCATAATATCAGTTATACTCGTACTTGTGATATCGAAAAAGAGATAAAGGTAGAACACTGATAGTTTTGTCTAAAATATTGTGTCAAATTTTGATTACAGCCAATCTTCAGCCCCAGAACAATGTTTTCTCCCAAAACAGTTTTGTTAACAAATATCATGAGTAAATAACAGTAAAAAGTGGCACTAACACAGATCTATTTTTAAATTACTTTTTAAATGAGAAGATTTTCATTTTTTTGACTTATTTTTTTTAAAATTTCATAAAAAATTGCCTATACAGAACCCCTTAAAATTCGCATGCGTGGTAATGATGGTATCATTTAATGACGACTTATAGGCAAATTCATTTTTACCTTTATAAACATTTTGTGAATATTCTAGGCATATTTTCTTTTTAAATGTTTTTATAATATACATACATTAATTTTGTATTAAATAATATTTTAATAATATTATGTTACAAATATCGATCGTTCTCGTTTTTGAGGGAGAACGATCGAACCACATTTTTCATTTTCATATTAATATTAGGTATATTATATTGACAATAATAATCATATACAATAATGACTCAAAGTTTAATATTCATAATAGACGGTCACCAAAATAAACCGGTTTTCGTTATCGCGTTGCTGTGACGGTTGGTCAGACGACAACGTTTTCGGAATAATAATAAATTGTGCTTCCGTATGGGAGTGAGTGGAAATGTTTGATATATTAATATATTATACAGATTACTAACCTTATGATCATTTACGACTCACACAAGCACAAGATTTTTCTGCAAAAGAATAATAAGTTGCCTATATAATACTCCTTAAAATACGGTAGTCACGAGGCCCCACCCTTTCCATAGAAAATCTATACCTACGTTCTTGAGGGTATTATTATTGTTTTACATTTTGTAAGCAAAATAAATCATTATATTCAAAAGATGATTCTGAGCAAAGTTTGATATAATAATACAATAAGAAAAATAAGAATAGGTAATCATGACAATAATTTATTGTTATATTTTTTTATTTCCTACATTTATATAATATATAATGTATATTTATATTATACGTTATAAAATATTACAAATTTAAGGAAATTATTGGAAAAATAAAAAAATGACCTCTTCAAAGTATCAACTATAGAATCAATTTATTAGGTATCAAAAAAGCTCTTTACTCCAATATTCTATTATTCCGATTCATTCTACCCGAAGAAATTAATTTATATACATAAAAAAATATATCTTCTTAAAACCAACATTTTTTAACATTTTTCTCATAAATATTATATTAAAAATTGTATTCGGTGTAATTATAAATTTTTTAGAATTATTATTTTTGGAATTACAAAAAAATAACAATACCTAATACATTTTGACGAAAATTTACTTTTTCGTAGTTTGTTTATCGGTAGTTTTTTATAACGTGTTAAAAAAATATTGGGGAAATCAAAAAATAATCTCTCTTAAGTACTAACTAATATCAAAAATTATTGTAAAACCATTGATTTTATTATAAAATTAATGGTATAACTAATATAATTTTCTCTTCGTTCATAACCTATATAAATATAAGTGTGAGTTGATAATTCTAAGTTCACGATATTTCTATAGCTATCATATTCTTGTAATATTATTTATTTATAGGTATAATTCTACTATTGTTTAGTCATTGTTTATATACGTATATACATCTAAAACTATCTGTATAATAATAAAATATGTAAACGCTGCTCAAGGCTTAACTAATAATCAAAATTTTTTCAATTCTCTGACAAAAGAGATTCTGTATATATTGTACGTACCTATAAGTATAATGTATAATTTTCACTTTTCACTTGAAGGTTACTACGTTTTCAACCAGGTTGCTCTGCTCTATTCATACTTTTCCTATTTATTGAACTTTGTTATTAGTATATTATTTAGTGGCATTTCATAATACTATGATGGTTACTAAATTAAATACGTGAAAAATATGTTTTAAATAACTATTCAGTATACTCAAGGGAATAAGCGTAACTATAGGGGAGGGGAGCTTAGTCGGTAGTCCCCTAAAAAATAAAATTGTTTTTTTTTCGACACCATATCGAAGTGTTGTGTCAAATATGATTATATAATAATTCGAATTTTATAATAGGATAAAAGTATTAATTGATACTTGAACTCTAGAATAAATTTATATATAGATAATAATTTAATGGTTTTATATTTCAAGTCTTTTATATTTTTAATTCTAATTTAAACATGAACTGTAGGTGCCTAAAACAATATAATTAGTATTAATTTCAATATGGCGAATAGACCAAGTAGCATAGTATACTATATATATATAATCATAAACAGAATAAATAAACCTAATATAATATTATATAAATACATAATTCATAGAGAGATTATATGAATGATGAAGCGAGAACGAGTGTACAAAGTGTATGTAAGAAAATGGATGATTTCCGTATTTGTAGTCTCCAGTAATGGATGAGCTAACTGAGGAAGTACAAGGATAAGCAACTTGGTGTATTATATTTACGTATGATGTTGTACTGGTAAAAATGAGAGTATAATATACAAATTGTACAAAGTAAGCTAGAATAACGAAGGGAAGTGTTAGTAAGAAAATACGTATATAAGTTTAAAACGAAATGTTTAGAGTTTAGGTTTCGAAATAAAATAGATAAAAATGAAGTTATAGATGCCGTCAGACTATTGGAGTACGCTGGAAAAATTAGAGAGAGTATACTGCAAAGATGGTGTGAGTATATTATGTCTAGAGAAGGTAGGGACAAGGAAATTAAATAGTTAAAAGGATAAAGGTGTAAATTATACATTACCTACCTAGCCTAGACAGGGGAGAAGTTTTCTTTTCCCTACTTCTCCCCTTAATATAACCTCTAAGATCTAAGTGATTAGAGGTTATTAAGAGCGATAATGGAGGAATACAGTCTGTGGAGTCGATAAATAGATAGTTGTGGAAGCCATTAGATAACAATTTGAGTAGTTGACCTCACTTGTGTGGGATAGAGGCGAAGACGACGAAGAAGAATTCATAAACACACAAAATATGAAAAAAGTCGAATAACGGTGTTTTATAAAATATTTGATCATGTAAATGGTGTAATCCAGCTATATTACACAGTCTAATAAAAGTAGAATAAAAATTGATTCAAGACGAGGATAAGCGGATAAGAATAAAATTACACTAGATGGGGTACAATTTCCATTTATTTATTTTAGTTTTAATTTAAGAGTATATTATATAGACACAATAACATATTATATTATTATGTCGTTAAACTTAAAATATAAACAGTATTCGAATATCTCTAATGGGAATACGATATTATAATATATTCTGCATATATATAATTATGTTAATGAATTTAAAATATTACGCTATTGTCCCTTAATGGCCAACAAAATAATGTGTTCAAAATCATTCTAATAGTATCTACGCTATATACACTATACGTATATATATATGTAGTAATAAATAGAGTTCAAAGTAAACCCATTACCAACAGATTGGCATTGGCGCATTACTAATTATAGTTATTCCCTTCATTCCCCTAAAACACGACCTGTAAGTATGAAGATGAACGTTATTAGGTATACTGTCATATAGGATTTAATGGACGATACAGAAAATATTGGTTAATATAAATTAAAGATTAAAATATTACCTATAGTCAACTATTTTTGATTAGTTTCACATTGGCTAAATTTATAGTATATTATTATTATTAGTGGAATATTTTGCACTTTTTTCTGGGGGGGAGGGTCTAAAAAAATATTGAATTTCAATAATTAATATAACCTTCATATTTTTTTTTATGTGTTAGAACTTTAGGAGTATAACTATCTAGTTGAAAGATATATAACCAAAGACGTCTATAGTAATATTCCCACTATTTGGGTACCTAAATTATACTATTTATAGTTGGAAGTCTTGTTATTAGGTATAAGATATTGAATTTTCATAACGCTCTTAACTAAATCCATAAGCGATAATTATTACATAATAAATACATCTATTAGGCCTTCATTAGAAAAATATATATTCAAAAAATATTAAAAAATAATCACCATAATCTAAGTTAAAAACCATAAAAAACATATTTTAAAAGTATAATATTTTAATTTTAAAATATAATGTAATAGTACATACTTAAATTCAAAATATATAGAAAAATTAGAAAACTTTTAACACGCTCAAACTTCAAAGAGCTTTGAACTTTTATATTATTAAGTTTAAGAATATTTATAGTCATTATTTTATAAATGAATACTAAACACACTTGTCATAACATTAATGTTTTAATAATAAAATATTAGTCTTCAAAGAAATAAAGAAATAATATTAAAAAATGTTTTATCTATGCTCAACATTGGTCATTATGTACATTTTCAAGATTTTAATATTATTTTT
The DNA here is from genome assembly GCA_025469235.1 of Pemphigus obesinymphae. Lineage (NCBI taxonomy): Eukaryota > Metazoa > Arthropoda > Insecta > Hemiptera > Aphididae > Pemphigus > Pemphigus obesinymphae. The sequence goes on from JAIPRL010000171.1 coordinate 179,369, forward strand.
GGGGTTTTAAGACGGGTTTAACTGATATACGATTTTGAAACCGTGTGGTTTCAAGCCCTGTAATGGTCATAGGTACCTTAAAATTTTGTTGTGATACCAATTTTAAAGAAGAGAAAATTTTTTAGAAAATAAAATAAGGCGTTTTGTTAAATACCGTTTAATCAAAATGTTACAGTAATATAAAGACAAGGAAAACTTAAAACTTCTTTGTTAAACAATAATTTACAAAATGGCTAGGTAATTAATAATAATTAAATAAATTTAACAATTAAAAAATGTTAAACTATATTTTAAAAGTAATCTAAAAATTGTCCTATAAACGTATCACTTTTTATTGTTGTGTAATCACGGATTTGTTAAAAAAAACATGTTTTGCGAAAAACAAAAAATAAAGGCAATTTAAACTGGTTAAGGATATAAACCTATTATAAAATAAATAAAAGATAATATTATACAGACAATCTCATCGGTATTTTAATTATATTATTAAATATTGTATGTAAAAAAGATTAACTTTTTTTGGAATTAATATTTTAAAAAACGCCCGAGACGTCGTTTCCAAAATATTATTATTTATATATTTTATAATAGTATTGTAAGTCTAAAATCACTTTAAAAGGTAGTTTCATTTGTTTTTCTTGGACATGTTTTTAGTACTGAAAATAATTGGTGTTTTTTAAGGGGTTTGCATAGGCAATTTTTATGAAATTTAAGAAAAATTAAAATTAAACAATTTAAAAACATTAGAATATATATTAAAAGTATTTAAAAAATAGTCTTTTGTTAATACCATTTTTTATTATCGTGCAATAATGATATTTGTAAAAAAAGACATAAAAATTGTTTTTGAATTCCCAATAGTACATATTGTGGTGTAGGTCAAAGATTTTAGTACCAATAGAAATATGAGAACATTCATTACAATAATTGTAAGTTGGCGTTTTGTGATTAATTAATTATACCATGTTCTATAAACTGTTGAAAAACATAAAAATAAATTAATTTTCAAAATTGTATACACCTATCTACATTACAACTTCAAATAAAATTTAAAAAGCTGATGTACGATCATAATTTAAGTTCTCACCTTTATTTTTGATATCAAAATCATTATTTTACAATAGTTCTACAATGCATAGCATTGGAAATGTATGAAAGTATTCCATACTGTGTTTTGACTTTTGAACGGGTGTGGCACATGGAGTATAATAGTTACTCTATGGTGTGGGCGTGTGGCATCCTCTTAAGGAGATGCTCAGGATGCTATACCCGCTACCAGCATTTGATTTCTCTGTCCAATCAGCTGACAATATAGAAAATATACGCTCAGTAATATTATCACAATTATTTCGAAAATTCTAATATTAGAGTAAATTTACCTATTAACAAATTTATAGACAAAATCATAATGATCTATCTAGAAATATAACTATATTTAAATTCCAATAATTCAAATAAATGTACAATTAAAATATCAAAAAAAGATAACATTACGGCATAGATAATGATCTCGTATATAAGTTTGGTAATAGGTAAATTTACTCAAACATTAGAAATGACAAAGTTTTAATGAGAATGCTGAACATATCTTATATTTTCAGTTGGTTAGACGGAGATAGCAAATGCGGGTGTAATTCTAGCTTTTGGATCCTAAGATCTTAATATAGATTTATAATCTAGTAATATAGATCTTAAGAGGATGCTACATTAATGGTTTTTTCGTAGTAAAAACATGTCTACGAAAAACAAACAAAATTACCTCTTAAAGTAATTTTAGAGTTCAAGCTCTTATATTAAAATTGATAGAAAACAATATTTCGGAGACGATCACATAAGGATTTTACAAAAAAGTTAGTGATTTAAAAAGGAAAAAAAAATAAAAATTTTTGTACATTCAATATTATATATCTATTATATATAGAATAAAAGAAGGTTAAAAAGCTTATGAGATAGTATCCAAAATATTGTATAATTGTAAATATATATATTTTATAATAAGTTTAAGAAGCCTTTTTGTTTGTTTTTTATTAATTCATTTTTGAACGAATGCCGTTATTACACATCAGTAGAATGTGGTACGGATACAGGACTATTTTTAAATTACTTTAAAAATATACTTAAATTACTTTAAAAATATATTTAAATATCTTTAAATTATTGGATTTTCATTTTTCATGAAATTTCATAAAAATTGTCCCTACAGAACCCTTCATAAATGGCCGTATTGACATTCTTTTAAGCTATTAAACTAGGGGTGTTCAACCTGTGGCCCGAGGTAGATTTTAATGCAGCCCCCACTACAATTTTAAAACCATCAATTACTTATTTATACATTATGAGAGAAAAAAAAAATTAGTTACAATATAAGTACACCGAATAGGTATTTCAGTATATACCCACATACCTACTATGTGAATGTAAATTATACTTGTATGGTTATTTATTAATTAAATAAACTAAATGTGAAATTTGTCTGTCTGGAATAAGAAACATCGAGGGAAATACCTGTGATTTCAATGCAGCACAATTAGTTCACCTTAAATCTCAAGGATTTTTAACTCATCCAGATAGTAGTTTTTTTTATTCTGGTTAAATTTATTGAGGAATCATTTCAAATTCATGCCAAAAGTTCAAATGCTTTTGATGACACGGTTGAACATTTTTTTGACAACAACTATATAATACCATTTCCATGTAATTACCATAAAAATGAGATAGTTGAGTATGTTTTCGCGTCTTATTTGACAACGAGGATGAGGCAGTATACGTACTTTAACAATAAAAAACAGAATACAAATAAAATTTAAAAAAAATTATTAAAATTGACTGCAAATTAATTTCATTCAAATGTATATGTATTTATTTTATTTGAAATTGAAACAAAATAAATCA